>OY748312.1:8272402-8715909 GCA_963556515.1 Nudaria mundana
TGAGTGTAAAGTGATTTAATGTTGATGATGATGATGTTATGTACTGTTTATATGAACTATGTTCGTATCGTGTTATGTATTTCTTACGTCTTAAATTAAATAAAAAACTAAGGATAAGGTTAAATAAAATAAAGTAAATATCTCAAACGTTTTTATCATAAAATAATTATTTTACATGACAATTAACAATGCTTTTTGACTGCGAGAATTAGAAGTACGTAACATTTTATCAAGATCTTCCAATTTATTTATGTTATATATAACTTTCATTCTTTTCTCATTCTGTTTTATCAAATTGCTTAGTAAACGGACAAATATATTCCGTGAGTTATCAGTATTTAAAACACTCTTTATGGGGTTTTCTGCTGCCAATGCCTGTTCAGATACGAAACATTTCCTTAGCTTCTTCTGACTACGGATAAAAAGTACCTACTGTTAATGCCCAACCCTCTACCAAAGAATAGAACCGTTCCTTATTAGGTACTGCTATAGAAAATTATTAATGTGTGTGTGTTATTAATGATGTGAGGTGTGACAAGAATGGATAAGGAACGAGTATATTAGAGAAAGTTTGAAAGTTGCGCCAGTGAATGAAAAATTGAGAAGCGAGCGGCTGTCATGGATATATATAGAAATGGGGAATGTAATTTTTGTCCCCCCTTAGCTCTCGAGAACTGCTTATGCTCCAATGATGGTTGACCCCTCTATGGGTAGCCTTTCGATCTGGAGGCAAGCCAAAAAATTTAATTATTGCCCTAGCCCTAAGCCTAAGGGGTCAAAAGTTATAGGCCGGCGCGAAGCACCGCGCAAGACACCGTACTAGTGTTATGGAGAAGATAGGAAAGCAATGTCCTTAGAAAGGTGCAAAGTATGACTGTAGAGGGTTTAAGAAGTAGAGGTAGGCCAAAGAAAAGATGGATGGAATGTGAGACTTCTTGATGACAAGAAGAGATGACGTCTGACAGGGATGTGTGGAGGAGAAAGACTTGTTGCGCCGACCCCAAATAATTGGGATAAGGGCAGGTAGATGATGATGACTAATATGGCTTTCAACACAGCATACGTGTACAAATATTGGGGTTAATACCTACAATACAATACCTACAAATATTTCATGACGCCCGGCAATAAACGATAGGGCGGCATTTAAAAATAAGACACGATAATTTAACGTCTCATTTTTAAATGTTCCCGATGGATTCCTATGGTCCTGACTAAAGATTTGATAAGTTAGGCTACCAAATTTTTCATCATCGTTAGAGGGTGATTTTAGAAAAGGCCGTGCAGCAATCTTTGTACAGAAGACAATTAGAAGAGCTTCGTGGTGGCACCACTTGGGTATGGATCAGGAACTTTGTAATATAAACTGCTTTATACAAAATGTAGTGTCCTGTAAACCAACAATTTTTTGACAAACTTATTTACGTTTATGACAAACACTGCGTTAGATGTCCAAATATAATAGAAAAATACCATTCCAACACTACATTACTTTGAAATCGGTTTCTTGCATAAAAATAATAGGTGTATTTACAAATCTTGAGTTTATAGTCTGTTGGTTGTCGGTATTTAATCTACCATGCCTAATACTTGTGAAAGGCTGAGAGCAAAAGAGCATATTATACCTAAGCATACTAAGTATAAATAACCGTAAAAAAATACAAAACACTTACTCCATATATCAATACAAAAAAATAAAGATAAATTGTGAGTCTCGACTTCATAGTAACTATATCTTAGTTTAAAATTGGTTAAGAAACATTATTCCTTCGAATAACTTACTAGTTGTAAATCAACATGTGTATTTGATTGCTTACTAGGTATATGACGCTCATAAAATATCCTGAAGCGGAAATTGAGTAAAAATAATCGAATTACTTAATTCAAGCTTCCAAACAACATGTTTCGGTGTTTTAAGAAAATAAAATCATCTACATAAATAGTTCAGAGCAAAACTTTTATGGCTCTGCTGAAACGCTTTTGACCTTCACTCTGACGGATCTACAGGTATCTAAACTCAAATTGTAAATGCATTTTTATCTGGATCTGGGGGTCCAATTGGGTCCCATTCTTCACAGATGTTCATGAATTCCTGGACACAGAATTGCAATGCATTTGGGATTTTTTTATGATATAAAATACGTGTTTAATAATTCGGCAGCAGCTTGTCCTCGACAGGCATCAAATAATTTCTGTCAGTTATGCTTGAAGATCTTGCATTAACTCTTCTTACGTGGGTAGGGTCCTGTAAAAATAATAATGACTTACTATTTTACTTATAGCTCATAGCAGAGAGCGGCAAAGTGCGGCAAAGTGGACTCTGGGACGTTTTAGGTTCCACCCTTATTCCTCTGGACAGGAGTTAAGTACGATTTTTCCCCGTCACCAGGCAATAGGTAAAGTGGGATAGTTTGGGATTTTGCAGTTCTGCCATAACTCCGGTGGAATAGGAGTCCCATACGTACGGAAACATACAGTCGGACTATTACGGTCGCTCCACGGAAAATAGTAGGAGTAAAGTACGATTTTTCCCCGTCACCAGGCTGACGGGGAAAAATCGTACTTTACTCCTGTCCAGAGGAATAAGGGTGGAACCTAAAACGTCCCAATAAGAGTCCACTTTGCCGATTCTCTGCTGTTCCTCTCTGCTATGCACGGTACCAATAAGATCTTATAAGACCCACACATGGTAGATGATGACCACAGTTTTTAAAAAACCTCAAACTTCTTCTATGATCTTTCGACTGCGCTAATAAACCAACATAATAAACCAACCGGGTTTGGGTTAATAGGAAAAACACTACTATCGGGCGTTTCAGCAGAGTCATAATAGTCGTCGAAGTTCATTCGGTTTCTGGTCAACATGTAGTCTTGGAGGCTAGAAATTTTCCGAATTGCCTCCACCCTTTCCTCATTTACTTTGACAATGTTTTTCAAAAGATTTGCAAAGCTTGTCATTGTTTCACTATCAACGTTCTGCTTTGATGGATCTTCGTCGCTTAAAGCAACCTGTGAAGTTAAAATATTGTTTATAATCTATATCTACTAACGGAGTGGTTTAGTTCTCTCGTTCGATCTTAATGTAATTTTGCTCATGTTTTCAGGCGTTTAGAGTGCAACAAGATGATTAACTATTAAAATAACTTATAAATTATCAACGGGCCCACAAATCTACTAGGATACCGAGATACAAAAGGATTGGGAGGATGCTATACCCAAATAGGGTAATGACATTTATTTATAAATGGATGCCACCCGAGTCGACCCAGACAGAGATGGCGCAACGACAATGATGCTTACCACGAAGACTGGCTTGATATGATGTGATACAATAAAGAGTACTTTGGAATGAGTTGTGGGAGGCGTTTGTCCAGCAGTAAGATAACACAGCCTAAAAAATAAGTAGATAGGTACTCTAAGATTAAATCCCGTTAATGTCGGCAATCGAAAGTATAAATTGTTTAGGAAAATCCTGGCTTGGCCCAGCCTACTTGACGTTCACAAGAAGTAGGTACCTACCTAGTGTACCTACAATCAACTTTAAGTAAAAATAGCTATTTACCGTAGCATAATTCAGGATCAAAATGCAAAATACTGATTCGTAAGCTATCATTTCAAATTTTAAACCATTATTCAAAACACTCACTCCTGCAACTAAATACCTATGAAGTAACATGGAAAGTTCAAACGCAGCGAAAGTGTTATCAAGAATCTTGATTGAATTATAATATTACAAGCACGCAAATCTAGAAACATGTTCGATTATAATAGAAATTTGTTTGATCATAATCATATCAACCAACTTCTGTGCACTTGATGTTTACTTAATTATATGATAAAGGCTTAATATAAACTGGTGAATACTAGGTACGCTAAGTGGGTACGCAAACCAGTAGGATGTTTAGAGTAATTTCGCCGACTATTTAATGGGGTTGTAATTACTTTATAGTCCGAGACGCCCAGGACTTTAATTAGGTGCCAGTGGAACGCGGCCGTTTCCTTCTGTGAACAGGTCATGCTCGTGAAGGAGGCGGCTGGTAGGGTGCGGGAGCGTACCCTCCCCGCTGAGTTCCGAAATGTGCGGCGAGAGCGCCGCAAACGCGACTACGCGCATGACCATCGACCTCCACATCTACAGAAGCAGGCTAGAAAGGCTGCGTGATGTGGGGCTTCACCTCACGCACGCCTTCACTCACCTACGCGGGGTAACACCCGACCACCACGCAGGCTAAGGTGCGACGGGTGCCACTGGATATTCTCTGTGTTTACCGGAGGCGCTCGGCAATGGACGTAGGTGGGGCCAAGGGCAAGGGCCGTGGATTGAAAAAAAAAAGTAGTAATAGGGTGTACGAAGCCGAAATTAGCCGATTGTCTCTTTCCAAAGGTCGATGTGCAATATTTATCGCCGGGTACTGTACCTACAGTCCAGTTGTGATTGTAGACGCTTCGCCCGCATGGTCAACAAGTAGCAAACCTATTACCGATGTACGGAAACTTGGGATAAGCTTGTCAGAACCTTGTCTTTCTCTCAGCAGCCCGCTTACCATAGCGCTCGGAAGAGTTTGTCGAAATCAATGATATCTCAAGAAAATTCAAAAACCGCACAGTGCGAGTGGGACTCGCACGAAGGGTTCCGTACCATCACTACATCTACTATTATAAAACAAAGTCGCTTCCGTCTATATGTATGCTTAGATCTTTAAAAAAACGCAACGGATTTTGATGCGGTTTTCATTTTCACCAAGCGGGCGAAGTCGCGCTATACTACTATTATAAAGAGGAAAGATTTGTATGTATAAACTCAAAAACTACTGTGCCGATTTCAAAAATTCTTTCACCATTGGAAAGCTACATTCACCCTGTGAGTAACATAGGCTACTTTTTATAAAAACGGCACAATAATCACGTTTGTTGTATCTATGGGAGCCCCCTTAATTACTTAATTGATGCTGTTTTTTACTTTTGTTGTTATAACCGGCAATAGTCTATACTACATGGGGTACACTAAAAGTTTTGCACTTCTAGCTAATCGGAACTATTTGAATTTCGAATGTTATATTTTTTTAAACGTTGCAACCTACTTAGTAATAAAAAAACAATTGGTGGGAATTCATTTTTCAATTGTTTTTTATCACACATCAAAGTTCTACGTATGCAACGAAAATGGAATTAAGTCGAAAAGATTTTAGAGCGATGATTTTTTATGATTTTAAAAGTTTTCTCTCTCCGCAAGACTGTGCCGCTCGTCTTCAAAATGCTTTTGGGAGAGAAGCACCTTGTTTTAGCACCGTGAGGCGATGGTTTCCTGAATTTGAGAGAGGTCGAGTTTCTATACATAACGAAGTTCGTGAAGGGCGGCCTTCAACTGCCGTCAACGAAAATAATGTGGCTACTGTTAAGCGGTTAATTGAAGAAAACCCGCGGATTACCTATGAGACAATTCGAGGACTATTGGGGATTGGTATGAGTCAAATCCAGAAAATTTTACACGAAGAATTGAAAGTTCGGAAACTTTGTTGTCGTTGGATCCCTCATGAACTGACAGCGGAGCAGAAGCGGGCTCGCGTGGAATGGTGCTCACAGATGCTACTGAAGTACGACCACGGACATTCTAATGCTGTTTACGACATTGTCACAGGAGACGAAACGTGGATTTATTGTTTTGAACCCGAAAAAAAACAGCAATCTTGTGAAAGTAAGGCAGGCGAGAAACGTTGGTAAAAAAATGATCGCGTTTTTTTTCTCAGCTACGGGTCCCATCTGTGCAATTCCACTTGAAGATCAAAAGAGTGTTAATGCCGAGTGGTATTCTACCATTTATTTACCCAGGGTGTTAGAAAAAGTTCGCGAAAGACGACCCAAAACCCGTGTTCTCCTACATCATGTAACGCTTCTTCACACACGGCCAACAAAACAAAGTCACTTTTAGCTTCTGAAAAAGTACAACTCGGCACCCATTCTGCGCATAGCCCCGACCTAGCACCCTGTGATTTCTGTATTTTCCCCAAAATCAAAGATTTGATGAGAGGTTTCACTTTTACCAATTCCGAAGAGGCAGTGATAGCGTTCAATCAGCACGTAGAAAACATGCCTTCAGATCTGTGGTCCTCCAGTTTTAAAAAATGGTTCGATCGGATGAAAAAATGTTTAAAATGTAAAGGAGAGTATTTTGAAAAGCAATAAACATAATATTTTTTTAAGTTGTTTTTTTAAGTTACGCAAAACTTATAGTGTGACCTACGTATTATTATACAGAGGAAAGATTAGTACTTTTGTGTGTATGTTTGGGAAAGATTTATTTTTTTGTGTATATGTTTGTAATGGATAAACTCAAAAACTATTGTGCCGATTTCAAAAATTCTTTCACCATTGGAAAGCTACATTCTCCCTGAGTAACAAAGGCTACTTTTTATCCCGGTAATGTGTTCCCACGGGAACCGGGAACGAGTAAACTAAATCATGCGGGCGGAGCTGCGGCGATCAGCTAGTAACTAAATACATAATCAGTTGAAATTTTAAATAACTATTACGGTTCATGAGATACAGCCTGGTGAAATATGTACAGAGTGGTGCCTCAGTAATCGAATTCCGTTTTATCCTTTGGGTATGGTATCCTAAAAACTAATTGTGTCACATAACCGACTTTTCTGCAATATGCATGAGTGTGTGTGTGCTTATGCTTAAAGGGTAGCTGCACCAACAGTAGGTAAGCATGATTTGGAACCCGGAGATATTGGTTTAGCATGAAAGGGCCAAGGAAAGAAAAGAACATTAATATAGTACATTTAAACAGTTTACAAACTAATAGTATCTACCTAAACTTGCTTAAAGTAGGCAGGAACATCTATATATTTAATACGACAATTTATCTGTCTGTCCGTCCGTTGCGTTTTTTTAATTATAATTAATAATACACATTTGCATGAAATCTTAAAATATTCGTAGAAGTTTAGGGAAGGATTTTTTTTTAAATATTTGAGGCGATACAAAGTTCACTGGGATAACTAGTACACATTACTACAAATGCTACCTCAGTGGCCCAGGATTGGGTAAAATATTGTATTATTGGCAAATGTTGATACTTTGGAAGTTTTTCGTTAACTTACATTTATAAGTATTTGTTATTTAGCTCTCATAGGACAAGGGGCTCTTATAGGACAAGAGCCTCTCGTAGGACAAGAGGCTCTCATAGGACAAGGAGCTCTTATAAGACTTCATTTAAAACTTGATTGTGTTGATATCTATTGTCCTAGTAAAAAATTACAATGACAACATTTTCTTATTTATAATAACTTCCTGACTTATGTTCCTATTACCTATTTATCTGTTCATAATTTTCATTTATTATCAGTATCATCATTGATTTACACTCTTCCCTAAACAAACTAGCACTGAAAAATGTCATAGACAACACATTAATGTTAAGTAGAACTTTGTCTATAGTTTTTAGTGTCCAATATTTTTTTACCGCACATAGCACAAATACCTTTTTTATATGCACATGCTTGACAATAGTGGGAACCAACTTGGTGTACTTTAGTGCGGCATATTCTGAAAAAAAAAGAACTATTATTACATACAAACAACAACTTTATGGTGTAAAAGTAAGTGAAAGAGGATATCAAGCTAAATCTCTTTACAAATTACTTAAAGACGTCGGATTGCCAAGAGCTTAAGTAAGCTCTTTACTAGGATGAATATCCAAAGAGGCACTGTTAGAATTTTACTAAAGTTTGCCTAGGTAGAGGGGGGGACACATCGCATGGCGAAGGTGAGTGCTGACTAGTCTTAATGTGGCAACCCGTAACCTACAACTGAGTCCCAAGTGGATAGGTAGAGGGGGGGGAACATGTTGCATAGGGAATGTGAGCGCTGACTAGTCTTAATAGTCTTAATGTGGCAACCACTAACCTACAACTGAGTCACAAGCGGATAGGTAGAGGGGGGGAACATGTTGCATAGGGAAGGTGAGCGCTGACTAGTCTTAATGTGGCAACCCGTAACCTACAACTGAGTCACAAGTGGATAGGTAGAGGGGGGAACATATCGCATAGTGAAGGTGAGCGCTGACTAGTCACTAGGTGGCCTCACTAAACCTACAACTGAGTGGCAAGTCTTAGTTGCCTGTGAGGTGTTTAACACACTATGGACCCAGCTATTAGATCTCTCATTTTTTCTATGAAACCTGGTGCTTCTGGTCCTATTTCCATTTTTGTACAGTTTAAGTTGCTTAAAACACATTGCAGGTACAACAACATAAATTACTTCAGTTTTAGTATTTCATAGTATTGGACCTTAATAAATTGTGTTTAGGTTCGGCAGTAAAATAAATGAATGGACCGCTAATCTGTTTTGGTTACAATATCAATCAAACGACTGCAGCGTTAGTTTAGTGAGGAGCTGAAAAGGATGGTCCGGCTGAAGGTTAGACAATAGAAAAATATCACTATGTTCTTAGCCATTACTAAGTATCATATGTAGATTTCCTTCAAAAAGTATACGATTCGTAGATTACCAGTAAATAGTTATTTGATCTAATTAAGTTGGACATCCATGGTCTAGTATGTATGGGCTGAATGGAACTATAATGATTGCAAGTATAACCTACAAATATTCGTAATTTGCAACGTACCGTGAACATAAAGCATATTTTTTAGTAGTATAAAGTAGGCGATTACCTAAAAAGAGTATGGTCATAGTTACCTGCACTCTTGAAACTTGGTTGTGTACGGATTGAAACGTCCTTTTTTCGCAGTAAGAGCTTTGTTTTCGGCAACTTTTCTGCCTCCTGACTCCACAGTATTTCTAGCACCAGTTTTCCACGGGTCTGGGGTTATTACACGACCCAATTTCTTCTCACATTTCTCACAAACCATTTTTAATGTTGAAAGTTTGATAGATAAAAACGAAACAATCTTTTCAAGTATACTCCGAGTATGGAACTTGAATAATTAATACAGTCGATTATCTAGAGAATTATTTATTTAATTAGAAGATCCCCATCAGAGCCATCAGAGCAAACACAAACAAAATATATCACAAAACAACACAAACAATACGACAATATTCACACGCAGCATCAAACAAAACAAGCAATGACAGCAGACAGACAGTCAGTCACGTCATTAGCGTAATTCACCCGTCATCTGTCATTTGTATTCAAAATGGCGGCCGTTGCGTACCGACAGGACCTGGCTGCGTTCGGGTACTTTTTTAATAAAGAATATTAGCAATCGTAAACACCGTTTGCCGTTACCCATACTCCGTAACTCCTTCAGCTATAAGTGATTGTGTTAGGAGTGAGTTCACGCCAGTGCTGTGGTGACTAACTCACGTCGTGGTAAAAACGCAAGTGCCATGTGGAATGTAAACTCGACGATCATGTCATGTCCCAATCAACATCTCAAGAGACTCTCGTTACGTAGACTGTTGGATCAAAGGCATTTGAAGCTCAGCTAAAAAGACTGTTATCCTCTACACGAGACCTAACAGGTTTCTCCTTCTGTAACCTCTACCGCTAGGATTTGAGTACTTGCTCCGCTACCTACTGATGGTGGTTTGACCAATGATTTATTGTTATGTGTAAAAATATTGTAATAATTATATTATACCTACCTACTGTACAATATAATATAAGTAGTGACCGACCGAAGTATCGGCTAGTTTCGGTTTGAGTTTCGGTTTCGGCAGAAATTGGCCGGAACTTTCGGTTGCGACGAAACTCACGTGAGTTTCGGCGCAACCGAAAGTTTCAGCGAAGACTTGGTGCTCCATATGTTGGCTCCACATGTGGGTGAATCAACGTCGGCACCGTGTTGTGGGTCTAGTATAGGCATGGATGGACACTCTTGCTTGAGACCACCACTCGGTGCGGCGCATGCCGTCATTCATCAACGCGGGATAAAAGCAGACCTTCAAATATATTGGATAACACACAACCCCCCTTGACGTGCATGGTGCAAGGGGCATGAACATGGCATCAACTCTTTCGATGCCGTAAGACGATGCTGTATCGCTCAAATACTAGCGGTAGGGGTCACGGACTAAAAAACCTCCTGTTAGGAGTGTCGTGTATTTATATTTATATTTATGTCGAGGATGGTAGCCTTTTTAGCTGACCTTCAAATGCCTTCGATCCAACAATCTACGTAACATCATCTACATTCATCACTCGGCACGTATACAATTAAGTCGTTACTTGAGTTATATCTCGAATTACCTACAACACATAAAAATAAATAAATAATAATATGGCACCTTCTAAATTGCCAATATGTGACCAATGCTCCAAGTCCATCACCACAAGGATCCCTGGAGTGGAGTGTAGCAAGTGTCGTACACTGGTACATGCGAACGCGCAGTGTGCTGGTCTGACTGCGAAGCAGTTTGCGGCCATGAAAGCCTCCGGAAAGCTGGAATGGATATGTGAAGAATGCCACAGCCAGTCACCCAGAAGGACGTCGCTCATCATACCTAACCAGGACGATCAAGAAGATGAAGATGTGGTGGATGTACCCCAAAAACTACCGAAGAAGCTTACTGTCGACGTGCAGAAAATGACACAGAATATAACCAGGGAAATTGAAAAAGCGGTCAGGAAACAACTGGAAGAGCTTGAAAGAGCTATAGAGTATTGCAGCAGTAAAATAGATGAATTCGAAGAAGAAATGAGTACATTTAGAACAAAAACTAAACTACTCGAGAAAAAAAATGAACGGTTGGAAAATACCAACAAACACCTAGAGCTTAAAATAATGGCGATGGAACAAAAACTCAACGAAGATGAACAGAAATACTTAACGGATTGTCTGGAAATTGTAGGTATTCCGGTTGACGATAAAGAAGATCCACTTCTGTTAACAAAAGCCTTAGCAAAAAAGTTAAATCTAAACGGAGACGAGATTAAAATTGCTAAAAGAACAAAGGCCAAGAAAGATGGACCCATCATGGTGGAGTTAAAGGAAAACTGTAATACTACTACGTGGGTAAAAGCATCAAGATCCGCTAGAATTACCTTATCAGTTATAAAGCCCAGCTGTAGTCCTGACACGGTGGACTCCAACATCATTATCCGCCATGCCCTTACCACCTACAATAAAACGCTACTTTATCAGGCCAAACAGCAACTTAAGGATGTCTACAAATTCATATGGACCACCCCTGAAGGTAAAATACTTGTACGTAAGAATGACACTAGCAAGATAAAAACAGTTCGTTTCGCAGAAGACCTGAGGGAACTTCTGTCTTAAGCTCGATATATGCCAGTTTACCATTAAATGCAGCCACATACGCCCCCTACTGTTTAAAGTGCTTGATATTCAGGATATATCCGAGGTTTTCAACTGTCCCAATTTGAAAACCTATTTTTCAACTGTCCCTAATCGAAATAACTTCACTATTTTGCATACAAACATAAGATCATTAATTAAAAACTATTCACAGCTTACCTACCACGTCAGTAAATATCATGATAAAATTGATGTTATTGTTCTAACTGAAGTTAACATATCAGAATCCCTGAGCTGTATGTTTAACATAAAAGACTATGCAATGCACTTACAATTGAGAAAAAAACGCAAAGGTGGAGGTATAATAGTTTACGTGCACCGAAAGCATACATTTACTGAAGTAATACATCACACATTTCATAGTGAATGTATTATAGGTAAAATCACAACATCACATTTTTCGACCTTTGTATGTGCAATGTATAGACCACCAGATAAGAGTAAACACTTATTTCTTAAAACCGAACTCCCACGGTTACTTAATAAGCACTGCCCTAACGAGAATTGCATCCTGTTAGGTGATTTAAATCTGGACCTAAAAGATAAAAACATAATAACAGACCGCTACATTAACCTACTGTCCAGTGAAGGCCTCCAGTGCGCTATTTCAGATTACACAAGAATCGAAACATTAAAAGGCTCTGTGACTAAGTCTTGTATCGACCATATTTTTATTCGCTATTGCACAGGAGACATTCACTCGGCAGCGCTTGGTACTGTACTAGCCGATCATCGTATGACCATTGCTACGCTCTCGGGTGTACGACAGATACAGCATGCTCCAAAAAAAATATTTTCTATAGATAATACTTTATTAGACAATGAGTTAAATAAAGTAGACTGGAATCAAACGAACAGTATGCATTGTCCGATTCAAATATATAATTTTATACAGAGCAAATTTGATGAAGCCTATAAATGTTCAACACGCGTCAAACTAGTTAGCACTACATCCAAGCGAAATCAAACTAAGTGGATTAATAATAAACTAATAGCTAGATGCACAGAAACAGATAAACACTACATTAAATGCCTTAAAGACCCTACAAATAGAGTACTTCGACTTGAATATAATAAAAAACGAAATAAAAGCCACAAACTAATAGAAAAATCACGTAATAAATATATTGTTGACAAAATTTCACACAGCAAAAATGATCCACGCAAGTCATGGGCAATAGTTAATAACCTCATGGGTAAAATAAGTAGAACCGTTGAAGATGTTATACATCAAGCTTTCAGTAAGGCTTCAAACAGTGATAAGATAATAGCTAATAACTTTGCAGCGGAGTTTCAAAATAACGTTAACGATATTGTGCCTAAATGCAACAAGCCACTTTTAAAACAAGAAAAATATCTAGTAGCTGTTGATAAAAGTATAGTCTTTAAAAAGGCAAGAAAGGAAGACATATATAAAATAATAAAGACGTTACAACCCCAAAAAGCACCAGGAATAGATAAGATACGTGCATTGGACATAAAAAAAATCGGTACTGAAATCATAACGGCGATAGCAAACCTAATAAATACTAGTATCCAACAAGGGATCTACCCAGATAGACTTAAAGGCGGCCTAGTCAGGCCAATATATAAAAAAGGTCTAAAGGACAAGTACACCAATTACCGACCCATTACCCTGCTTCCAATTATAGATAAGATAGTCGAAAAATACGTGGCTGGCGAAGTATATAATTACTATGAACAAAATAACATCCTAACTAACACAGAATTCGGTTTTAGGCCTAACAAAAGTACAAGTCTACTACTTACAGAATTTACCGATGTAATAAATACTCACCTAGATGAAAGAAAACACGTCCTGCTTCTTTTCATCGACTACAGTAAGGCTTTTGATACACTAAGACATGACCAATTACTTGTAAGACTTGATGCTACTGGAATCCGCGGTCCACTGCTCGGCTGGTGTGAAAACTATCTACAGGGTAGAAGCTACAAGGTCAGGGTGGGTGATGCCACCAGTAATAGGGTAAATGTGTCGTTGGGCACGGCGCAAGGCTCAGTGCTTGGTCCACTACATTACCTGACTTACGTAAATGATGCAAAGAATGTCATAAACGAATGCCAAATATATCAATTTGCGGATGACACGTGCCTAATTGCAGCGGATAAAACCCTAGATGCTGCACTGCAAAAGCTCCAAGGTGACTTTACTGCGCTAAATATGTGGTCGCACGATGCTGGCCTGGTGCTAAATGCCGAAAAGACTCAAGTTCTTCACGTCAGATCAGCTCACAACACTCGATGCCCTACTAATTTTGAACTGGTAGCTCACAACCATACTTGTCTACATCGTTATTATGGAGCAGGGTGCGCGGGGGATTGCTCGCGCATCAAGCAAGTCAAGCAAGCCACTTACCTGGGGATGATAGTGGACGACAGATTCAACTGGACACCACATGTAGAAAAGGTATGCGATAGGTTACGAGCTTTGTTAGCAAAGTTATACCTACTCAAGTACAGGTTACCATTTAAAGTACTGCGGACCTTGTATACTGCGTTGGCTGAGTCCGTAATTAATTATGGTATCACAAGCTACGGTCGCACCTTTAAAACACATCTGGACAAAATCTATGATCTTCAAATTAGACTATTAAAAACAATTGTACCTAGAAAAGTAAAGGAAACATATGAAGACCGAGGACTATTTGGATATTGCGACGTTATACCAGTACACGAATATGTAGAATGTGCTTTGCTTAGTGAACAATTTCTAAGCCCTCAACAATTTCTTTTTCCAATGGAAGGCAACATTCGGACCAGACAAATTACCAAGAAAAATGTGGTCACAAAGTCCAAAAGTACAAATTTTTATGGTAGACGAACTAATGAGTATATAATCCCAAGGCTGTACAACGAATTACCCGTACTCTTAAGGGAATCACTGAACCAAAAGAACTCCAAACGAAAACTAAAAAAATATTATATACAAAATATCAGAAGTCAATATCCATATTAGACATTACGTTTGAGTGCCGAAGGTGTGTATATATGTATATTATGTATATTATATTACAGGTAGGTTATGATTATTTTATACAAGTATCTATGTATTTGTGTGTATGTGTTTGTATGTATTTATGGTAGGTACGTGTGTGTACTATATGGTGTGCAAATATATGTATGTGTATTTTTAGTTCCGATATTATATCTAAAATGTAATTACATCATTAGTATACTAATCTGCTTGATAAAAACTAAGCTTTTGTTTGGAGCATGCTGTATGCGTATCCTATGGTATAACTATAATTGCTATACTACACTGGCCATACTCGTTTATATTGTACTGCAGCACAATCGTTCCATAGTAACGCAAGTTTATGTTCTTTAACCAGCAATATTTTTTTTTCCATCTACCCGTCTATTTGAAATAATATTGATGTTCTTCTAACTGTGTCGTCTGTAGGCCGAGGGTTATTGTTTTATATAAGTACTTACCTATTTTATGATATGAGTTTCTAATAATTGTGCCCGGTGGTGAATTTCTGCCTGTTGCCAGGACAAACCTGGAAAGGTTTTTTGGCAACTTTTACACTGGAACTGATAGTATAAATTTGTAAAATAAATATATTTAAATAAAAAAAAATAAAAAAAGAGTCACCGTCTTTGTATTTCATCGTAAGCATACGCGTACACAAGTTTACTTAAATCTCTTTAAAAATATAATATTATCTTTTTAGCAATATCGCACTTCGTGCAACCAGTTAGTGTGTTTTTAAAACCTGCTATTTTGTGTCTTACTGCATGTTGAACTGAGTCACTATGGGAGCAAGGAAGCAGCTGACTGTGTGTGTTGCTAGTGGGGATCTCCTGCCTCACTCTCGCACGAAAAAACGGCAGTTCTGTCTCTGTCTAATACTGTGTGACTTATAATCTGGTAGGTCCTACCTAGGACTCCATAAGCATATTCTGACCACTTGATTATGCCTTTTATTTTGTCTGCGGCCCCCTGCGTCCATTGCCACGCCACACTCAGTAGAATTTCCTATTGCGCCGGTGGACTTTGGACACCCGGTCTAGGGTTTGGTGTGGTATAAAACCACATCATTGGGTTCGGGTTCAATCCCGCGTCGGTGAGTAAATTTGCGTACTGCAGACTTCAGCCCTGTAGCACACAACCCTTCTAACCTGCTTCTGTTATAACGAACGGGTTGCTAGCCCGTCGTCCTCAGGGCCCGATCATGGAAGTCAATAGTCTTAAGCGTAGATCAGTCTGCGGTGCCCTAACTGCAGCCCTTGGAACTTAGTGGGAACGGTACACTCCCTCTCGACCGCCTTCCCAAACATAACCACAAACACAAGCTCACAGGACACGGCCACGTTCCACCTACTCCCACCGGAGACCATGACGAAGCATTGTGTACAGTAAGAGAATCGACGCCCAGACCCACGACGAGGTCCCGATGGTGACTCGCCCATACTTCAATGTGCCAATGCAAATTAATATTCTCTGTTAGCAACCGGAGATGACATGGCGAAGTGATGGTCTACAAAATGGCGTACCGCTCTTCATAACAATTATCGATAGTTGATAGCTTCATCTGAATTTTACAGGCAAAACCTTCAGTTTCCTCAAAATGTTAACGATAACGCTGCTAGCTCACCGATGCATTGCATATAACCATCCGTGTAGCTCGTCCCTCTTACACTCGTTCCTCCCTATAATCAGCAGATGCAGCAGCTATCTAGTTAGCCAAGTAAAGAGGCGTCAGGTCCCTTGCAACTACCATTATTTCTACTACTACTACTCACTAAGTCACTATATATTCTACTACTATCTATATTGATATATTATTATTACATTATAATTTAATAACATGATTAAACTTGGAGACCTTCTTCTTCGATTTCCCCAACATCATTTGCCGATGAAGAATTATTACTAAGCTTATTTATTAAATTTATTACCCGCAAAGATACTAACTGAAAATAAAAACAAAATTAATATTACTAATTAAGAGCACGTCAAAAATGGACACAAAAAGCAACTTTAACTTAATTGTCGGACTGGGACTACACGGTAAGAAGTAGATTTTAATAAAAAAAAAACTAAAATCGGTTCACCATCGAGAGTAACAAACAAAAAATACAGTCAAATTGAGAACTTCCTCCTTTTTTGGAAGTCGTTTAAAAATATAAATATCGAAGCAGTAAAGCATACATAAACCACCAGCCAAGTGCGTGTCGTGCTACACATAAAATAGGATTCCGTAGCCTCTATAACTCCTGCCAATAACAGAGTTTTCTGTCATTCGTTTTAGTTTTTCTTTACAGTTTATTGCATGTACTCTACCATCATGATTTCGTTTAACATTTTTCGAGACAACCGTTTAAAATTACTCGCAGTGTTTTGTAAATAATTAGATATTAAATTCTACTAATAAAATAACACTTCATTGCACTAAACTGAGAAATTATAGTGTATAGCTTACAGTGATCTTAGGCGTGTAATGTTTTTACCTGAATTTCGGTTCGAACTTTTCCTTGCCAATTTTTCCACCAATCTTTCAACCTCGTTGCAACATCGTCATTGCCATTTTTTACATCATCCAGTAAAGTTCGTGATGCTGTACCTAAATTAACTTTGTTATTTAAATGATTGTGTAGTAATCTTGATATTATTTCAGTATCTATGTGTTCTTGTCCTTTTGCATCGACAGTAGAATCAGTTGTCACGGTATTGTCAAGTACGTGTAAATCTGAATCGTCATTATACCCTGAATCAATAATATCATCTAAACTAGTTAGAAAGCTGCTTCCATCATCAGGATATTCTCTGAGAGCAGGGTTGCTGTCTGTTGCAGTATCATTGTTCATACGTATGTCTAAATTTGATTTGATAACAATATTTTCGTTAGTTTGGCTCGTGTTTGTTTTCAAGTCAAAATGTTCTTTGAATACAAGGTTTCCCTTTGTAGCAGAATCATTATTGCTACTTACATTTAAACTTGCTGTGTAATAAATATTTACGTTGGTATGATCAGTTTTATCTGTATTCGTTTGGTTTGTATTTCCATCAAAGTTGAAATTTTCTCTTATTTTTCGTAGACTGTTCATTTTGTCATCACTGGTTTGGCTTGTGTTTATTTCCAAGCCGGGAGATTCTTTAAGAACAAGTATTCCCTCTGTAGCAGAATCACTATTTGTACTATGTGCTAAGTTTACAGTGACAGACATATTTTCATTGGCATGGTCAATCGTGTCTGTATTTTTACTTAGACTTGTATTCGCATTTAAGTTGAAATTTTCTTCTATCTTACGTAGACTGCTCAAATCATATAGTGGATATGTAATTTCAGTTTTTGGCAGAGGCCTGGCAGTTTTTAAGTTTTGAAGAGGCTCTATACCGGACGTACCTTCTGACAAAGTACTAGGACCAATAAAAGAAGTTCTGACATATATGTCTGTCGTATGTGTTTCATTAAAATCAGCAATAAGTATAAGTTGGTTTTCAGTGCTTCTATCGTTCGTATCTATTTGTTCGATTGGATCATTAACTGGGGACTTTACCTGTAACTCCTGCAAAGTAGGTACTATATGTAGGTTGGGATTAATTTCTTTCAAGTTCTTTACTGAATTTAAGTTGCTACGCATTTCAGTTTTTTCCTCGCCATTATTATAGGTAACGTTTCTTTTGATTAGATCATCGATTTCAGTCACGTATCGCTGAGGTGATTCTGTTTCGTTAAAATAAGTGTCCTCTGTTATTGTCTCTCTCAGATCAAGTTTATTATCACTTACATTAGGTTTGATTCGTGGGTAATCTGTTAAGTCTGTAACATTTTCATTAGTATCTTTAGAGGGGGCATTAACAAGAGGCTGTACTCTGTAATATTTCATAAATTCTTCAGCTTGAATGTCAGGGTTATTGTTATCCACATGCGAACGACCTATGGACTTGAAATTATCATAAGTTTTATCATCATTTATTAAAGAATTATTTTTATGTATGGAATTTACTGTAGAATTATTATTTTGCTGTATTAAATCTGAATTGATAAACTCAATAGCAACATCGTTGTTAAAAGAATCAGATGTTGTTTCATTGTTTTCGGTATTTTTTAAAGAGTTCGAGTTGATAACGAGATCTCGTAAAAAATCTAGTATATCACCAGTAGTATCTTTGTCTTCTGTAATTGAAACTTTTGTAGTAATAAAGGTTTTATGTTGATGTTCATCATTTCGAATACTGTCCACTTGTGAAGAGTTCTTTTGCTCGCCAAACTGTTTAAGAGTAATAACACGTAAAGAATTGGTTTCAGTATTATTAAGGTTTGTTTCATTATGAAAAGATATTGTGTTATTAACATCAGCATTATCATTTTCTTCTTCTAAATCATCTTTCTCAATACGAATGTAATCAATATCACGTTTTTGTTGAGCATTACGGAGGCTTCCTCCATCCATTCTATTTACTAACAAAGTGTTACTTTTTTTAATGCGCAAAGGATCTTTGATATTAATTTCAGCCTGTGAAATAGAACCAATGTATGTTTTATTTTTATAAGTGCCTTCGTTATCTTTACTACGAGGTAAATTTTGTCGTAACACTTCAACTGTATCTGAAATATTTGGTGGAGACCACGAGGCTTTATTCGAGTCACGCTTGACATCATAAACCTGTAACGGAGATTTTATGTCTTCTGTTTCAAACAAAACCTGTGTTGTATTATCCGGTAAAACTCTGACTATTTTCAAGAGCTGTTTACTATCATCTGTTGCGTATAACTGACTGGCCGCTTTTATAAAATCGTCATATTGTAAAATATTTTTTAATAAATATTGTGGTCTATAAACGATTGCTTTTGGATAATTCACTAAATACGAAAGCTCTATATAGCCTTTTTCATTCTCGACAATACTATTTACATTGATTTCTGTGTTTTGCAGAGTTGAGTTTCGTATTTCCGTCATTATTTTCCCAATGTGATCGAAATCAACGCTGATCCCTTCATGTGTGTTCTCCTTACTTATTGAATTGTCATTATTTGTATCAATCTTGCTTGAAGGTTCTTCTGGAGAATTATTATTTTCATTTTGTCGGGTCAATATTAATGATGGATTTATACGTTTTTCTTGTACAAAACCATTTTTCATTATATTGTGTTCTGCTATTATGCTATAGGGACGTTCAATTTCATAGTCTTTCATTGGAATAGAATGATGTAATGATGAACGGTCATCTATATGTTCAGGTTTAGGTTTAACTTTTAATAATAACGGGCTACGATGTTTATCACTATGTAGAATAAAAATTGTATTATGCTTGTTATTTTGTTGATCGTTGAAATTTCCAATTTTACTGAGATAACTTATTATTTGATTTTTTTCTATTTGACTTATTTGGCTATCCATCACAATATCAACATCATTGAAGTTATGTTCAATAGGCATTCGCAAAATTGGCTTGTTGGTTGTCGATGCCAATAATCGATGTTTTGTTTGCTTTTTATGGTGATTATTTGTTGAGGTTCTTAATGTATCGTCATGTTGACAATCTCGCAGATCTTTAAACCGTTCAATACTAGTTCTTAATGTAATTAAAAATTTACGGTTTGCATATTTGACACACATTTCATCGCTGCGAGCATGTTTTTTCTTTCCAAAACGTAAAGTTGCAGATCTTTTTTTAAGGTTGTGTCGTAATGTTGAACGTGAGGATCGTCCATCATAATGATGATTAGTTCTATAGAATCTGGGATGATAAAATCTTTGTCTGTATATCCTTTTATTAGGATTGAAACGCCTATTAAAATACTTTGGTATGGGTATTAGACCCTTTATTGTTTTCTTCCGTTTACCTAGTTTTAACAGTGCTTTACCTCTTAGCAGGCCAGTATCGTAATCGCCATGACATTTAGCATTATCTAAGTAGTTTTTATATGACAAAGCAATGGATGAGGAAAGAGTATCTTCATTGGTCTGTTTACAATCAGGATCTTCAGAATCATAACTAGGTTTAAAGTTTTCTAAAACCTTTTCTTTGACTTTTTCAAGTGCATTATCTGTGCCTAGGATCTTTTTTATTTGTTTCAAAACTTGTTTTATTTTATCATGCTTTATTGGTGGTATCGATTCTTCTTCTTCATCATCTTCATGTGGATGATTATGTTGATGATCTAAATAAGCCTCTATCATTACAGCTATGTTATGTAAAGCCTGCCCTGTAACTGACTCAGTAGAGTTTACATACTTTGAAAAAGTAGCCCACATTTTATCAAGATTTTCGTTGTATTTTGTACATGTGTCTGCATCTTGGGTATACCCTGCTTCTGTGTCTCTTTTGAACAGTTTGTTTTTGATATCCTGAGAAGAGAAATTATTACAAGTGAATGCTTTGTAGGCTTTTTTTATTTTTTTCTTTGTCTTAGCGGATGGCAAAATCTCTCAATTATTCTTTTTCGCATTCAAACTATCACTACCTATATACCTGCTCGTATCTTGAGACCAATTGGAATTATCACCACAGTCTCTTAAAATCCGTGCACCCTATTAATCTTTACAGCTGTGCATATAAATAAATTGTATATCAAAGATACTGCTCGGACTGAGATTCTATTTAGTGATATGTAACATCAGTCCTAGCTGTTGGAATTTAGGTTCGGATTACAGAATGGTTATTGATATACATGCATAATTTTGTTTAATATATATGATTATACAGGGTTATTTGTAATTAACTAGCATCCTCCTAGGGGTAGGTAGCAGACATCATAAGTAACAATGTTTGTTCTACGACTTTTAATAAAACTGAATACATTACCTACTTTAATGAGTTTTCAAGTTTTTATTGTTATAACGCGACACTATTAAGTCTATGTTTCATTCATAAATTGAAAGTCAACGCACGCACGTTCGCGCGCGCTTTGTCGGTGAGTTACTGGACACGATGAAGATGAAACGGATATTTGCCTTCGTTGTGAATGACACTCCACTCGAAGAACTGCGATACATTAAAACCTAGCGCGGCGTCTTTGGTACTTGCAGCGGGATTATCCTCAAAGAACTCCAGTATCCTTTCTTGTTCCCATACTGAGTGCCTCGGTGGACGACCACTATCACTGAACCTGGGCTGGAACTGTCCGTAATCGCGTAATTGCTGTGTGGCAGATATCATCGTTGCCCGGCTCGGTGTAGGTAGATTTGGAGATTTCCGTGCATTTCACATTGGAATACTGATAAGGCATGGCGATAGTCAGATCGATGCAACACAGTAAAGCGAAAAATCGTGGCATACAAGGACAAGTGACGCACACCTGTGACGCGCGCGCATCTAGCGATCGTCTGGCAGCTCGCAAAAAAAAATGGGTTGAGGTCAAAGGCGCTAGCATCGCGCCGCCCCGCGCCCCGCCTCCTATCCGTGCATTGAAAAAATTGATAATACGAGTTTGTTTACCTAATTTTTACGATGCGCGTAAACTACGGCGTGGAGTTAATAACTGTCAGACGCAAAACTCAATGAATAATTATTTTTGTATGAAAGTAAAAAGAATTATAAAAAGTCGTAGAACAAACGTTGTTATTTATTTTTATTTTTTATTTATTTATTTATTTTTGTACACACACAGTAAATAAAACAGTAAATGGATACAAACTAAACATGTATACAATGGTGCCACTTATCTCTAAAGAGATCTCTTCCAGTGGGCCTAAGAGAGGAGATCGTGATGCAAACAGGTCCTGATGTGTGTGCAGGTTAATAAACTTACATAAACTATATCTACATAAATACACAAAGTTGTTACTTATGATGTCAGCTATCTACCCCTGCGAGGATGCTAGTTAATTACAAATAACCCTGTATATAGTGCCCAGTAACGGCAATATGTCTGCCCCTGTTACGTGGGACCAACAAAATCTAACCTTTGGAAAATAGGTTTGATTATATATAAAATAAAAATAGTACAAAATAGATTGAGACACAAAGTGGAAAAAGTGGTAGAAGATGACTAATATGGATTCAAACAGCAAAAAGACACCAGATAAGCTATATATGCGTTGCGAATCTAAATTGACCGAAGACTAGGAGCAGGATTGGACACACGTAATGGCGTTAATTGATTTAGAACAGGCGTAGGACTGGGTGGACTGAAAACTGATGATGAAGGGATAAAAGATCTTAGAATGGACTATAATATCCTGAATGGTATAGATTCTATAGATACCGCTCAGACTGGAGTCAAATTGGCAAAGAAACACATCATTTTAGGTCCGAATTTATTCTATTTCAAATATATTAGAAGTACAATTTGTTTACACAATAATATGTATTTCATTGTGTTAATTAAGTGATCTTAAATTCATGTCATTAAAATACGAATTCAAGATAAGAAAAATATTATTATGGAGGTGGCGGTGGCGGTTCTATTTCTTCTTGTACGTTATTGGTCTCGACATTTGACATCATCTTATTCCATAAGCGTTGTATAAAACTCTTCATTAGCCCAAAGTACTCGGCAAATTTTTCCTTAATAGCAGTTTTGAATTTCATCAAATAATTATCACCGTCACGAAATGATACTTTACGTTCCGGTATTGAATCAAGGAGTCTTAAGACATGTTCTCTAAATTTGCCATCATCATGTCCTCCTCCATGACCTTTGTTGAACATTCCTAAATCTGTACCAGTTGGTAGTTCAACCATGACTATTTTTTCAATTGGTACTTTATTATAAACGTTATCAATAGGAGAATAACTCCTAGAATAATCATAACCAAACTTTTTCCGTTGTTTTTGTCCAAGTTTGTTATTGTAAGGGATATTTTGATTTGGCGGTACCCTTTCTATATATTGCTGTGCATCGGTATAAATTGGCCTAGGTCGAGGCCTAGGTCTAGGTAAAGCACTATAAGAATTGTAACTGTCGTCATTAATCGTGTTTACAACAGAATTATGCCGCCAATTGTTGCCATATTTACGCTGGTGTTTCTTCTTGGGAGACATATTTTGTTTTTTATTCTTTAATCGGTGTTTATATGGTTCAAGCTCATCTTCATATGGTATCATATAATAATTTGGAAGAAACATCGACTTTGATGCTGTGATGTCGTCATTTTCCTGGAACTCTTGTGCTTCTGGATCAAAATTAGATTTGAGCGCCTCAATCGTCTCCGAAAAAGCTTCCGAAGACGTCCATTTCTGTAAAATTTGTATGTATGAGTTCTCTTGAATTATATCAAATGTTTAGGGATTGCTTGAAAAATTCTTCAAAGTATATACATGTTATGTTTTTGTTTCAAGATGGCATTGTATAAGATGGCCTTTTGTGTTAATGCCGAATTGGATTTTGTTTAAAATCTCAATAGTTTTATGTACTTTTGTGTAAAAAAAAGGTGTCGGTGTAACAAGGTGATTGCAGTCGACGTAATATATGTATATCCAGACTTTGTGATCAGAATATCACTGTTACTTAGTAAGCCACTATGACAGCCTAAAATTGGTCTAGTTATAATCAGCAAGGCGTTTATTTAAAGAATCTATCTATTTTGCCAAAGTTGATATATGCTTAATTTGTTTATACGTTTGCGACGGTAATTTGACGTAGGTAGTATTCGTACTCCGATGAATTCGTACTCTTGGGTGCAAAGGGGCTCTACCAACATCTATAGGGCCCCAGCGACCTCACCTGCTAGTGGCGCACCTGCTGATAAACGGACGAGGCTCGTTAATTTACGGTACCTATGGAGTGGCTTCGGCCCCTACGTGGGTACCAGGTGGTACAACAGTGTTGGTCCGGGGGGGTACCACCGTGCAGCTGTGCTAAAGCCCCCCAAGTAACCCAGCCCAGGCTGGGTTGCGTTAGGGGTTCAGCAGCTGCACCGCCGGGCCCGGGGCGATGTATGGTGCAGCAGGCATGGGACCAGTGGGGGCGAAACGGAGTCTAGTGTGGGTGGTGTGGGTCGATTCGCCGGCCAGGGAGACCCTTAGCAACGGCGTTGCCGCGGCCGCCCGCAACACAGTCATGGGGCCCGCCTGGGGCCAACCACCCCAGGAGGCTGCCCCACATGTTGCGCATAATCCTGATGTGGGATCGCCGCTCCGGGTGGTAACCGGTGTGGGGTAGCGGCGGCCTTGCATCAGGGGGGTTTGGGAGCCCTTCCGTCCGGCGGGTCGGCTCCGACCTAACCACACGGTTCTAGACAAAGCTAGCCCCTGCGCTTTGTCACTTACTGCTGCACCAAATGTCGCCCTGTCTTCACGCTTCTTCTTCAAAATCTACAATGGCAGTGCAACAAAAAAGAAATAAACGTTTCACAGCGGCCCTAGGAAACCCCACAACTTCACATTTCGAGGTGGAGTTCACTAACGTCCGTGGACTCCATGCGAACCTCGATACCGTCCACCACCACCTTGAGACGGCACGGCCCGCTGTGATGTTCCTCACGGAGACACAAATACGCCGCCCTGACGACACGTCTTACCTGTGTTACCCCGGCTATGTCATCGAGGAACAATTTCGAGACAAAGCCGGGGTGTGCGTGTTCGTTAGGGCGGATGTTTGCTGCCGCCGGTTGCGCTGCCTAGAGAACCCCTCCAATTCCGTCCTTTGGCTGCACGTAGACCATGGCTCTATGAGCCAGATCTACGTGTGCGTCTACCGATCCCACACAGGGGATTCTGAGACAACAAAGCTCTTCCAGTACCTCAGCGAGACGGCTGATGAAGCGCAGGTGCGGTTCCCGAACGCTGACCTAGTGTTTCTGGGGGACTTCAATGGCCATCACATTGAATGGCTGGGGTCCCTCAAGACTGATCATGCGGGTAGAGCCGCCCATGCGTTCGCTCTCTCCCACGGTCTGACCCAGATGGTATGCGGGATCACCCGGATACCAGACAGGTCAGATCACGCGCCCGCTCTGCTGGATCTACTGCTGACGAGTCGCCCAGCCCAGTACAGTGTTTCGGTAGGAGCCCCACTGGGTAGTTCCGACCACTGTGTTGTTCACGCTGGCATGAAGGTGTCACCTCCTGCACGTCCTGTGCAAACGTCACGACGACTATGGCACTACTCGTCAGCGGATTGGGACGGTCTACGCGATTATTTTGCGTCCGTCCCCTGGAGCCAGCGCTGCTTTGTAGGAAAGGCTCCTTCGGATAGTGCTTCTGCTATTGCTGGCGAGATCAGTTTAGGGATGGATTATTACATCCCTTTCACTGATGTCGCCAGTATCCGCAGAGCCCGTCCCTGGTTCGGGCGAGATTGTGCCAAAGCTGTTCGACAAAAACAGTCGGCATATCGCGCCTGGATCAGGGCCCGGGCTGTGCGCGACCCAAACGTGGGCCACCTCAAAGCAGCGTACAACCGGGCCACAAAGTCGAGTAAGAGGGCCTTTAAGAGAGCGGATGCCCAGCGCGTCGCGCGGCTTGGTCAGGAGCTCACTTCCCATCCCACGGGCAGCCGTGGATTCTGGCAACTGGCCAAAGCCGTGCAATCTAACTTTTGTCAGCCCTCGCTGCCACCGCTGCGTTACCCAGATGGAACACTGGCTCACAAAGCCCAAGAGAAAGCGGATATGCTCGCAGACCTCTTTGCGGCTAATTCCCGGGTCGACGACCGTGGCCTGCAGCCCCCCGCCATAGCCAACTGTGGCCACACAATGCCTGATATTGTTATCAGGCAATGTGATGTACGGGCAGTGCTGCGGTCACTCGACACGCGGAAAGCCAGTGGCCCTGACGGCATTCCGGCGGTGGTGCTACGAAAATGTGCAGCTGAGTTGTCTCCAGTATTAACGCGTCTGTACCGCCTGTCATACTCTTCAGGGCTCGTGCCGGAGGTCTGGAAGGAGGCGAACGTACAACCGATCCCCAAGAAAGGGGATCGGTCCGATCCAGGCAACTATCGACCCATAGCTGTCACCTCAGTCATTTGCAAGGTGCTTGAGCTCCTTATAAATAAGCAGCTCATGCAATTCCTAGAGGATCACTCGCTAATCAATGATCGACAATACGGCTTCAGGCCAAAGCGATCAACGGGTGATCTTCTGGCATTCGTAACGCATGTCTGGGGTGGGGCTATGGAAAGGCACGGCGAGTCCTTGGCTATTAGCCTGGACATCGCCAAAGCCTTCGATAGGGTCTGGCATGCTTCGCTCCTTTCCAAGCTTCCGGCATATGGTCTACCTCCTCAACTGTGCAGCTGGATTGCCAGCTTTTTAAACGAGCGCCGAGTGCGGGTCCTCTGCGATGGCCAGGCTTCTCGCTTCTTGCAAGTGAATGCCGGGGTACCGCAGGGGTCCGTACTATCACCAACTCTCTTTCTTCTGCATATCAATGATATGCTATCCCTCGGGAACATTCATTGCTATGCAGATGACAGCACACTGCACGGGAGTTACTCGGTTCGTCCGACGGCGGGGCGATCTGAGATTGAGGAGGAGAGACGACGACTCGTGGCTGATCTCGACCGTAACCTCGACAGTATCTCTCAATGGGGTACCGAGAACCTGGTCGAGTTCAATGCCCGCAAAACACAGGCGTGTGCATTTACTGCGAAGAAATCCCCTTTCCTTCCCCTACCCTCTCTTCAGAATGCATTATTACCAATGAAGGACAACCTTGATATCCTTGGCATAGACGTTCGTCGAGAGCTCAATAATAAAAACTACATCGAAAGATGTATAGGGCTAGCTTCGCGGAAACTAGGAATACTGAATAAGGTAAAGAGATTCTTTACACCGGACCAGAGGTGTCTGCTGTACAAGACGCAGATTAGACCCTGCGTCGAATACTGCTCTCACCTCTGGGACGGCTCCGCGAAGTATCTGCTGGACGCTCTCGACGCTATGCAGCGACGGGCTATCCGTATTATTGGTTGTCCGGAGGTAACGGGAAGCCTTGAGCCGCTAGCTCAGCGCCGAACAATAGCTTCCTTGGCCGCATTCTACCGTATTTACCACGGCGAGTGTTCTGAAGAGCTCTTCAATCTGATCCCACCCTCTTCCTTCCGATCCCGAACGACTCGTGCCGGGCAGAGATGCCACCCCCACACAGTGGATAGCATGTTCGCGAGAACCGAACGTTTTAAACGTTCGTTTCTCTGCCGAACGATAGTGGCCTGGAACGCCCTGCCTGTGCACGTGTTTCCTCCCACATATAATCCTGGGTTCTTTAAGCGGAGCGTGAAGAGGCACATCAGTAGGTCGTCAAGTTGAGGGCCACTCTCAATAGTAATGTGTGCTGTGAGAGTGGCCCACAATCGCTAGACGTCGTCACGACTTACCACCAGGCGGGCGGCGTCAATTTGGCGAACCAAATATAAAAAAAAAAAAAAAAAAAAAAAAAAAAAGAAGCGCACAAGTTTTTGAACGGTTATAGTGTGCTCGAGTGTGGCATATATAAAATATAAGAAAAATAAAGCTTTTAAAGGAATTAATCATTGTGGAAATGCCCCGAGACCTTTTCACATGTTTCGAGAAAGACAGACCAGGTGTAGGCATGACAATTTGGGAAAGTACTTGTACACCCAAATTTGCAGAAAATGACACTAGGCACGCCATGAATTGCGTGGAAGAAATTACTGGCGCAACTAAGGCGTAAAATCATCATTGTGTGTTCAAGTCTATTAAACGAAGTTAACTTACAGCAGAATTCTTGACGATAGCAGATATCAAAAAAACAGTAAACAGAACTAGTTTCATCGTGCACTTTATGCACTGAATGGGCAAAATTTTGAATTCATTTGGTACCGTACGTAATTACTAAAAACATATTCTAATTAATGTTCTATTATATTATCAAATTGACATTAATGTGAAATATGCCCATGAAATTGTTTTATTTGCAGGTGTTTAAGATATAGTCTTATCATAATTGACTCGGAAGTAATTAAAATTAGTAAATTATACCAATTTTTTTTCAATCAAGTAGATACATTGAAGAACGATAAGTCGGGAATTGAAAGCTTGTTGCATGAAAATAAAATGCTAGTTTGTTCCGTGAAATATGACAAGTGTTTATTCTAGAGCGAGTAGGTAGGTGTCACAATTATGTAACCTAGGAGTTCCAAAGGTTTGAATTACAGAATCTTCAAACCATTATAATTTTTCTTAAAGCTCGGAATAAAGTATAATTTTGAAATATAGCACGGAGCTCGACAATTGCCTGAATTACATATAGGTAATATTTTTATTGGAACATTGTGTAATTACTTATTGACGATTGGAACAGAGTGACCTTGAGATTTCTTCCCAGATTCATACTCACAGACTACTTGTTGCTTTGCGAATCTGGCAGTAAATGTAGAATCATTCATAACGAGTGTTATTATGAGACCCGAATAAATATATCCTATTAAATAATCATAAATCTGACAAAATATTCCCTGTAGTATTTTTGAATTGGTACAATTATACATTAGGGGATGTAAATGAACATATATTTATTTATTTATTACCTACAAACACTATTATTACAGTGAGGCCCAATGCAGTAGTGTAGGATCTGGGGGCACGGCCGTGCCTCCGCCAAGTCGAGCGTTTAGTTTTTCCATAATATATAAGAATACAAACAACACAAATAACCAAAAAAAACATACTAAAAGGCCTCAAGTGGGAGCGTGGGATCTTTGTGGAGCGTAAATATCCGATATGAAATTCCGTATTTTCGAAATTTTACCCCTAAAGACAAGTAGAGGCAAGTTTGAACAGAACAGCGTGATTCCTCTTTATACTAAAAAATATTCTTAGTATAAAGCCACATTGTAAAAAAAAAGGCCATATAACATCACGCTACAACCAATAGGAGCGCGGCAGGATAACGTGTAAAATATAACTCGTTCGACATCTTGTAACCGCAATATATCAGAAGTGGTAATACGAGTACTTAGGAAAAAACTTGAAGTATTGATTAATGTAGATAATTTTATAGGTTACAACTTCGTCCGAGAAGCCCAGGACTTTAAATGGCTATACACAGCGGCTGGCACATAAATTTTGTTGTCTTTAATCAACATTTCATCGCAAAGCTTTTTTTTTCAAAATTACAATAAAGCTGCTACTTTTTATTCAATTCATTCGGCCATTTTGGACATCATCCATAATATGTGTGTCCGGTGACGGCAATAGGCGTGCCCTATTACGGTGGGACTAAAATACTGCCAAATTGTGGGTGTGTAGTGGTTGTTGGGAGGTATATTGTGTCGTTTACAGTAACACAGTATGTGGATGAATGAATATTTATTGTTGACATGCATTCGCTTTTATAATAATGTATACAAGTACATACCTATAGTACTAGAATATTCCCCATAATACAAACTGGTTTAGATAGGCGTGGCTTAGACAATAGGAACAAGTTTAAATACCTATACTTATGTTGTACCTACGAGTTGTTTACTTTCGTCAAGTCCGAGGTTCTGTGTTTTCACAGACCTCGGAACGGTCCACCTGAAGGTTCCAGCATAAATGTGGGAGGCGTTAGCATCGGCATCAAGCCCTCGATGAAGTATCTAGGGATCGTACTTGATAGCCGATGGAACTTCGCACCACATTTCCGAAGTTTCGTCCCCAAGGTGACACAGGCATCGGTCGCGCTTTCGCGACTGATGCCCAACCTAAAGGGACCCAACGCTTCCTGCAGGAGACTGTACCTGGGGATTGTGCGGAGTATGGCCCTATACGGGGCTCCCGTATGGGCGGAGCGGTTGACGGCTAACAACTCAACGCTCCTTAACAGACCGTTGAGGACGTTGGCCGTCAAAACAATAAGGGGCTACCGCACGATCTCCGGAGAGGCTGCATGTCTCCTAGCCGGGACCCCTCCATGGGACCTGGAAGCGAGGGCCCTTGCGTCATTGTTCCAATGGCGCAAGGAGGTGCTGGAGCGGGACCACAGGCCTGCGTCTCGAGAAATCGATGACCAGCGCTCCCAACTCCGCCAGGATCTCATGGAGTCATGGAGGGTGCGACTTGAGCAACCCAAGTGGGGTACCACCGCGGCGGTGAGATCGATCATGGACGATTGGCTGTAGAGGCAGCATGGTGACCTCACGTATCGTGCGACGCAGATCGTTACCGGGCATGGATGCTTCGGTAGCTATCTGTTTCGCATCCGTCGTGAGGTCACACCCCGGTGTCAACAATGTGAGGTTTCCGACAACGACACCGCACTCCACACGTTGGTGGAGTGCTCAGCGTGGGCGAGTCAGCGCCGGGACCTCGTAGTGGGTCTGGGCGTGGATACCCTCTCGCTGGAGACCATGCTTCAAGCCATGGTCTCCAGCGGGAGTAGGTGGAACGCGGCCGTGTCCTTTTGCGAGCAAGTCGTGCTCGCGAAGGAGGCAGCCGAGAGGGAGAGGGAGCGTACCCTCCCCGCCGAGTTCCATACTCAGCGGCGAGGCCGCCGCAGACTCATCTACGCCCAAGACCATCGACATCCATGATCGGGGCCTGAGGACGGCGGGATCGCCACCCGTCGTCCTTACAGAAGCAGGCTAGAAGGGTTGCGTGCTGCGGGGCCTTTGCCCCATAGAACGCAACCAGATTCTCTCAATGACGCGGGATAAAACCCAACCCCAACCCCAACGACGCGGGATTCTCATCCCGACCCAACCCCCGCAGAGACCACAGAGGTGGTCAAAGTCCGCCGGGCGCCACTGGAAATACGTTCTGCATATTATGGTAGGTACTCGAAAGTTCTGGGTGCGCTTTCTTGTATTATCTAGACGTATGACGTCAGAGATTAGGCATGCGCCACACTACTCCCCCGGTGAGACCGTAACTACGGGCGATTGTAATCTGGAAATCGCACTCTGCGTCCACTTCTTGTTTTCCTTGTGAGGTCATCTGTGGGCTGGTAGTTCTGGACCTGTAGCTGGTCGTGTGTCTCGTCAGGGAGTTCTCTGGCCAAGAAAGCTGGCTTTAAACGGTCTTTAGTGACCTTTTGTGTCTGTCTTCTCGTCGCGTCGGACTACTCTGTATGGTCCAAAGTACGGGGCCTCGAGTGGTTTGTTTAATGGACCTTGGCGTAAGAAGACCTGAGTGGCTGTTGGCAAGCTCTTGGGGACGCAGAAGGTTCTACTTGTGCTGGTGTGCCATGAAGTTGGCTGTGGAGTCAGCTTTGCCATATGTAGTCGAAGTCTGCCGACTAGCTCTGTCATGTCCACTGGATCTTGAGGGCTGGTGGTTAGGAACTGTCCAGGCAAGCGTAGTGCTTCACCGTAGACAAGTTCTGCTGCTGAAGTCTGCAACTCTTCTTAATATGAGCTTCGTATGCCTAGAAGAACACATGGAAGTGCTTCAGTCCAGCTTGCTGTAGCGTGACATGATATGGCCGATTTGAGCGTCCGATGCATTCGTTCCACGATTCCATTGGCTGCTGGATGATAACTCGTTGTGAGATGATGGGTAGCACCTAGAAGCGACACCAGGTCTCTGAAGACTTTTGACACGAACTGGCGTCTGTGGTCTGTGGTGATGTGCTCAGGGCATCCATAGCGTGCTATCCAACCTGATATTAAACCGTTCACAACCGTCTCAGCTGTGATATCTTGCAGTGGATATGCTTCAGGCCAGCGTGTTGCGCGGTCGGTTATAGTGAGGCAGTATTTGTAGTTGGATGACAAGGGCAGCGAACCTATGAGATCAAGGTGTATATATCGGAAGCGACCTGATGGAGTGTCGAAGGCACGTATGGCACGTATGGGGCTGATGTATGGCGAACTACTTTGCTTCGCTGGCACGCCTCACACTGCTTGGCCCATAGTCTGCAATCCCGTTTTATGCCTGGCAAAACAAATCTTTGCGTCACTAGTTGTACACTAGCGTTCGCACCGGGATGGCTCAGGTTGTGAAGAGACAGGAACACTTGCTCGAACGAAGTTGTACTCGTACAACTTCGTTCTTTGATGATTTCTTGCTAAATTCACCGTTTACGAGAAAAATCCAAAATACCGAAAACTTTAACCTTTAACCTTAAATATCTTTTTTAGCACAGCTCCTACACTTGAGGACTTTTAGTATGTTCATCTACATCTCCTAAGGTATAATTGCGCCAATTCAAAAAAACTGCAGGGTTTATTTCCCTAGTGGATTTTTTTCGAAGTTTCTTTCTCGATCTAATAAATATTTTTGAATTTCAATATCCTCTGAAGGCTGCTCGAGAGGCCTTTATTAGTCCATCAGAACCACCAGGGAGGTGGCTTGAGTTTGAGAGTTGAGAGAGAGGTCACCAGATCCCACAAACCAACCATTGCAGGCTTAGGGATAAGTTCCTTCTTCACTGTGAAGAATGAGTTCCCACCGGACATGGCGATAGATACGATTTGCATAGTACAATGTGTTTTTTTTTCATAACTTATGGTATCATTTTATAGGTAAATCCCCCTGATTTACCTACACACAGTACAGTGTACCTACTCATTGACATCAAGAATGAATTAACCAACGCATCTTGACGACATTGATTTACCCAGGCAGATCTCAATCAGCCGAGTTCAACAATGGGCCCACGACATTTTCTCCGAAAAGTATATAGGTATATATTTTTCTTTTTACACGGGAATTAACACGAAAAAAACGACACACATATGCATAGGTTTTTTTTATTTAAAGTATATAGGTAGATACATTGTTTGTAAAACATTTCCTGTACAATTTAGGAATGATTTCAACGAATTTCACACTTTTCGTGTACCAGATCCAATAACTTCAATTTCTTGACTGTTATCTATGTCTATAATCTTACTATATCCATAATTTTATTTGAAACTATATTTGAAACCTTGAAACCCGTTGCTTTGCGATGGAGTGTTACGGAAGACAACAAAATCTTACGTACCCGCCGCTATGGCACAGCCAATTAAAGTCCTGGGTGTCTCGGACTAGCCAGGGCGTCTCGGACTTGTAAAAGATATTTAACGTACAGAAATATGATATGCATATTAATATACTGATTGCACAGCAAAACGTACTAAAGTCTTAGGGCAATCCGAGTTCAATAGATTAAGTTGGAAGACTAAAGGCACAATTCCCGCCTTTGGCCTTCGTGGTTATTTTTTTTAATACCTAGAAATGGTCTTAGGTCAATCCGACTTGGATTGTGTAGGTTAGCTTAGTATTTTTAAATAAATAGCTATGCAACACGAATTTAAATTGCTTCAATAATTATAATATTTTGAGGTAATTATTTGCTGCGTCAGTGCACTTTTGCTTAGGAAAGGGAATAGTAAAAATTCATAAAATTCTTAGATTTGTGTGAACCACGAATCGAACCGACCACCACATGGTAAAAAAACAAACTATGTTATTTTACGACACATATAAAAAGGCAAAAATTTAGGGAACATTTTCCTGGCAAAAATATATGTAGGTATAAAAAAAATGTCACTGTAAAATGGAATCTCTTAAATACAAAACAAAGTTTCTTTTAAGTCAAATTGCCGAATAAATTTAATAAAAAGTAGCAGCTATACTGTAATTTTAGTCAATTAAACTCCTGGGCGTCTCGGACTATTCTCTATAGATCTACATAATATGTAAAGTACTTTTCTTTTCCTCCATGTGGCACGGTCTTAGGACTCGCTGTATATTATGTCAATGATTACTTTTGTGATTTTTTAAGGTTTGACTGTAATTTATCAATCAACTGTAATGTTAAAAAAAAATTATGGGTCTCAAGGGGCTGGTCTATATTATTACTATCTGGGTTTGAAAGCAAAGAAGGCATTTATTTTCGAGGACGCCTATGCCTTCCATTCCTGGAATTAAAATTGTTACTGTTGCTATTAATAGTGTTTGAACTAGAAGAATATTGTCCATTATTATTTCCATTATTGTTACTGTTGCTATTAATAGTGTTTGAACTAGAAGAAGGTTGTCCATTATTTTTCCCAGAATGTGGTTTTTGATTATTGTTCCCCCGATTGTTACTGTTGTCATTAATAGTGTTTGAACTAGAAGAATGTTGTCCATTACTAATACCATTATTGTTACTGTTGTTATTAATAGTGTTTGAACTAGAAGAAGATTTTCCATTGAAATCACCATTATTGTTACTGTTACTATTAATAGTGTTTGAAATAGAAGAATGTTGTCCATTACTATTACCATTATTGTTACTGTTGCTATTAATAGTGTTTGAACTAGAAGATTGTCCGTTATAATGACCATTAATGTGAGGCTTTCTATGATGACGGTGACTATGAATATGGTAATGATGACGATGACGATGTTTTTTTTTGGTAGGTTTTGTTGGTTTCCTCGTCGTTACCTCGTCTATTTCATCTGAATTATCTTTGTCTTCTCGACTGTCTGGTTCACTGTAATTTTGTAGCTTCACGTAGAGTGGGATGTTAGATGTCAAATCTACGTGATAGCCTGAAGGATATGTACCGTCAAAACGAAAAGTAAAATTATCAGAAAGTAAATCAAGTGGATCTTGAATCTCAACCGCATAATATGCAAGTTCACTACTGCGCAGTGTCTGTTTTCTTTCCTTGTGATAAGAATACGTTGGTGATGGGTTACTGGTTGTTTCAGAAAGTTTTGAACTCTCCTTGCGTTTCATTTCAGTTTCCATAGGTTTCTTATCCGTTTCAAATGCATGATCTAGTGAATGATCATCATTGCTTATCTGCCAACTCTTTACAACCAGTTGCGTTTCTTGTTTAGCAAAACTAGATTTGAGCGCCTTAATCATCTCGAAGAAAGCTTCCGAAATTGTCCATTTCTGTAAAATTTTATGATTAGTTCTCTTGCATTATATCAAACGCATGAAGGTACGGGCAAACGTGTCCTTCACATGTGACGAATAACACGTATTATGAAATCTGGCCTACACAATTTGTATGACACAACACACTGGTCATTCACCACGCTATCTTACACGTCACCGCGCCAGATTCGCGTGTCCCCATGCTATCCCACGCGTACAGCGCTGTCACACACGTTTAAAGTGTCATACCGCGTAGATAACATAACGTCAGACGTCGTACCAGTGTGTCGCTGTTTCACACGTCACGTGGCATACGTCATATGTGAAGGACCAGTGTTTTTAAAGCTTTATGGTGTTAATACGTTTCGCAACTAGTGTCGACACAACGGTCGTCGTGTATTAACACTATTAGCTTTAAAAATTCTATAAGCATCTAAATCTATATGGGAAGTGTGTTTATTTTGTGTTATAAAAAAATACACAAAAAAATACGACTCCAACTACCGTAATGGGACCAAATAGTTTTCGGAATGGGACCAAATTGAAATAGGACCACTTGAGAAGTAGTAGCTTCCAAATAAAAAAAGAATTTTCAATTTCGGTTCAACCAGACCGAAGATTTGGAGTAACAAACATTAAAAAAAAGTCGAATTGAAGAACCTTCTCCTTTTTTGGAAGTCGGTTGAAAAAGATTTCAGTCACATAGTAATTATAATTAGTGAGCCATTAAGACACCCTGATACGCATATTGCTCTAGTTGTCATGTGTCAATCATTAATGTGTCTTTTATTTAAAAAGTCTGTCTATTTCGACCAAGCCGAAAAGGAGTCATCATCATTCACCGACCTTATCCCAACTGAGTTGGGGTCGGCTTTCCAGTCTAACTGCGATTCGGCTGAACATCGGTATTTTCCGTGATGCGACTGCCATCTGACCTCCACAACCCATGGGCGATATCGAAGTTCTGTAGTTAGACCGCGAGGATTTTTGATTTAGGGCTCAACTACCCTTAATGACTGGCATAGATGTTTATATGCCAACCGGGACCGACGGCATAACGTGCTCTCCGAGGCACGGAGGGGTCTCGGTGTCTTAAGGAATGGTCACCCATCCTAAGACCGGCCTGACTCGATGTTGCTTAACCTTTGTAATGTGTTAACATTGTCGGTTACCACTATAGGCAAGCGGAAAAACCCCGAAAAAGTGCGTAGAAATGACCAATCACTAAAAATGTGATTTCGCCTATACAAGTTCGTACTTTTTGTAAACCTTGGACCAAAAGGAGTCAATTGGTAAGAAAAAAAAATAGTGCGGGTGGGCTATTAATTACTATAAACAAATTAATTTATTAACTGATAAAAGTTGGTTTTTATATTGGAAAATGATTTCTAAGGGTAAAACGGGCAAAATAAAACACTTTTTTTTTCTTTTAGTTTTTTCAAAAAAGTGCGTTTTAAAGAAGTTACAACCATTTTAACGCGAAAAAATGACCAAAAATGGTCAAATTCTAATTTTTTATCTCGCCGAGTTTTGATCGAAATCAAAAATCAACTCGTATATCATTGCCCGTTTGAATCCTGTCAAATTGCGCGCTTTATACGAGTTGACGTGACTTTACATGTGCGTGTGTGCTTTTTCCAGTGGCGCCCGGCAAGTAGGTAGCCTATGTTACTCGGGGATAATGGAGCTTCATATCAGTCTAAGAATTTTTAAAATCGGTTAAGCAGTCAATGTACAAACAAACTATAGTAACAAATAATTAAACTTAGTGGAAACAGGAGTGAGATATGGCCCGAGACAGTATGAAAATTTGACAGTGCACCCAAATTTTCTGAAAACGTCACTTGTCTGGACACTGAATAATAATATGTAGCAGGAGCAACAAGATTATTGGTGAAATCAATAAATAAATTGATTGATTGAGATATACTCGTAAATAAATCGCAAATAAATAAATTGATTGATTGATTGAAATCTGGGCGAATAAATAGATTATAAATAATAGAAAATGATTTCTAAAGGTAAAACGGGCAAAATAAAACACTTTGTTTTCTTAAAATATTAAGAAAGAAATTATAAATAGATCACAAAAACTGATGTCATCGGCGGGATTTTGATGATGATTTTGACTTTGTTTTCTTTTAGTTTTTTCAAAAAAATGCGTTTTAAAGAAGTTACAACCATTTTAACGCGAAAAAATGACCAAAAATGGTCAAATTAAAATTTTTTATCTCGCCGAGTTTTGATCGAAATCAAAAATCAACTCGTATATCATTGCCGGTTTGAATCCTGTCAAATTGCGCGCTTTATACGAGTTGACGTGACTTTACATGCGTATAATAGTGTATCTCAACACGGAAAAAAGCTACGTGTATAAATAGATTTTACGATGTGAGAAATGTATATTTATTATTTATATATTTTTAATAGTCTGTTGAAGCTGAAGATCTGAAGATGATGATTTTTTTGAATTCGATCCAAACTCGGCGAGATAATTTTTTTTGAATTTGACAATTTTTGGTCCTTTTTTCGCTTTAAATGGTTGTAACTTCTTTAAAAAGATTTTTTTCGAAAAAACCACATGCGTAAAAAGTGTTTTATTTGGCCCGTTTTACCCTTAGAAATCATTTTCCAATTTAAAAACGAGCTTTCCAATATAAAAACCAACTTTTTATCAGTTAACAAATTAATTTGTTTTAACAATTAATAGCCCACCCGCAAAATTTTTTTTTTTTTTACCTATTGACTCCTTTTAGTCCAAGGTTTACAAAAAGTACAAATTTGTATAGGCGCATTCTCATGTTCAGTGATTGGTCAGTCATTTTAGTTTTTCAGGTGGTTTGCCGCTTGCGTACTAGACCACGAGCCCCCCGAAGCCGAAAAGGAGTAATAATAATGAGTGGCAATATAAACAAACAAACAATATTTTTCAAATTTTGACTGCTTCGGTGGCGTGGTCGGTAGTGTATCCGCTTTCGATGCCGGAGTCTCGGGTTCGATTCCCGGTCGGGACAAACTTTGTGTGATGACACATACGTTTGTACCGAAGTCTGGATGTTTCCTATGTATAACATGTATGTATTTACAAAAAAAATGTATATAAGTATTTATATCAGTTTATCTAGTACTCATATCACATGCTCTGCTTAGTTTGAGACTAGACGGCGTTGTGTGGATTGTCCTAACATATTTATTTATTTATTTAAAAATATTACGAAAAGTGTTTAAGCGGTAAATCACTAGCTTATAACCGCGGCTCAGCCCGTATGATTTTTTTCTCTCGTTCCCAATTCCGGTAGGTAGAATTTTTTATCTTTTAATTGCCGGGCGCCTCTGGTTCACACGCAGAAGGTATTTCCAGTGGCGCCCGGCAAGTAGGTAGCCTATGTTATAAATAATTAAACTTAGTGGAAACAGGAACAGGAGTGATATATGGCCCGAGACAGTATGAAAATTTGACAGTGCACCCAAATTTTCTGAAAACGTCACTTGTCTGGACACTGAATAATAATATGTAGCAGGAGAAACAAGATTATTGGTGAAATCAATAAATAAATTGATTGATTGAGATATACTCGTAAATAAATCGCAAATAAATAAATTGGTTGATTGATTGAAATCTGGGCGAATAAATAGCACTATCTATCTCCTCTACCTATTAAACAAATTTAACTTACTGCAGAACTACTGGCGACAGCACATATCAATAAAGCCGAAAACAAGATATGTTTCATTGTGCACTTGTAAGCATCGAATGGATAGAATTTATAATACCTTAATTATATAACTACTTAAGTTAATTATAGTTGGTACCGTACGTAATGTTAACCAGCTTAAACTAATTATTGTTCTATTATTATTATTATCAAAATTGATATTAATCCGAAATTTGCCCATGAAATTGTTTTACTTATGCAAGTGTTTAAGATTTTTTTTTATAATACTGTAAATAACATGGACATTGACTTTAGGTTTAATTAAAATAATTATAGTAAATTTTTAGTTCTCATGTAGCCTATAGGAGTTCTTCCGAGAGTACCTGAGGCGCCGGCTGAGACGGTTCAGTAACTTTCAGATTTCAATACTCAATACTTAATACTCAATAGGTACATTTATTGCTTTCATAATGTGGTACAGATGTTAAAATGGTAAAGTTACAATAATGGACCCTATCGGGCACAGCACAATGTTTGTCTGGAGAGAGGAGGAATTTTATTTGTTTTATTCATTAATTACACATAATTTTATTTCATTTAATTTGTTTAAGGTTTTTGTTTGATATTTTTATGAATTATATTACGTTTTAATTTTATTATTATGAAGTACATAAATTGCAATTTTGGTACATTTAATAAAATGTCTATCTGGTTCTTTGATGTCACAAATATCGCAATATAAACTACCTAAATATCTTGGTGATTAAGGCTATACAAAAGCCATATCAACAATGTCACATCCAACTAATTCCTAATGTCATTCATTACATTCACAATTTACACAATACAAACAAGTGTCCCTATTAGTCCGGTACCACGCTAGAGCAGCACCGTCCAGCAAATCAGAGAAGGCAGCCAATATCTTCGACTCCTTGACTTCACGTGCCTGTCTAAGCTCTTCTAATCTTTCTAGAAATACGCGTACACAGGTCGAACCATCAAATTTTAAATTAAAAGTATTTAAATTGATCGGACGATCTTTGTAAACTATAGTTCCCTGGATTAGAGTAGGAATATCCAGCACACTACTATGCATCGAGCGGTCACTCCTCAAACGCACGGTAGGGATCCTATCATTAAATGGTTGTTCGGACTCGCTGTCAGAATTCTCCGATTCACCATTTGGTTCAACACTAGCGAAAACCTTGATGAGCCTACCTCGGATATCGTTCAGTAACTCACAATTAATACCACAACGAGCTAAGCGATCTATCAAATAGTTAGCCCTAAGAGCGGACCTCGAACAAACATTCCTATCTCTACCGACCTCACCCGATGTGATAAGTGCCTCTAATTCTTGGACTTCGGGCTCACAAGACTGCAGCTCGATGTCAGGACTCGGTGTCCCGATGGGCATAGCCTTCAAACTGCCACGTCGAGATAATCTGAAGACCGTCCTCAGCTGACTTCGCAGTGAAGTGACCGTTGAAGAAGACTTAACTGAAACCCCAAGAATTTCGAGTTCATAAAACAGTTCATCCTTTCTCAGACAAGATATATATTTGTGGACATCTTAAAAAATCTAAGTATAAAAAGCAAAAAATAAATTTAAGTTCTCCGGAGTGGAGGTACAAAGTTTAAAATTTAGTAGTTATTAATAGGTACCTGATATGGATTTCAAAAATATTTATTAATAGTTATACACAGGTAAGGCACCTATTTAAATAGTTAATGTACAGTTTAGGTACTAAAAGGCACAAAGAAAATTCAAAAATAGTAATAATTAAAGTTAAGTAGTTTAGGTACTACTGTACAGGTAGAAAATAGTATAATTAGAAAGTAGTGTCTTAAGTTATATTAAGTAAGTAGTTGACAAAACATTTATTTGTCAACTTTGCTCTTCCACGCTCAGTCTAGAAAGTTAAAATAATAAAGTTTGAGATACCCTCACACAGAAAGAAAAAAGAAAAGAAAAAAAGAGGTTTGACCGAGTACCTTATTGAAACCCTGACCATCACACACACAAAATGCAGAAAAGCCCCACGTTGGGCGCCACTTGTAACAGTGTAAGTCAACCTTACCCACCAGCTGGATCAGCGGAGGCTTATGAGACTATTATGGGTATCCCAGGGCGCCAGTTCACATATGAACGGTGTGTGTGATGGTAGGAGAATTCAATAAGGTACAACAGTAGAGAGGGTTCACAGAGAATATATATTTTTAACCTTATAACAATTAAACAATGGGTATTGAATTTAGTTATTACGTTTACACAAAAAGATAGGTAGGTAGCTTCTGGCCTACTTCTTAGAATTACAAATGAAAGGTACAGATATTATTTTAATCTTGACTTCCGGTTATGCAGATGGTTCTTGGAACTAGAGTAGACAGTATTATTAATGAAGAACAGGGGCCTACATGTTGAACAAAGTACTTAGCTTAAGTGTTTGGTCCACGCGGCCAGCTGGGATTGTCAGGAGTGGCGCGACGAACTTAAACGTCGACTTTAAACGTCGACTACCTTAGCAATTCTGCACCAAGACATCAGTAACAAAATCAAGATACGCTCTTTGGAATGCCTAAAACAGAAAAAATGCTTCCACGTTGTCCAAGTCGAATGGGAGGGAACACTCCCAGCCTCTTGAGATCACGTTCGATAGGACGCTTGAAATGTATCGACAATTGCTTCGATTAAATTTATATTCTTCCAAGTAAAATAACTTCTTCCAGACTAGAGATTTGTAGGTTAAGTATAAGACAGATGTAGTGATCGAGAGATATTATCAGTAAAGTATTCAGCAGTGGAAAGGGGCCCACGACAGCTCGCGCTGGCTTTTTATCAACTCCGAGCTGTTTCTAGATTCTTCCTTTCCTGCAAAAACTAGTTCAAACCACTTTTCTACAAGCAAAACTTATCGTCAGCCGGAAACTCCTCTATAGATAAAAAGCAATATCATTGACATTTACCTTTTTTAAGAGAATATTATGACATGGCTAGACAATACTCTGCCAAGTTCCCACTAAATCCTCTAGGGTGCGCTATACAATGTGTAGAATACCGTATGGCTAATGAATCATAGTCAAGACTTGACGTTTGTCGAGTTGACATCTATACATCAACTGACACTAATGACGTTCATAATATCATTACAAATGTTTGTTTACGTTTTGTGAGTGTAATGAAATTACGATGTTACAAGATGACATCATATGTGCGGAGATTCCTGCTCCTGAAACCGATCCAGACCTACATGATGTTGTAGTCACGAATATGATTCATGGACCGTGTGGCACTATCAACCAACAATCACCGTGCATGGTCGACGGCAAGTGTTCCAAACGGTATCCACGAAAATTGACGGCAGAGACCATTACAGGCAACGATGGTTATCCGTTGTATCGGCGTCGATCGCCCGATGATAATGGTAGAACTATCACAACTAAAGTGAAAGGAAACGATTTCGTAGTTGACAACAGTTGGATTGTTCCATATTCGCCACTTCTTTCCAAAACATTTAAAGCACATTGTAATGTTGAGTATTGCAATTCGGTCAAGTCAATTAAATACATTTGCAAATATGTCACGAAAGGGAGCGACATGGCGGTTTTTGGTATCCAAACATCCAATAACAAAGATGAAATCACGCGCTATCAAGTTGGTAGATATGTGAACTGCAATAAAGCAATTTGGCGTAAATTTTCATTCCCTATTCACGAACGTCATCCCACTGTTTTACATTTGGGGGTGCATCTAGAGAACGGTCAGAGAGTATATTTCACAGCGTCGAATGCTGCTCAACGTGCCGAAACACCTCCAGCGACAACACTGACCAGTTTCTTTGCGATTTGTCAAAGCGATCCGTTCGCACGAACTTTGCTTTACTCAGAAATGCCACGTTATTACACTTGCAACGCTAAATCGAAGAAATTTCAACGTCGGAAGCAAGGCGATGCAGTTCCTGGTCATCCAGATATGCGTTCTACTGATGCTCTTGGTCGTATTTACACAGTTCATCCGAAGAATGATGAATGTTTCTATTTGCGGTTGTTGCTGGTACATGTTCGAGGGCCAACATCATTTGAATCACTACGAACTGTTAATGGTATCGTGTGCCCCACATTTCGTGCAGCATGTCAAGAGCTAATTTTGCTTGAAAACGATACTCATTGGGACACGACAATCGCTGAAGCAATTATTTCTGCATCTCCAAGTCAGATACGCACATTATTTGCTATCATCATTTCAACATGCTTCCCATCGAACCCTCGTGACCTGTGGAACAAATACAAAGATAACATGTCAGAAGATATTTTACATCGAATTCGCGTCAGCTCAAGAAATTCCGATTTTGAGTTGAATGAGGAGATCCATAACCAGACTTTGCTCTTGATGGAAGATATGTGTTACCTCATGTGCGGCAGTTTGTTAGTTAGGTTAGGAATGCCAGCGCCAGATCGCGGAATGAATGACGCATTTAATAGAGAATTGGAACGTGAACGTGAATATGATCCACATGAACTAATCTAATCAGTTCAAACGAATGTACCTCTGTTGAATCCTAAGCAGAGGGAAGTCTATGATACACTGATTAATGCAATTGATGATGGAAATGGCGGCTTATTTTTTTTGGATGCCCCCGGTGGAACTGAGAAGACATTCCTCATGTCATTGATTTTGGCCACTGTACGTGCGAGATCCGAAATTGCGGTAGCAATTGCTTCTTCTGGAATAGCGGCCACATTGTTAGACGGATGCCGTACGGCTCACTCAGCGTTAAAATGCCATTAAACCTTCAAACTACTGAACAACCGACATGTAACATTTCGAAACACTCCGCAATGGCCAAAGTTTTAGTAGCATCAAAAATCATCATATGGGACGAATGCACAATGGCGCACAAACGCGCATTGGAAGCACTAGACCGAACATTAAAAGATCTGCGCAATGACTCGAGATGTTTTGGTGGTGCAATGATTTTATTATCTGGCGATTTCCGACAAACACTACCAGTCATTCCAAGATCTACTGCTGCCGACGAAATAAACGCTTGCCTCAAAGCATCAAATCTGTGGCGATATGTAAAGAAACTTCAACTGTCTGTAAATATGAGAGTTGCATTGTTGAACGATCTATCTGCTGATGATTTCTCGAAGCAATTGCTGACTATCGGTAATGGCCGTGTTCCTGTTGACAAATCGAGCGGTTTGATTTCATTTCCTCCAAATTTTTGCAATTTCGTATCATCAAAAGACGAGCTTATCAACAAAGTATTCCCGGATATCATTGCTAACCACAAAAATACTAAATGGTTAAGTGAGCGAGCAATTTTGGCCGCTAAAAATAAAGATGTAGATGACCTCAATTTTATAATTCAAAATCAAATCGTAGGTACTCTGTATTCGTTCAAATCTATCGACTGTGTAACAAACGAAGAAGAAGCCACTAATTATCCAACTGAATTTTTAAACTCCTTGGATGTGCCTGGTTTACCACCGCACAATTTAAAACTTAAAGTTGGCTCGGTAGTCATCATGCTTAGAAATTTAAACCAACCAAAACTGTGTAATGGAACGCGTTTGGTGATAATAAAACTGATGAGCAATGTGATTCACGCGTCGATACTTAAAGGAAAATTTAAAGATGAGGAAGTTCTTATTTCAAGGATTCCGATGGTCCCAACGGATATGCCCTTTGAGTTTAAACGAATTCAATTCCCGATTCGTCTTGCCTTCGCCGTGACGATCAACAAATCACAGGGCCAATCCTTGACTATTTGTGGCCTCAATCTAGAAAATGCATGTTTTTCTCATGGTCAATTGTACGTGGCATGCTCACGTGTCGGCAAACCATCCGCTTTATTTGTTCTTGCGCCTGACCAAAAAACAAAGAATGTCGTTTACCACAAAGTGCTTGAATGAAAATCCTATTAATGAATTAATCCGAGTTTTTTTTTTCCAATATGGACAACATAGTTTTCAATCATTTTTTTCTGACATGAGTTTGTACTTAATTATTATTTTTTATTTTTTTTTATTTTTATTCTCATTCTGTATGTATGTTTTCATCATCATTCATCATAATAAAATACTTTTTTGTTTCTATCTATATAAATATATTATTTTGTATCATTGTTTTACGTTCATCAAAGCCTAAATTAGTTCAGCTAAAAAGTAACACGACATTCATTGACTGTTAGGCGGTACGAAGTTCGCGGGGTCAGCTAGTTTGATATAAATCTTTATAATAAAACTGAATCAATTATTCACCACGTGTTTCATAGACTATCTAGAATTGATATATCTCTGCCTACTACCGCAAAATCAATTAAGCCCGTCTGGGAGGCTTATCATTTAGCCCACTCGAACGTCAACGCATTAAAGTCACCATGCGCTCAGGGACCGGTTTGCGTTAACCAACATCTAGACCCCCGCGAACACGAAATAGCACTCTTATACGAACCTAAGTTGTTTGCAGAACTGGGTAGATTTAAATATAATGGTAGAACTTGCGTACGCGCATTTTTACAAAAATTAACCGAGTTTATGGCTTCTAGAGGTATTCCTAGGGACAAAGTACTATTCTTTGCTTTCGAAATATTTTCAGATGATGCCTTACATTGGTATCGAGCTGTCAGGAATAGTATACAATCATGGGAAGATCTTTGCCAATATCTAAAGCGTGATTTTAGTCCACATAACTATAACTATAAATTAATGTCGGAAATTAGATTGCGAACTCAGGGGATAAATGAGAACATAACTATATATTTTTCTAAAATGCAGGGTTTATTTTCTCGGTTAGATATTCCTATCACCGAATCCAAAAAGCTAGAAATATTGCTCAACAATATTAGGCCATGTTACTTACATGCACTTTTAACTACCAATATAAACGACATTCCTACATTACTTACAGTGTGTAGAAGGTTCGAAAAATACCATAGCCGTAGTAAACAATTTGTGGAACCACCGGGGGCCACAGCTGATACATTGGCTCCTAGTCCTGATCTAGCATATAACGACTATTCTATCCCCAATGCAAATAAAAACTCCCCAAATAATAATTTATATAAAAATTATAAACCATGTTTTACTAAATCTGATGCTAGTCATATGGTAAACGCAATCAACATCTCTAATAATTTTAAACAGTACTGTCTTTTTTTTTTTTTTTTTTTTTTTTTTTATTCCGCATCCCTGGGCCGCGGCCGCACCTACGTCCATTGCCGAGCGCCTCCGGTAGACACTGAGAGAATTCCCAGTGGCGCCCGGCGGACCTTGTCCCCCATTGTGGCCACTGCGTGGTGGTCGGGTGTTACCCCGCATCCTTGGGGTCGGGTTAAATCCCGCGTCGGTGAGTGAAGTCGTGCGTGGAGTGAAGCCCCCACATCATGCAGCCCTTCTAGCCTGCTTCTGTAAGGACGGTGGGTTGCTAATCCATCGTCCTCAGGCCCCGATCATGGAGGTCGATGGTCCTGGGCGTAGTCACGTCTGCGGCGTCCTCGCCGCACACTTCGGAACTCAGCGGGGAGGGTACGCTCCCTCACCCTACCGGCCGCCTCCTTCACGAGCATTACCTGCTCGCAGAAGGAAACGGCCGCGTTCCACTGGCTCCCGCTAGAGACCATGGCTCGTAGCATGGTCTCCAGCGAGAGCGTATCTACGTCCAGGCCCACAACGAGGTCCCGGCGCTGACTCGCCCATGCTGAGCATTCCACCAACGTGTGGAATGCCGTGTCTTCGCCGGAAGCCTCACAGTGTTGACACGCGGGTGTGACCTCACGATGCATGCGAAACAGATACTCACCGAAGTTTCCGTGCCCAGTGATGATCTGTGTCGCACGATACGTGAGGCCACCGTGCTGCCTCTGCAGCCACTCCTCCATGATCGGTCTCACCGCCGCGATGGTGGTGGTTCCCCACTTTGGTTGCTGAAGTCGCACCTTCCATGTCTCCATGAGATCCTGTCGGAGTTGGGACCGCTGGGCCTCGATTTCTCGAGACGCAGGCCTGTGGTCCCGCTCCAGCGCCTCCTTGTGCCATTGAAACAATGACGCAAGGGCTCTCGGTTCCAGGTCCCATGGAGGGGTCGCGGCTAGGAGACATGCAGCCTCTAGGGAGATCGTGCGGTACCCTCGTATTGTCCTGACGGCCAAGGTCCTCAACGATCTGTGTAAAATGGCAGCGTTGTTGGCCGTCAGTCTCGGCGCCCATACGGGAGCCCCGTACACGGCCATACTCCGCACGATCCCCAGGTACAGTCTCCTGCAGGAAGCGTTGGGTCCCTTTAAATATGGGCATCAGTCGCGAAAGCGCGGCTGTCGCCCCCGTCACTTTGGGGACCAAACTTCGGAAGTGTGGTCCGAAGTTCCACCGGCTATCGAGTACAAGCCCCAGATACTTCATTGTGGGCTCGATGCCGATGCTAACGCTCCCTACATTTATGCTGGATCCTGGAGGTGGCCCGCGCCGAGGTCCGTGAAAACACAGAGCCTCGGACTTATTCAGTGCCACGTCCAGTCCCAGCCGCCGTATCCGACCCACGACTTCAGCAACCCCAGTCGTGACCTTGAGTGTTGCCTCCTGGTGCGTTACTCCCCGCGCCGTGACGAGCGTATCGTCGGCGTAATAAGTTACGCCTACGCCCTCAGGCAACGCACCCCGCAACACCCAGTCGTATCCGATGTTCCACAGGAGAGGTCCTAGGACCGACCCCTGAGGAACACCGCACGACACATCTCGCCGAGCTGGCCCGAGCCAGCTAGGGTATGTTATAGCCCTCTCGGATAAATATGCCCCGACAATACGACGGAGGTAGAGAGGCACTTCGTGGTATACCAGTGCGTCTCTAACGCAACTCCAGGGTAAGGTGTTAAAGGCGTTGGCGATGTCAAGAGACACCGCCAACACCACCTCGCCCCGTGAGACTGCTTCCTCCGCCAGGGTCTTCACGCGCATGATCGCGCTCACGGTGGACCGTCCCCGACGAAAACCGTACTGGTTGTCCGCCAGGTCTGGGCCCACACGCGTGAGATGCTCGACGAGGCGTTCCGCGATAATTCGCTCAAAGAGCTTACACACCTCGTCGAGCAGCACGATCGGCCGGTAACCGGACGGTGAGTCCACCGGCCGCCCCGCTTTCCGGATCAGGACCAGTTTCCCCGTCCTCCACACCTTGGGAAACTGGCCCCTTTCGAGGCATGCGCTGAAGAGCCCCCTCAGTCGAGGCCCGAGTTCCTCGAGGGCCAGGACCCATACACGGCCCGGAATGCCGTCGGGTCCAGGGGCGGTGGTTTTCCGGCGACTGAGCCGTAGTACCACCGCTCCTAACTCACCCTCTCTGACTTCGGGTACGTCGTCTTCGCTGCTACTATCCGCGTTGCGCGTCTGAGACGGAGCCATGCGCGGAGGGATGTCCTCCTCCACGCTCGTCGGAAACAGAGAGCCCAAGACCCCCTCCATCCGGCTGGAGACTCTGGGTCAGTGGAAGCGCCCTCGGTCGGAGTTTACCTCTGACCTGTAGGTATGGGCGCCCCCATGGGTTCCGCTCCAGGGTCTCCAAGAGCTCCTCGCGGGCTGCCGTCGTAGCCCGCGGGATCGCTTCCTGGAGGGTGCCCTTAGCCTCTCTGTAGGACGCATATAGCTCCGCCTCCCGGGCTGCCGCGTCGTCTGGGCGACGATGCCTCCGGCGAAACCTGGTATACTGACGGCGGGCGGAGACGCATGCTGCACGCAGCTGTGCGATCTCCGACGACCACCAGTACACCTGCTTCCCGGCCGGCCCGGGTGTAACCCTAGGCATCGCCGCATCGCAGATTTGCGACATGACTCTCCTGAACCACTCCGCCTCGTCATCCACGTCGACAGGCCTGTCCGGCGCCGGAATCCAGGCCTGCACGATGGATGCCTCCAGGAGAGCCTCCCGGTCTAAACTCTTGAGCGCCCAACGCGGTTCCGGGGGATTCGGTACCGGCTGTGGAAGGGTAGGTGGGGGGACGACCTCGAACCGGATGTATCGGTGGTCCGAGTGCGTCTCCACACCCTCCTCCACGCACCAGCCCATAATACGGCGGGCGAGGACAGGGGTCGCGAACGTTAAGTCCACGACCGAGCTGACCCCCGATCGCCAAAAGGTGGCGACATTCCCCCGGTTGAGGAGCTCTAGTCCACGTGTTGTGGCCCAGTCCTCAAGTAATCTCCCCCTGCCATTGTTCACCCGGGAGCCCCACGCCGTAGACCAGGCGTTAAAGTCTCCCAGGAGAAGGACAGGGCGAGGACGACACGCAGTGAAGACGACGTCGAGCTCAGTGAGCCATAGCTCATACTGAGCGTTGTTAATGTTGTTCGGCGAGATGTATGCGGCCACGACTGCCACCCCTTCATATTCCGCCGCAACGCAGCCTCGGCCGTTTGCAATAATTGCAAGCCAAGCCGTCCCCGAGGTGCTCGCGCCGGCCCCCCAAAGATGCAGGCCAAGCCGTCTTGCGCCACCAGGCTTCCCGGGTGGGCATAGTACGGCTCGGCGACCACAACCAGGTCTATGGACCACTGCGCGATGCTCTGGTACAGAAGATCCTGAGCAGCGCGGCAGTGGTTCAAGTTCGCCTGTAGGATGCGGAAATGGGTGTCCATTAAACGCCGCGAATCTGGCCGCGCAGTAGCGGCACCCCCGCTGCCCCCAGCGGACGGACGAGGCTTTGGCCTCGAGGCGGCGCAGGAACGGCTGCCGACCCGATGGTCCGCCGTCTTGCCCTCCGCCTCGCATCTATAGCAGCGAGGCGGTGCATCACAGGCGTTGGACTTATGACCGGGCCGGCTGCAGCGGAAGCACCGATCACCCACGGTGTCTTCCACTGCGCACTGCACTCCTACGTGCCCCACCATCATGCACCGGAAACACCTGGTTTCCCGGGCACGCAGGAGATGCACCTGCGCCTTGAGGAAGCCCCCTACGAGGAGGCTTCGTCCGTCCGCAATTTTAAGAGCCGCCGCGACGGTGCACTGGACGACTGCTGTACCGTGACCGGTGGGGCTGAAGGAGATCTCTCCAGCCTTCACCTGGTCACGGGGGCAGCCGCCCGCCTCCACGACGGCGGAGATTAGCTCATCCGTCGTGGCCGCGTCGTCCAGGCCCAAAATGCGCAGTGCTGCGCATTTAGTGGGTCTGGAGACGCGGACGGCTTCTGCGTCCAGCGTGTCCCTCAGCTTAGCCGCGAGGGCATCAGCTTTGGGGCCGCTGGAGGCGCCGGAGACCTCGAGTAGGCGAGCCCCGGTGCGGGTGGTCTTGCACCGGAGCCCCCCTTGTATCTCGAGGGCCTTGAGGTCCACCGAGGCCTTGACTTTCCTCAAAACATCGGCGTACCCCACACCTCTCTCTACACCCTCCGTCGTCACCGTCAGGACGACGGCGGTGGAGCGAGGGGGGCAGGGCGCTTTTTTGGCAGCCTTCTTCCGCCTATGTTTTGCTCCCACTACTTCCCATTCCTCCCCTCTGGAAGGATGTGTAGTGGGAGTGGCGCGGGACGCGGGGGCAGCAGGGGTGGCATTAGGCCTCCCCTTTCTCTTCGGCTTAGCCGTCGTGGCCGGCTTAGCCGGTGTCCGAATGGTTGGTGAAGCGGACATAGGCGGGGCTGGGCGGGCAGCAGACCTACTTGGACCGGACCCAGGAGCGAGAGCCCCACTGGCGGCAGCCGCGTATGACAGCGCGGGTCGCGCCAGCGGGGGGCGGTATGATCGGTCTTCAAGAACCGCGAGTCGCCTCTCAATCGCCGCCAGAATCTGCGTCGGTGTCGGCGCAGTCTGCAGCGGCGATGCAGGAGGCGCTCCGGGCGCGCTCCTAGGTGCCGCCTTGGGCGCCGGTCTAGCCGTCGGTGAAGGCGGAGAGGGTCCGGTCGGCTGGGTCTCCGGAGGCCCCTTGACCAAAATGGTAAGGTTAGCGACCTCCTGTCGCAGGGCCTCCGTCTGTTTCCGGGAGGAAGCGAGCTCAGCAGCCAAGCTCGCTACCTGGTCTCTGAGCTTTGCCTCCTCCTCGGACACGCTCCGCGCGAGGAGCTCATCGAGGGACAGGTGGGCGTCGGCAATGGCTTCGGACACCACCTTCTTCTTCCCCGAAACATTCTTGGCACCTCTCATGGCGGCAATGATTCGTGCAAGAGCCCCCATGAGCACCCGCGCGGCCGGCACTTCTTTGTCCCTGCCGCTAGGCAGGAACGGGACCTGTATACTGGGGTACGGTGCCCGCCCCTTGGCGTCGTAGCCGGGCTTCCGGACTCGGACCGCCTTGACCGGTGGCTCCTCGCATTCGCTGGAGACCACTGATATCGACGGACCGTCCTTCGGCGTCGAATGCGACTTCATCACCGGCGCGCTCTTCTGACGGCCCCTCTTCAGGTAAATAGAGCGCGCCAGCTCTGGTTCCGTCTCCGCTTCCATCGTGCCGGGATCTGACTCACTGTCAGTCCCGGCAGCAAATGGTAGTTCAAACCTTGAAGGCGTCGACGTCGCGCTGCGACTGGGCAGCGCGACGCGAGTCTCCGTACCGCTGGGCAAGTTCGGCGTCCGTGAATCCTGCGTTAGGTCGTCGTTTTGGTCCGGCACTACCCTGACAACGGCAGTACCGAGACCGGGGGTCACAAAACTTTCGGGTTCATCCGACATGGTTATTCTTCTTTAAATAAATAAATAATTGGCCACACAAGTTTAGACCTTGACGTTCTGTCACCCAACCTGCCACTCCGTTACGGTGGTCAGGTTGGGGTCCAGGGCGGACGGCGTGGACGTAGTCAAAGATCACTTGGGGCCCCGCCCCAAACAGTACTGTCTTAGATGCAGAACTCTTTATATGGTTGTAATCAACCACGCTTTCTAATTTGTTTTAAATGTGGACTAAAAGGATATCGTTCTATCGACTGTCCTACTTGTAAACCTAATAAAAAAACTAAAGAACTATAAAAATCCGATTGGAACAAACTAAAATTTAGGTCAAAGAGTAACAAAGCCGAGCGGCATAATTTTCTTAACTATGTGTCTAACTACTATGTGTTTAATTCTAATAAACGTGTCCCAATCGAAAATTCTATCAAAACAAGGCTGGAGTGCGGTTACGCTAAGCGCGCAATCGCGAAATGCTCCAAGGGTACTATCAGCATGTCAGTGTCAGATTGAAAAGTGACACGTACGGACGGACAGACGGAGAACGACGGGCGTATAAGGGTACTTTTTTCAGCTTTTGCTGATAGTACCCTAATAAATGATACTCCCTATATACGACGTCATGTTCGAAATGAAAGAGACAAGTATGCTTGCGCATTTGATGTCTCATTTAGCATGTTACGATATTTTTAAACACTTTAACTGAACCTATCTCTGTGACACTTTAAACGTCTCGCCCTTTGGAGCGACTACATTGTTGTCAACAATAAGGAAACTTTGTTTGTACCGATATCATTGACTGTTACTAACTATTAGACGCTGACTGTACTTTCATTCAAAATGGTAACCGTATATGGGACACTTTTATACCTAAAATACAAGTAACTATGAATTTCGCTGTAAATGAAACAATTTTTTTTTCTCTTACTCTCTCTCTCTTTCGTTGCTTATTTTTGATCGTAAACTAATATTATGGTGGTTCACGCCATAAAAGATTTGTAATCCGGTAAGTATATGTTATTTGCTTTCGCATGCCTGTGAGAGCAGAGGCACAATCCTCCTCTAATTTGTGCCATTGTCAGAAATTTATAAAATGGATTTTTATTCCTCAAAGCTTCGCTTTATATAAGACGATGATTTAAATCTACACAAATCTGACCCTGATTTACGCATTAGCTATGTCGAGTCATTGGGCTACTTATCTTCTATTTCTGAGAAGATACAGTCAGCGTTTCTAGCGGCTCACCTACGAAATGCTAATTTTTATAATTTAAAACATACTTTTTACCTAGGTGACAAAGATAAATGCTTTAGTAAGAAACATTACCTAAAAAATATTTTTTTTTAAAAGGTAAAATCACTACTGTTCTCTAAACTTTCGTATATGTCTAACAAACCACTAGGCGAGTGACATATTAAAGATATAAAACTAATTATTTTGATCAGTAAAGTCATACCGAACCTCCCTCTGACTTACGGCACCCCAATTGTTGCAAACAACTTCGTTCATTCGCTCGGAACGTAGAACCGGTTCAATACCAACTCAGTGCACCTCGTAACTCACTTTAGTCGTTATAACTCAAGTCTATAGGTAGAATTTATATACCTATTCACTGACATTCTTTACCGCATATCATTAACGCAAACCGATTCGTGACTCATTTCTATTTTTTTTTATCGCACATATTTGCTTATATCCTAAGTCTTTTATACCATTTATGTACACCCTTTCTACTATTTCAGGGAATTGATGGGCTGCTGAGGGGTCCTCATGCAGTGCCGAGAAGAAGCTGACACTGGGGGAGAGCTGGCAGAGGAATTTTCTCCAGCGAAAATTCTTTCCTGAAAAGGGGGGTGTGTGACGTCGGCGTGTGACGTCACGCGGGTTGGTGCGAGCAAGACGGACGACCAAGATGTTCGGCGTCTCAACGATTATATATAAGCGAGGGACGCGATCTATCGCTCTCTTGTGCGGCCTACGACTTCTTTAGGTGACATTCTCTATGAGTGAGGTGAGTCTATCTACGCCACTGTAACGTAGATAGACTCCTATCTTGAATACCTGGAGGGTTTCGCTGACTGAGTTTGAATAAAAACACTTAGAACAGTTCTATACATATAATGTTTGAGATTACTCGTTACAATATTTACTGCCACGGCTTTAGGGGTCGTGGGCAATTAGAAGCAATACAATATTTAGTACTATATCGATACAGGTTACAGGTCTCAGAATCACGGGACGTGTGCTCAGTAGGAGAACAGAGAACGTCACCTGAAGAAGTCGTAGGCCGCACAAAAAAAATAGATTATTGTTTGATCTTGTTTCATTGTAATGTGGAACCCCTAGTGGAACGCAAACATATATTGAGCAACCTATACCAGAGAACCTACCATCATGTATTTAAAAAGTATTATTATAATGTTACTTTGACTTTTTGTGTGGACATCTTAGTACAAAAAGTCAGTGACATGACATTATAATGATACTTCTTTAGAAGATGGTGGTAAACCGCCAGAGCTGCTTAGTAGTTGCCACGAAAGAAACGGGTGACACTCGCCATCTATTTATAGATGGTTGATCTGAGGTTGACATACATTATTTTCATTCCTTGTGTAGAGGTATGTAGAGGTATTTATACACACAAAGGGGTTCTATCAAAATCTTAGCGATCCAAGCCTCCCTAACCTGGAAATATTGCACATTCTAACTTACAAACGAGTCTCTGACGAACGTGGAAGTTTTGACTTAGCATCAACAGGGTCACGCCGTATGTAGGTCTAAAAAAATAACTGATGAAGTAGAGAAACAGGACGTAAATAATCAAAAAATAAAGAGGTGTATAATTTTGTATGTGATGTTTTTGATCAATATTTTCTCATGGAAACGACTGGGCGGTTAAATAAATTGACCGATATTGATGAGATTGAGATGAGATTTATAATGCAATATCTGCCATATTGCAGTTTAAATCCGACAAGAGCGTCCAGTAATAATATCTAAATATTGAGCACAGATTGTTTTGTACTCCACCCGATTTAACGCCAAATTGGCAATGGAAAAACTATTTACAAAAAAGAAAAATACATGAATGTATAATAAAAAGTATTTATGTTTTATTTCCCTGCATCATACCTATGCCTTGGTGGAGATGGCAATTGCCTGTTTCGTATTTAAATGTGCGAAATTACAAACTCCTCCGTCGACGTAATTTTCGTAAAACGTGGTATAAAGTTTCCGCTTCAGTATTTAAATACTGCCAACAAAATACAGTCGAATTGAGACCTTACTTATTAAATTGTATTTTAATAACTAAGTTCTCAATTCGATGGTTTTTTCTGCCTACCCCTTCGGGGATATAGGCGTGATATATGTGGGAGTGTACAACTTCGTTCTTTGATGATTTCTTGCTAAATTCACCGTTTACGAGAAAAATCCAAAATACCGAAAACTTTAACCTTTAACCTTGAATATCTTTTTTAGCACAGCCCCTACACTTGAGGACTTTTAGTATGTTCATCTACATCTCCTAAGGTATAAATGCGCCAATTCCAAAAACTACAGGATTTTTTTCCCTAGTGGATTTTTTTCGAAGTTTCTTTCGCGATCTAATAAAGATTTTTGAATTTCAATATCCTCTGAAAGCAGAGGGCTGGATAAAAGGCCTGGCTCGGTGACCTCTCTCTCTCTCAACTCTCAAACAGAGTTGAGAGAGAGAGAGGTCACCAGATCTCACAAACCAATCATTGCAGGCTTAGGGATTCAAACGGGCAATCAATAAGGAACTACAAAAAAAAAATTTTGTTTTTTTTTTAATTGGAAATCATTGAAAATTATCTAAGAACTTTTTGCTTTGGCAAAATCTGATTTCTCACCGCCTCCGGATATAAATATAATTTAACAATGTGAAAAATGTATATTTTTCATTTTGAAAAATAGTCAGTTGAAGCTTAAGATCTGTATTATAAGTATTCTGCCGCAGGATTTTTTAGAATTCGATCAAAACCCGCCAAGATAAAAAATGTTGAATATGACCATTTTTGCACTTTAAAATGGTTGTTGTTCTTTAAAACGCATTTTTTTCGAAAAAATATCAAAGTAAAAAGTGTTATATTTTGCCCGATTTACCCTTAGAAATCATTTTCCAATATAAAAACCAACTTTTAATAAGTTAAAAAAATAAATTTGTTTATAACAATTAATAGCCCAACCGCACAAATTTTGTATTCTTGCCAATCGACGCCTTTTGGTCCAAGGTTTACAAAAAGTACAAATTTGTATTGGGGAAATCACATTTTCACTGATTGGTCAGTCATTTTCATTTCTAAGCACTTTTTCGGGGGTTTGCCGCTTGCCTATACGTTCCTCCTTCACTGTAAAGAATGAGTTCCCACCGGACATGACGATACAAGAACTAGGGATAGGTACAGAAAGTACTATATTTAGGTCGACAAATTGACGCCACCCGCCTGATGGTAAGCTGAGGCGACGTCTGGCAATTGAGGGCGACTCTCACAGTACACAGGAATACTATAGAGACTGGCCCTCAACTTGACGACCCAGTAATGTGCCTCTTCACGCTTCGCTTAAAGAACCCAGGGTTATATGTTGGAGGAAACACGTGCGCAGGCAGGGCGTTCCAAGCCACCATCGTTCGGCAGAGAAACGAACGTTTAAAACGCTCGGTTCTCGCGAAGATGGTTTCCACGGTATGAGAGTGACATCTCTGCCCGGCACGCGTTGTTCGGGATCGGAAGGGAGAGGGTGGGATCAGGTTGAAGAGCTCTTCAGAACACTCACCGTGGTAAATACGGTAGAACGCGGCCAAGGAAGCAATTGTTCGGCGCTGGGCTAGCGGCTCAAGGCTTCCCGTTACCTCCGGACAGTCTATAATGCGAACAGCGCGTCGCTGCATAGCGTCGAGTGCGTCCAGCAAATACTTCGCGGAGCCGTCCCAGAGGTGAGAGCAGTATTCAACGCAGGGTCTAATCTGCGTTTTGTACAGCAGACACCTCTGGTACGGTGTAAATAATCATTATCATCATTATAATCATTGGTATCATTTCATAGGTAAATCCCCTGATTTATTCGCATGTACCTACTCAATAACATCAAGAATGAATGAACCAACGCATCTCGACGTCGTTGATTTACCAGGCAGATCTCAATCAGCCCAGTTCAACAATGGGCCCACGACATTTTCTCCGAAAAGTATATGGGTATATATATTTCTTTTTACACGGGAATTAACACGAAAAAAACGTCATACATATTCATAGCTTTTTTTTAATTAAAGTATATAGGTAGATACATTGTTTGTAAAGCATTTCCTGTCCAATTTAGGAATGATTTCAACGGATTTCACACTTTTCGTGTACCAGATCCAATAACTTCAATTTATTGTCTGTTCTATAATTTATAATCTTACTATATCCATAATCTTATTTGAAACTATATTAGAAATCCGTTGCTTAGCGTTGAAATGTTACGGAAGGCAACAAAATCTTACGTACCCGCCGATATGGCACAGCCAATTAAAGTCCTGGGTGTCTCGGACTAGCCTGGGCGTCTCCGAATAGTAAAAAGATATTTAACGTACAAAAATATGATATGCATATTAAGATATACACATCACACATGCACAGCAAAACTTACTAAAATCTTAGGGCAATCCGAGTTCAATAGATTAAGTTGGAAGACTATAGGCACAGATGCCGCCTTTGGCCTTCGTGGTTATTTTTATTAATACCTAGAAATCACACCGCCGCCTTCATCAGCGTTCCCCGGTGCCACATGCTTATGACCACTGGGGCATAAGCTAGAAACAAAACAATTTGGCGTCTTGACCACTCAACAGACTACCTAAATCTAGTTACGCGGCTGATATGACATTACACTAAAATGTAAAAAAAAAGTGTAAAAGCGATCTGCTACATCAAGTTTACAAGAAGATGTTTTTACCTTAAATTTCTATCTAATATTTATTCAAATTATATTATTAATTTCTTTGTAAACCTATTTATTTGCAATAATCACAGTATTTTATTTGGATGTTTCTATCAACATCGTGTCTAAAGTCCGCTGATCGGTCGAACGACTGACATGAGTTTTGTCACTCTCCCTTACCATGGCTCTCGGAAGAGTTTGTCGTTATCCAATAATATCCCAGGAAATTTCAAAAATGTGTAGGTAAATTGAGTCCCGTGTTCGGAATTGCGATATCATTGGTTATCGACAAACTCATCCGATGCCATGCTAACAGGAATCCTGACAATTACTTTGTTATATGTCGCCATGACAACACGATGTACCAAGTAAGATATCGATAAAAAAATTCAAATGCAAAGAGGTTCAATATAATCATTATTGTAATCTTAACATAGTATAAAACAAGTCACTTCTTGCCGTATGTACCTATGCCTATGCATAGATCTTTAAAACTACGCAACGGATTTTTATGCGGTTTTCACCAATGGATAGAGTGGTTCTCAAGAAAAGTTATTAGTACCTACCTACATAGCTATTTATAGGGATTTTTTTTTCTGGTCTGCGAATAATGTAAATACCCATAATGTAACCTTTATTTCATTTATCAGTTTAATATTTCATTTATCAGTTTAATAAGTACCTATTAATAATAAATTGTGTCTTTTTTATCTAGCGCGAAAAGGCATGAACATTTTGTTAATACACATTAGCAATACGGACCTAGGCCTCATAAACTAAGCCCGCTATTTTTATATTTGTAACATACAGTTAGGTCTCTTTTCCATTGGACTATGGTATTCTACTTACCAACCTGTCCATCAATACCCGCCATATGTACTGACCTGTTTCATCAACCTCCTTTCATCTATCTTTTCTACGTGCCCGAACAATCTAAGCATCCCTTTATCAAGATCACTACACACCGCATAGTTCCCGTATCACGCGGCTGTTCCTCACTTTAGCCATACTTTTCAAACTTCTCAGTTTCACTTCATACTGCATTTATTTTACTTTCATGCTTCTTCTGCCCCACCCAATATTCACTACCTTACAAAAGTGTAGGGACAAACTCTCCTCTACGCACAGCCAGCCAGGCCTTCTGACCGGACCTTCTGACTGTTCATAAAGTTATGCAGTTACCCAATCACTTGATTCCCTGCCATAACTCTTCGTTTAATATCATCGTCATAATACCCTTTATCCCTTGTAAACTTAGACCCAAAGTGCACGAACTCTTTCACTTGGTCCACTTTTTCTCCTTCAATCACAGTCACACATTTTTATATTATATTGTACAAAATGTTGAAACTGGTCAATACCCAAACCAAAATCCAATCTAAATATTTTTTTTAGCTAGAGATATCCAGGGAAATGTCCCTCTGAATAGCAACGGGTACCAAAATGATCCTACAAAAGTTTTGGACACAACCAAGGTTATGAATTTTACTGGTGGTTGCAGAAAGTTCTGCGGTAGGCGAACCCACAGATGTTAATATTTTTGGTTTTACTTTTGAACTTTGTAAATATTGTAATTTTACTAAATAATACTTATTTATATGTTTATAAATAGTAAAAAAGTCTTGTTTTCATAAACGACATCCACCTTAGTGACATTTTTGAAACCTGATTTTCCTAGTCGATCTATCAAATTTATCGATAGCGTGTATCGACACTGTTACATCACAAGTGGGCGGTAACTTTTTGTCTTGTCATTATAGTGTTATGATACAAAATGTATAATGTATGTGTTTGTGAAAATGTTAATGTGTTATTCTTATTGTCATGTGTGAGTTTCGTAGTGGCACCCGATTGGGTTTGAACGTCTGAGAATGTGTGCGTGTCGATGACCCCCCCGCACCAAACATGGCAGACTTTTATGTATCGGGAAAATGCATAATGCCTTGTCCCGTCGTATACGGCGACAGCGTATACGACGACCGCGTTGGTTTATGCTAGAAATGGTCTTAGGTCAATCCGACTTGGATAGTGTAGGTTAGCTTAGTATTTTTAAATAAATAGCTATGCAACACGAATTTAAATTGCTGCAAAAATTATAATATTTCGAGGTAATTATTTGCTGTGTCAGTCCACTTTTGCTAGGGAAAGGGATTTGTTTAGTACAAAACGAAGGGTTTTTGATAGGCAGGATACAACCAATTAGTTAAACTACAAAAAAAAATCAAAAACAAAAAAAAACATTAAAACTTTATTAAAAAAATTATTGATTATTTTGTACTGCTATAGGTATTTTCTATTAGACTTATACTGTGTATACATTATTACACTTATACTGTGTGTCCCAAGACTAAGCTAATTTTTGCTACATGGAGCCGGAGGGAAGTAGTTACCTACCTTAAATAGTACACAACTATACTGAAAGTAGATTTTCTTTTGCAGCTTTAACAAAATATATTTACATATCTGCACAACCAAGATAATTCCTTTTGGCTATTATTGTTACTGTTGCTATTAATAGTGTTTGAACTAGAAAACTGTCCACTATTGTTACTGTTGCTATTAATAGTGTTTGAACTAGAAGAAGCTCCATTATTGTTACTGTTGCTATTTAATTTAATTGAACTAGGCTTTCTATGGTGACGGTGACGATGAATAAGGTAATGATGATGATGACGAAGATTTTTTTTGGTAGCTTTGTTTGGTTTCGTTACCTCGTCCATTACATCTGGATTATCTTTGTCTTCTCGACTGTCTGGTTCATTGTTCTTTTGTAGCTTCACGTAGACTGGGATGTCAGATGTCAAATCTACGTGATGACCTGTAAGATTTTCAGGGGGTCGAAATGTACCGTCAAAACGAAAAGTAAAATTATCAGAAAGTAAATCAAGTGGATCTTGAATCTCAACCGCATAATATGAAAGTTCTATATTGCGCGGTGTCTGTTTTCTTTCTTTGTGATAAGAATACATTGGTGATGGGTTACCGTAATATTTCTGGTATTCACTGGATTTTGAACTCTCCTTGCGTTTCGTATCAGGTTCCATATGTTTCTTATCCGTTTCAAATGCATGATCTAGTGAATGATCATCATTCCTTATCAGCCAACTCTTTACAACCAGTTGCGTTTCTTGTTTGGCAAAACTAGATTTGAGCGCCTTAATCATCTCGAAGAAAGCTTCCGCAATTGTCCATGTCTGTAAAATTTTATGATTAGTTCTCTTGCATTATATCAAACGCATGAAGGTACGGGCCAATCACATGTGACGTATAACACGTATTATGAAATCTGGCCTATAGAATTTGTATGGTAACAAACACAACACACTGGTCATTCACCACGCTATCTTACGCGTCACCGCGCCAGATTGGCGTGTTCCCATGCTATCATCACACATGTTTTAAACATGATGTTTAGTGTCATAGCGCGTAGATTACGTAAACGTCAGACGTCGCCACGTCGTAAGACGTCGTACCAGTGTGTCGCTGTTTCACAAGTCACGTGGCATACGTCGTATGTGAAGGACAATGTTTTTCAAGCTTTATGGTGTTAATACGTTTCGCAACTACTGTCGACACAACTGTCGTCACGTTTTAACTCTATTAGCTTTAAAAATCCTATAAGCATCAAAATCTACATGGTAAGTGTGTTATTTTGTGTCATAAATAAAATACAAGTCACAAATTGACACAGCAACCGACTTCAAACTACCGTAATGGGACCAAATTGTTGTCGGAATAGGACCAAATTGAAATAGGACCACTTGAGAAGTAGTAGCTTCCAATTAAAAAAAGAATTTTCATTTTCGGTTCAACCAGACCGAAGATTTGAAGTAACAAACATTTAAAAAAGTCGAATAGAAGAACCTTCTCCTTTTTTGGAAGTCGGTTGAAAAAGATTTCAGTTACATAGTAATTATAATTAGTGAGCCATTAAGACACCCTGATACTCGTATTGCTCTAGTTGTAATCATTAATGTATCTATTATTTAAACAGTCTATTTCGACAAATGTATAACTTTATGAACGGCCAGAACGTGTCTCACAAGGCAAGGATGGCTGTACATCGAGGAGTCCCTACACTAAAGTATGGTAGTGAATGTTGGGTTTGGCAGAAGAAGCATGAGAGTAAAATTTATGCAATGGAAATGAGAAGTTTGAGAAGTATAGCTGGGGTAACGCTAGTGGATAAAGTAAGTAACAACATGATACGGGAACGTTGTGGTGTGACAGAAGATGTAGTGACCAAAATTGAAAAAGGGATGCTTAGATGGTTCGGTCATGTAGAGAGGATGGATGATAGGAGACTGACAAAACAAATATATGAAGCCAGTGTGAATGGACAAGCTAGTGAAGGTCGACCTAGGCGAACTTATGGCGACCAAATCGCAGAGGTCTGGAATAAAGGCCAGGTATGAAGTAAGTAAAGAAATATGCCAGGATCGTAGCAAGTGGAAATCCGTGGTCTCTGCCTACCCCACTGGGAAAGAGGCTTGATTTTATGTATGTATGTATGTATGTATTTCGACAAAAGAAAAGGAGTCATCATCATTCACCGAGCCTTTTCCCAACTGAGTTAAACTGGAAAGCCGACCCGGATTTCCAGTTTAACTGCGATTCGTCTGAACATTGATATTTTCCGTGAAGCGACTGCCATCTGACCTCCAGAACCTATGGGCGATATCGAAGTTCTGTAGTTAGACAGGTCGGATTTTTGATTTAGGGGTAGCCTAATGACTGCCATAGATGTTTGTATGCCAACCGGGACCGACGGCATAACGTGCTCTCCGAGGCACGGAGGGGTCTCGGTGTCTTAAGGAATGGTCATCCATCCTAAGACCGGCCTGACTCGATGTTGCTTAACCTTTGCAATGTGTTAACATTGTCGGTTACCACTAGACCACGAGCCCCTCCGAAGCCAAAAAAGAGGAATAACTAGGAGCGGCGGTCGCTGCCGTGGTACTGCGCTGCAGCATGCAATTGGCATTTATCAATCTATAAGGAGCAGGTTTTGTTCGAGACCGAATTTTAAATTAGAAATTTTTTTTTACATATTTATGGCCAATAACTTTTTTGAGGTTCCTAAATCAAAATTCGTTCTCGAACAAAACCTGCTCTTGAGAATGCTTGATTTTTAAGTGAAAAAATCATGAAAATCGGTTGTAGACATATTTTTGGTCAATAACCTTTTTTGAGGGTCCTAAATCAAAATTCGGTCTCGAACAAAACCTGCTCCCGAGAATGCTTGATTTTTAAGTAAAAAAAATCATGAAAATCGGTTTGGTAGTTGTCGAGAAACAATTTCACATCGAGTTGCATTGGAGTCACCTGATAAGGAGTTCCGCTCGCTACGCTCGCTTCGCTCAATAATGAGTGGCAATATAAACAAACAAACAATATTACGAAAAGTGTTTAAACGGTAAACCGACTAGCTTATTACCGTATGATTTATTTTACTCGTTCCCAATTCCGGAATAAAAAGTAGGTAGAATTTTTTATTTTTTATTTGCCGGGCGCCTCTGGTTCATACGCAGAAGGTATTTCCAGTGGCGCCCGGCAAGTAGGTAGCCTATGTTACTCGGGGATAATGGAATGCCCTATCAGTCAGTATCAGTATCAGCAGTATCAGCAATTTTTTAAATCTGTTAAGCAGTCAATGTACAAACATACTATCGTAACAAATAATTAAATAAACTTACTGGAAACAGGAGTGGGATGTGGGCCGAGACAGTATGAAAATTAGACAGTGCACCCAAATTTTCTGAAAACGTCACTTGTTTGGCCACTGAATAATAATATGTAGCAGGAGTAACAACATTATTGGTGAAATAATTAAATAAATTGATTGATTGAGATATAAATAAATCGCAAATAAATAAATTGATTGATTGATTGAAATGTGGACGTATAAATAGCACTATATTTCTACTCAGGTGTACCTATTAAACAAATTGAACTTACCGCAGAACTACTGGCGACAGCACATATCAATAAAGCCAAAAACAAGATATGTTTCATTGTGCACTTGTAAGCATCGAATGGATAGAATTTATAATACCTTATTAATATAACTACTTAAGTTAATTATAGTTGGTACCGTACGTAATGTTAAGTAGCTTAAACTAATTATTGTTCTATTATTATTATCTAAATTGATATTAATCCGAAATTTGCCCATGAAATTGTTTTACTTATGCAAGTGTTTAAGATATTTTTTTATAATACCGTAAATAACATTGAACATAGAATTGATTATAGGTTTAATTAGAATGATTATAGTAACTTTTAGTTCTCATGTAGCCTAAGAATTCTTCCGAGGCTCCGCCGGCTGAGACGGTTCGGAGGCTTTCAGCTTGAGGCTTAGACGACTTTCAGATTTCTGTTCATTGAAAGGTGTTAATCCCGTAACTCCGTATAATCCAAAAATGACACACACACTCACATATACCACACCTACATCCCCGAAGGGGTAGGTAGAGGCGCATTACAACACACAATTTGCCAGTATTTTGAGTCCCATGTTATAGGGGGCAAGCCTATTGCCGTCACCGGGCACATTTATAATGGGTTATGTCCAAAATGGTCGAATGAATTTAATAAAAAGTAGCAGCAATATTGTAACTTTGAAAAACAATTGAAACCCGTCGCCATGAAATGTTGATTAAAGGCAACAAAATCTTATGTGCCAGTTGCTATGGTACAGCCAATTAAAGTCCTGGGCGTCTCGGACTAATCTAAAATCGGATTTTGAACATTCTTTTCGTTTAATTTCATTTCAATTTGCACTAATTTGAAATTGGATTTTCTTTGCTAAAATTAGAACCCACACAGTGCTATTAAAAGTGACCGTTGCTGTGACCCAATTCAAATTTTTGTACAATACATACTAAAAATCATCATTTTTCTGTTTATTTTTATGTTTTTTAAGCTTTCGTTTGTCACCTCTGTAAATTGTTGACATCTCAGGGCAACTATCTCTACATTACGTTTAGATAGAGCGCTGAATACCGGTCTGAAACAGTAACAACCACTATGTTCGTCAGATCAACGTCACTACAGCTTTCCAGTTTAAGGTGTTGCGTGGCAAAAAATTCAATTATTATTTGTAGTTATTGTTCTGAGATCTTATTTCATTGTAATGTGGCACCCCTATTGGAACGCAAACATATACTGCGTAACCTATACCAAGGGACCTACCATCATGTCTTGAAGCAGTATTATTATAAGGATGGTATTTAAAAGTACTTCAATTTATTCCCATTAAATTTAACTAATTTTGCCTTTGTTCCGCCAAATATACTTAATGTGCACCAAAATATATTTACTAACATATTTCATAACTAGCTGTTGCCCGCGGCTCCGCCCGCGTGGATGTCGGTTATCGCGACCAAACATACCATCATAAATGTCCTCTCTTAAGATCTAATCTATCCTTATACCAAATTTCATCAATATCAGCCAAATTTCATAAATACCTAACAATAATAAGCTATAAAAATTGACCAATAATAATAAAAAGTGATATCTATATATCTCCGTTAAATTCAGTTTATTACATTTTTGGTCACATTTCCGGTTCTAATCAACCGATTGCGATGAAACAAACGTAAGATTTTAAGTCTGACCAAGCCCTGTCTAACAAAAAAAACCGCATCAAAATCCGTTCAGTAGTTTCTGCGTCCATCGCGAACAAACAGACAAACAGACAGGAAATTAAAAAAAAATATTTTCGTGTTCAGTATCGTTAACATAACATAACCCAAGTATTTTTTTTTCAAATATCTCCAATGTACAGACACGACCACTTTACAATTATATAATAGTATAGATGAGCATCTATTTAAGAATTGTTGTAAATTTGTAAAAATAGTAATACACCAATATTTAAAAACAAGCATTAATTTTTTAGTTTTACTTCGGATAATGCACTGCGAAATGTATTTTAATCTAACACCAATTAATACCCAATGTAGCTTTATTAATAAAAAATAAACACAAACCTAACCGTGCAAGTCGTTTCTGGCACACGCCGGCCGCTGCCGCGGCACCACTCGCTTCCCTCGCTCGGCTCGTGCGTAGGAAGGAGGTCACAGTTTTAACCTAACCTAACCTACCCATTTTTTAGAATACTAAATATTTTGTGTAACAATCAGGATATTTAGTGCACGATCAGTATTTTTCGTGGAAGATTTTAAAAAATATTGTTACAATAAAATATTTGCAGCGCACTAGAATAAAAAAGTGTTATATCTTGGTGATAATTTGGAATTTGTTTGGTGTAACATGATATGTTGGTCGAGTAGTTTAATTATAGCAAAACAATTAAACGGGTTTAAGAATAATATTTAAGAAATGCGTACATAGGTGTACCTTTACATCTTTGGTGAACCCAAAAATTTATACCTTATTATAATGTTACTTTGCTTTTGGTGTGGACAAAAAGTCACAGTGACATGACATTATAATGATACTTCTTTAGGAGATGGTGGTAACCCACCAGAGCTGCTTAGTAGTCGCCACGAAGGAAATGGGTGACACTCGCCATCTATTTATTGATGGTTGATCTGATGTTGACAATACATTATTTTCATTCCTTGTGTGATGAAACTCTCACAATTCCAATTCAATGAAATAAAACACCTTACTTCGTAATAACAGGGTAGATATATTCAAATAGTTTTCAAAAGTAGGTATTATATATATTTTGATACCTCTCGATACAAATCCACACTTATGTAGCTACCACGTCTGTTTCTGTCGAGCTCTACCAACAGAATGCCATTTTTAAAACCTCCCACTAGGCATGGAATGAAATCACAATAACAAGTTATAAATCACGTGATTTCACCAATCATAGATCACTGCAGCGACTGGACTGGGAACTCACGGCGATTGTGATTGTAAACAGTGATTCGTATCGTATCGCAGTTCACACCGTTCTTCGATGACTGTGAACAGTGACTTGTATCGTATCGCAGTTCACACCGTTCTTCGATGACTGTGAACAGTGATTTGTATCGTATCGCAGTTCTCACTATTCTTCGATGACTGTGAACAGTGATTTGTATCGTATCGCAGTTCACACCGTTCTTCGATGACTGTGAACAGTGATTCGTATCGTATCGCAGTTCACACCGTTCTTCGGTGACTGTGAAGTGAACAGTGAACACTAGTGAACAGTGATTTGTATCGATATCGTATGTATCGCAGTTACCGTTCTTCGGTGACCATTAATGCGTAACAGCTGAGGAACCGGGTGCGACAGAGATAAACATATTTTTATGGTGTACATATGTTGTAAATGTTGTTATGGTTAATTAAAGTAAAAATTAATCTTATTTTATTGTTTCGTTAAAAAAAATATTTTTTAGGTACGCATATTTTCTTAAGATACGAGTATAATATTCCTTCATCCCAAAATATCCCGGCCCGTATTACGGTTTTTATTTTTGTTTTGTTCAATACGAATAAAATTGTATTGTGTTGTAGGTAGACCACAGATTAGATAAGAGATTTGCTGAAGACGTCTCGCCTCTTTCCAAATTGACACACAGATATGATGGATGGCGTCCAACTTTGGATTACCAAATGGATTGAGATCCATTGATCGCTATATACTATGTAAATAGAAAGACATCGATCAAATTCCGATTTATCTGGGCACAAAACATTCGAATGTTGAAATCAGTAACTTTTGTCTATGGTTGAAATCTTAAAAAACAAGTTATTTATATAAAAACGTTTCCCCCATAGAAATAAATGTTTTTTGGTTTGGTACACCTATTTTCATGATGAAAAACATAGTATTACAGAGCTAAAAGTGAAGTGATATTTTATCCAAATAAACCAGTCAAATAATGAAATTTCGGTGTCCCTTTTTTGCTCTATGGTGAAACATATTTTTACTCTATGGTATTGTCCATGCTTAACCCCGGCTCCACACATTTGTCCCAACGTTGCTTGGTATTAGTACAATCATTAAGTACGTAAAAATATCCAAAACTAGACCGTACCAGCATGAAATTAGGTTTATATTTTATACGTGCTTGACGTGAGACTGAACAATAAAAGTTGTTCGTCACCGGGACCTAATGGATGAAATACACGTAACGGCATACTTGTGCAAACCTAGTATAAAATTGGGTGTGCGCAAGTATACTGTTATGTGTATTTCATCCATGAGATTCCTAGACGCCAGCTCCACACGTTCGTGCCAACTTTGGCGTCAATTGCATTGGCCCAACGTGTAGATCTAGGAAATGGCATTGGCACCAACGTTAAGGCGAGCGTTGATAGTTGACCGTCTAAGAGGAATCTGCGCCCACGTATTTGATCCGTCCACGTTTGCGCACAATATAGAATAAATGTGTACTAGTACTGAAGCACATCAGAGCAATTTAGATTTCTGCATCAGATATCTTCACATTGGCCGGATCGGATTTTTTTTTTACTACTCACTGGTAGACAAATCACGGAATGTGATTAATCACTTGTGAAATCACCGTGACTGGAAATAATAATAATATATCATGATATTATCGTGATTTTAAAATCACAATCATTTCCATGCCTACCTCCCACCCACTACAACACATTCATTCACATAGATTCTTTCCATTCTATCGCGACCGGAATGAATCTGTTCGTACTTCATAGACTAACATTAGTGAATGACATTTTGAATCAAATTAATGACCTACTCAAATACTACAGTGATCCGTTGGGACCAGTCATCTTCAGTTTGGCCATTAACCCAATAATTCAAAAAATAAAATCCAAATTCAACATTTGGTACTTAGACAACGGGACTTTAGGGGGAAAAGTAGAGACAGTTTTACAAGATTTAGCCCTAATAAAGAACGAGTTTCAGTCAATTGGCTTAGAACTGAACCCGAATAAATGTGAGATTTTTATATCTGAAAACACAGATAAATTAACAACAATCTCCAAATGCAACTGTTTGGCCCCCAACATAAAAGTTTTGGACAAAACTTCTTTACGCCTCCTAGGGTCCCCGATTTTAGAAGATGGCTTAAATATAACTTAACTTAAAGACCATAATATACTTAACTTAAAGACCATTCAAGTTGATTTAAGCAGGAATCTTTGCCTGATTTTGCCAGGATTGACTGGGGACCTGCACGATACGCTTGCTTGCAGTTCTGTTACATAATCACCATATATTACATATTAGAACTTGGGTAAAGCTCGGCTATTCGCCTCCGAAAGGTAAGTGCATATAATATGTACGGCGTGGCGTTTAAATAATACAGTGGCCATAATGCATGGAATAAGTATTTAACTCCTGTTACAGGAGGTTTACGGTAATACCCTACTGCCTGGGCCAGTGAGTCCTGTTGCCTTCCGCCTGGGGTGGACAGAAACCGGAACAGAGACGGTGTCTGCCGGCCAGCAGGCCAAGCGGACCTCAACGGGAAGTATCCTAGGAAATCTTACACTTAATTACCACAGTATCTTTCTAAACATAAATCTATCGTTACTGACCAAGCGCACCAACCTATTACCCTGTATTAAATGATAATATAGTATCTAGGATAGACTTTAATTGTATCCTAGGTTAAAAGTAGATTAATCCCTTGCTAAGAGGGGACCTCCTTCCGTTCCCCTATATTGTCTTAAGGGCTTTTGTAATAAATAATACAGTGGCTCAAATGAATATTTTATTTACATCGTAAACAACCTTACTTACAAAATTGAAAACATTACACTACTCGAGGCACACATAACCTCTACCTAAACCGCACTTGGTTTCCTATTCTAGGCACACAACAAAATAATGAAGCATCATTTTAATCATGTCAGTAATTATATCAATCTATTGTTTAAACATGTTATCAAAAGAATAAAAAGTAATTGTAATCTGGTCGCTATATCTATCTATTGGTTACATGTTATCAAAAGAATGAAACATAATTGTAATTCTGTCAGTACATCAGACTATTGTTAAAACGTTAATACATGGGGCACAGTAAAAGTTTTGCACTTCTAGCTAATCGGAACTATTTGAATTTCGAATGTTATATTTTTTTAAACGTTGCAACCTTCTTAGTAATAAAAAAACAATTGGCGGGAAATCATTTGTCAATTGTTTTTATCACACATCAAAGTTCTACGTATGCAACGAAAACTGAATTAAGTCGAAAAGATTTTAGAGCGATGATTTTTTATGATTTTAAAAGTTCTCTCTCTCCGCAAGACTGTGCCGCTCGTCTTCAAAATGCTTTTGGAGAGAAGCACCTTGTTTGAGCACCGTGAGGCGATCGTTTGCTGAATTTGAGAGAGGTCGAGTTTCTTTACATGACGAATTTCCGGCAACGGACGTTAGAGCGGCCGCGGCCTTGGGCCACGGATCTAAAAAAAAAAAAACATGACGAATTTCGTGAAGGGTGGCCTTCAACTGTCGTCAACGAAAATAATGTGGCTACTGTTAAGCGGTTAATTGAAGAAAACCCGCGGATTACCTATGAGACGATTCGAGGACTATTAGGGATTGATATGAGTCAAATCCAGAAAATTTTACACGAAGAATTGAAAGTTCGGAAACTTTGTTGTCGTTGGATCCCTCATGAACTGACAGCGGAGCAGAAGCGGGCTCGCGTGGAATGGTGCTCACAGATGCTACTGAAGTACGACCACGGACATTCTAATGCTGTTTATGACATTGTCACAGGAGACGAAACGTGGATTTATTGTCTTAAACCCGAAAAAAAACAGCAATCTTGTGAATAGGTGTTTAAAAATGAGAACAAGCCAACAAAAGTGAGGCAGGCGAAAAAAGTTGGTAAAAAAATGATCGCGTTTTTTTTAAACTCCGGGTCCTATCTGTACAATTCCACTTGAAAATCAAAAGAGTATTAATACCGAGTGGTATTCTACCATTTGTTTAGCCAGGGTGTTAGAAAAAGTTCGCATAAGACGACCCAAAAGCCGCGTTCTCCTACATCATGACAACTCTTCTTCACACACGGCCAAGTAAACAAAGTCATTTTTAGCTTCCGAAAAAGTACAACTCGTCACCCATCCTGCGCATAGCCCCGACCTGTATTTTCCCCAAAATCAAAGATTTGATGAGAGGTTTCACTTTTACCAACTCCGAAGAGGCAGTGATAGCGTTCAATCAGCACGTAGAAAACATGCCTTCAGATCTGTGGTCCTCCTGTTTTAAAAAATGGTTCGATCGCATGAAAAAATGTTTAAAATGTAAAGGAGAGTATTTTGAAAAGCAATAAACATAATATTTTGTTTTTAACATGTTGTTTTTTAAAGTTACGCAAAACTTATAGTGTGACCTACGTATATATATACACATAACCCCTAGCTATAGCACACTTGGCTTTCTACTAGAGGCAGACATAACCTCTTTTATATCTTAGGTATATGAACCTCTAATAAGTTCTAATAATCGTGCACACGTGACATGTTAGACTTCTGAATAGTAATTCTATATTTATAATTCTTAATCATGAAAATAAAACACTTGTACATACCTTAAATTGGGTCCAATCCCACTTCTGAAATGTGATGAAACTCTCACAATTCCAATTCAATTGAAATAAAACACCTTACTTCGTAATAACAGGGTAGATATATTCAAATAGTTTTCACAAGTAGGTATTATGGGTCCATATTGGCTCACATAAAATGTTTAATCCTATTCTTTTTCTTACTACCGATTTGTGTTCATTATCATCACTATATTTATGTATTTCAAAGCAATGAGTTTGCTTACACTATTCTTAAAATATTAAGAGAGAAATTATAAATAGATCACAAAAACTGATGTCATCGGCGGGACTCGAACCCACGGCCTTTCCCTAACAGGGGGACTGCTCTGACCAACTGAGCTACGATGACCACTACCGACGACATCGAATTTTTGCTTCATATCATATTCATAATTTCTACATCGCGCTATTAAGGTTAGCGTTGGATGCACCTACCGCAGTTCTACCGAACTGACGGTATCAGTGTATCGTGTTACAACGATATTTAAACACTGAATTTTTGATGAATCCTTACCAAATCCATATATTTATGTATTTCAAAGCAATGAGTTTGCTTACACTATTCTTAAAATATTAAGAGAGAAATTATAAATAGATCACAAAAACTGATGTCATCGGCGGGACTCGAACCCACGGCCTTTCCCTAACAGGGGGACTGCTCTGACCAACTGAGCTACGATGACCACTACCGACGACATCGAATTTTTGCTTCATATCATATTCATAATTTCTACATCGCGCTATTAAGGTTAGCGTTGGATGCACCTACCGCAGTTCTACCGAACTGACGGTATCAGTGTATCGTGTTACAACGATATTTAAACACTGAATTTTTGATGAATCCTTACCAAATCCATATATTTATGTATTTCAAAGCAATGAGTTTGCTTACACTATTCTTAAAATATTAAGAGAGAAATTATAAATAGATCACAAAAACTGATGTCATCGGCGGGACTCGAACCCACGGCCTTTCCCTAACAGGGGGACTGCTCTGACCAACTGAGCTACGATGACCACTACCGACGACATCGAATTTTTGCTTCATATCATATTCATAATTTCTACATCGCGCTATTAAGGTTAGCGTTGGATGCACCTACCGCAGTTCTACCGAACTGACGGTATCAGTGTATCGTGTTACAACGATATTTAAACACTGAATTTTTGATGAATCCTTACCAAATCCATATATTTATGTATTTCAAAGCAATGAGTTTGCTTACACTATTCTTAAAATATTAAGAGAGAAATTATAAATAGATCACAAAAACTGATGTCATCGGCGGGACTCGAACCCACGGCCTTTCCCTAACAGGGGGACTGCTCTGACCAACTGAGCTACGATGACCACTACCGACGACATCGAATTTTTTTTTGCTTCATATCATATTCATAATTTCTACATCGCGCTATTAAGGTTAGCGTTGGATGCACCTACCGCAGTTCTACCGAACTGACGGTATCAGTGTATCGTGTTACAACGATATTTAAACACTGAATTTTTGATGAATCCTTACCAAATCCATATATTTATGTATTTCAAAGCAATGAGTTTGCTTACACTATTCTTAAAATATTAAGAGAGAAATTATAAATAGATCACAAAAACTGATGTCATCGGCGGGACTCGAACCCACGGCCTTTCCCTAACAGGGGGACTGCTCTGACCAACTGAGCTACGATGACCACTACCGACGACATCGAATTTTTGCTTCATATCAAATTCATAATTTCTACATCGCGCTATTGAAATACATAAATATATGGATTTGGTAAGGATTCATCAAAAATTCAGTGTTTAAATATCGTTGTAACACGATACACTGATACCGTCAGTTCGGTAGAACTGCGGTAGGTGCATCCAACGCTAACCTTAATAGCGCGATGTAGAAATTATGAATATGATATGAAGCAAAAATTCGATGTCGTCGGTAGTGGTCATCGTAGCTCAGTTGGTCAGAGCAGTCCCCCTGTTAGGGAAAGGCCGTGGGTTCGAGTCCCGCCGATGACATCAGTTTTTGTGATCTATTTATAATTTCTCTCTTAATATTTTAAGAATAGTGTAAGCAAACTCATTGCTTTGAAATACATAAATATATGGATTTGGTAAGGATTCATCAAAAATTCAGTGTTTAAATATCGTTGTAACACGATACACTGATACCGTCAGTTCGGTAGAACTGCGGTAGGTGCATCCAACGCTAACCTTAATAGCGCGATGTAGAAATTATGAATATGATATGAAGCAAAAATTCGATGTCGTCGGTAGTGGTCATCGTAGCTCAGTTGGTCAGAGCAGTCCCCCTGTTAGGGAAAGGCCGTGGGTTCGAGTCCCGCCGATGACATCAGTTTTTGTGATCTATTTATAATTTCTCTCTTAATATTTTAAGAATAGTGTAAGCAAACTCATTGCTTTGAAATACATAAATATATGGATTTGGTAAGGATTCATCAAAAATTCAGTGTTTAAATATCGTTGTAACACGATACACTGATACCGTCAGTTCGGTAGAACTGCGGTAGGTGCATCCAACGCTAACCTTAATAGCGCGATGTAGAAATTATGAATATGATATGAAGCAAAAATTCGATGTCGTCGGTAGTGGTCATCGTAGCTCAGTTGGTCAGAGCAGTCCCCCTGTTAGGGAAAGGCCGTGGGTTCGAGTCCCGCCGATGACATCAGTTTTTGTGATCTATTTATAATTTCTCTCTTAATATTTTAAGAATAGTGTAAGCAAACTCATTGCTTTGAAATACATAAATATATGGATTTGGTAAGGATTCATCAAAAATTCAGTGTTTAAATATCGTTGTAACACGATACACTGATACCGTCAGTTCGGTAGAACTGCGGTAGGTGCATCCAACGCTAACCTTAATAGCGCGATGTAGAAATTATGAATATGATATGAAGCAAAAATTCGATGTCGTCGGTAGTGGTCATCGTAGCTCAGTTGGTCAGAGCAGTCCCCCTGTTAGGGAAAGGCCGTGGGTTCGAGTCCCGCCGATGACATCAGTTTTTGTGATCTATTTATAATTTCTCTCTTAATATTATCATCACTCTTCATAATTTTATATTTCATAGTTTTTTTATTCATACATTTTTATTACTATCATCGGAACTCATAACAGTTAGTGATTATAATTTTTTTATTAATACTGTTACTACCAAGAGCAAGTTTAAATCCATAAAAAAAAATTTCAGATCTTTTTCTTCATAACATTCTATTATCATATTGCTTTAATTAATAATGTTGTTACTACGAATATACTTCAACTCATAACTTCGTTGTTCAGAATAGCTTACTTTATAACAGATAATTATCTGGTGCTTCGCCGGTCGCTACCGCGGCACGCTCGCTTCGCTCGCTCGGCTCGCGCGTTGTTGTGGTCACAGTTCTAACCTAACCTAACCTACTTGTCTGGTTGTTCCACAGGGGTCGGTGTTGGGTCCGCTCCCGTGGAACGTAGGTTATGAATGGGTCCTGCGCGGTGCCAATCTTTAGGGCGTCGGTGTGCTTTGTTAAGCCGACGATACCCACGCCACTGCGGGCACGGCGCAGATTGTAGGTCGCATCAGGGCGCTTGGCCTTAAAGTGACCCTCGAAAAGTCTGAGGCCCTTTTCTTCCATGGGCCTCGGAGGAGACCCCCTCGGGATGCCCAAATTGTGGTGAGTGGCAACTCCATCACTGTCGTGAGGACGTTGAAATACCTGGGTCTCCTACTCGACAGTCGGTTGGGGTTTGTCGAGCACTTCCGGCGGTTGTCACCAAAACTGGTGGCGTCCGCCAATGCGCTCGGCAGGCTGCTCCCCAATAAACGGGGACTGGGAAGTGCTTGCCGCCGTCTTTACGAGGGTGTGGTACGCTCCAAGGCGCTCTATGGAGCGCCTATTTGGGCGGTTGCCCTCAGCGCCGCGAACGTGGTTCAGCTGCGACGACCGCAGTGGATCGCGGCGCAGAGGGCTGCACGGGCGGCGTGCTTGTTGGCACAAAGTCCCCCGTGGGATCTCGAGGCGGTGGTCCTGAAGAGGGTTTGCGAAGAGGGCGCCCTGGTGCGACAAGAAGGAGGTTGCCCGTTGCCGGAGCAGGTCAATCGCTGGAGACAGGAGGCTCGCGACGATCTGTTCCGGCAATGGGCCTTGAGATGTGCGGCTCCCACCGCGAGCCGGGTGCTCGTGGGGGCCATCGATTGTCTTCATTGCGCAGGTGGCGCCGTGGACACGGCAGAGCACACGCTCTTCGTGTGCGCCGCCTGGGACGCGGAGAGGTTGGCCCTCACGGGCACTATTGGAAGAGTGGATTCGCTGCCGGCCTTGATCCAGTCTATGGCCGGCAGCGACCAATGTTGGGCCGCCGTCGCTTCCTTCGCTCGGGAGGTGATAGCGGCGAAGAGAGAGGCCCTGTATGAGCGGGAGCGTGCAGGCCGTACGCTCCCGCCCCGGCGGGCACCAGTCAGGGGGCGACGGCGCATTGCCTACGCCCAAGCCCCCGACTGATAGGGCCGTGGGCGGTGGGTGGGGGGCCTGCGGGTTTCTTCAACTACCCTCACTTGTCTTAAGTGTATAATGTGTACAAAACGAGAAAGGTTTCTAATCAACTGCAAATAATAGGTGAAAAAAAGCTATATACATACCTCTTTATTACCCGACGTTTCGACCCTGTTACAAGAGCCGTGGTCACGTGTGGACTTCAGCTAATCGTCGTCTTCGGGAAGTGCGGGTTTGTTCAACTACCCTCACTTGTCTTAAGTGTATAACTAATGTGTACAAAACGAGAAATGTTTCGATTGTTTCTAATTAACTGCAAATAATACGTTAAACCAGTACCGGTATTGTGAACCGTACCGGTTCACAATCTCGTTTACAAATCATGCGAGTATGATTATGATCCAACAGTATTTAAAATCCTACGGCGACATATAGGTAGAGGTTTCCCATGACAAGCACTCGACATGCGTTGGAAGCTTGTTCGCACTTTAGCTTGGCTTTTGTGTCGAACGCTTGTCATGGGTCCGTGCCTATGACAAGCGTTCGACACAATCCTTATACAAGGACGGAATTATACATAGGCATTTACGCCATATAGGTACTAATAAAACAGTGGCAACTATGGGGGCAGGTCTCGCCCGCATTGCGTGTCGATGCCTCGACAGGATAAGCACTCTTAGGCAGGACTTATTTCGTATATAGGTATCGTTTCAACTTAATTGCAGTAGGATTGGCTTCCATCGCGGCGGTGAGACCGATTATGGAGGAGTGGCTGCAGAGGCAGCGGGGTGACCTCACGTATCGTGCGACACAGATCATCACCGGGCACGGAAACTTCGGTGAGTATCTGTTTCGCATGCATCGTGAGGTCACACCCGCGTGTCAACACTGCAAGGCTTCCGGCGTAGATACGGCATTCCACACGTTGGTGGAAGGCTCAGCCTGGGCGAATCAGCGCCAGGACCTCGTTGTGGGCCTGGGCGTAGATACTCTCTCGCTGGAGACCATGCTACGAGCCATGGTCTCTAGCGAGAGCCAGTGGAACGCGGCCGATTCCTTCTGCGAGCACGTTATGCTCGTGAAGGAGGCGGCCGGTAGGGTGAGGGAGCTTATCCTCCCCGCTGAGTTCCGAAGTCCGCAGACGTGACTACGCCCAGGACCATTGACCCCCATGATCGGGGCCTGAGGACGATGGATTAGCAACCCACCGTTCTTACAGAAGCAGGCTAGAAGGGCTGCGTGATGTTGGGCTGCACCCCAGACACGCCTTCACTCACCGTTGCGGGATAAAACCCCAAAGATGCGGGGTAACACCCGACCACCACGCAGTGGCCACACACGTGGTCCAGGTCCGCCGGGCGCCACTGGGAATTCTCTCAGTCTCTACCTAGTTATTATGTATTATTACTTTATTAGTTTTTATTCCATGGGTCACAAATCTCATTATGAGAAAGATTATGGTCATAAAAACTATACCGCTGTCTTAGTCCAGGGTTTCGTATAAGTTGTGGTACGCTTTCAAATTACAAGCTGAAAGAGGGCCTAGTTAGTACACAAAGTTTATACTAGATGACGCTGGGTGCCTGTTCCAACTTTTGGTTTATTTTCTTTTTAGTATTTACTTATTATGTTTTTTTATAGCATTTAATAAGACGTATGTCTCTGCCTGGTTTAATGTAGTTCGTTCTTTTTTATTTATTTTTTTGTTGTTATGTTGCGGGATTGTGTGCTCGGTGTCGTTTTAGGGCTCCGTAGTTCAAGTTTCAGAACCCCTTTAGTTTCTCCATGTCTGTCCGTCCGTCTGACCTCGGCTTTCTTCCTAAACGGTGGATGCTATAAACATGAAACTTTGTATAAATATGTGTAGTTTGTTACTAGGTACTTTGACAAAGTGCTAAAATTAAAATTATGAAAAATATTTTGACACTCACTTGGGCGGATTTATTTATATTTTTATTGTGTCTCTGTGTGTATAAATACATAATTTTCTTTCTTTGTTTAGATTATCACGGTGTATAAAGTACCACCGTTTAAAAAAAATATTTTGGACACAGTTTCTATAACAGAACGGACTGGAAGTATTACTTTGAAAAACAAGCAGATTTTTTTTACAAAAATTCTAAAATGTATGTAGTCTCTAGACATCAAATTAGTACTTGAGGTAGCTCACTGCCTTAAAAAAATATTCCTAGTGCTATCTAAAGGCGTTCGGCAATAGACGTAGGATGCAGCAGCCTCAGGCCGCGGAAATAAAAAAAAAGAAACTACATCAGTTTTAAGAATTTTATAAAAAAAATGTGATTGTTTTTCAAAGAAATAGTTCCAGTCGGTTTTGTTATCGAAACCGAGTCCAAAATATATTTTTTGTAAACCGTTGTACTTCACGGTGTATAATTCGTTGATATACCTACATTGTTAGTTAGTGGCTTTTGATAATTGTAAGAATTGTGATTGCCTTAACTAATCGAATTTACTTAGTTATACTATACATATATTAACATTTTTGGTCTCTTCTTGTGGTTAGAATTGTTACTGTCGCTATGCATTGTGTTGACAATTGAATGAGAATGCTTCTTCTTGCCACATTTATTCTTTCCGTTTTTCTTATTACACGGTTTCTTGGGTTTGTTTGTGTTTTTAAGTGTTTCCTTTTTATAATGCGGTTGGTCATCAAACGGTATAATATACGAAATATCTTTTTCTTCCTTAACATAAAAGTCTAGTGGGAAATCTATTGCTTCTGTTTTATAAGCAAATCTGAGCGCCTTATTATTTTCTGCAGCTTCCGAAGTAGTCCATTTCTGTAATTATTTTATTTAAGAAGGTACAGGTAAATTCTTCTAAATTAAGTATATCCTAGACTATAGCGCCCGTAGGACTTTGCCCGCGTAAAATAGTATTATAGTCTAAAACCTTCCTTGAGAACCACGCTATCCATTGATGAAAACAAGCATGAACATCGGTGCTGTAGTTTTTCGGTTTATCATGAAGACAGACAGACGCGGCGAACGATTTTGTGTTATAAATATGTAAGTCATAATTACCAAGTACCCACCTAGTTGGTACATCTCAGCCCATTTGACGCCCCCTACTTAGCATAGACCTCCCTCAAAGGGGAAAGTCAACCTTCATACAGACCTATATCACGCTGGCTCGACGGGTTGGTATAGGGTTTTGGCTAGAGTTTTCCTTCTCGGTTCCTAAACATCGTTAAACATAGATAATTATATATATCTAAATACAAACAAACATGTAGGTATATTACCTATTCTAATTATACGTACTAAGATTCCATCTAAATTCTAACATGTGTCAAAAGAATTCCTCAGTCTCGTCGCCGACTGGCAATGTTCCCAGAAGCCAGGCAGCATTGCCACTTTGTATCGCAATGCTTATTCTTTGCCCAATAGTAACCAGCCTTCTGGTCTTGATAATTGTCGATAAATAATAATAATAAATAATTTTTGGACATTCTCACACAACGTCATCTAGCCCAAACTAAGCTATAAGCTAGTGCTATGGGATCTAGACAACTGATAAACATACTTATATATTTCTAAATACATCCATATTATACATAGAAAACAGTGTCGAACATGAGTTTAGATATTTTTTTGAATAGCTCGCGAGCACTCGGACCCCAAGGTCCCGGCATCTCTACCCCAAACAGCTCAAATATAATTAGAATAGGTAATGTACATATTTAGGTAGTTTCAATTGTATTGTTTTATAATTTTACAAACCAATTTTTTGGATTTGTATCCGTTGTGAACTTCGAACCGCATTAACTTTTCTAATGTTCCGCACAACATTCCTTTTTATTTTCAAAATATTCTTCTCCTGATAAAGACAAACACAACAAAAAAAATAGCGAAATCGGTCCAGCAGTTCTAGAGACCTCCTAACCAACCCGAATTTGTTTGAAACCGTCCATCAGTTCTTGAGCCATTAATCCGACTTTGTTTTATTTATTATTATACCTATCGATTAAATGAAGTTAACTTACTGCAGAATTACTGACGACGGCACATATCAATAAAGCAGTAAACAAGATTAGTTTCATTGTGCAATTGTAAGCCCCGAATGGAGAGAATTTATATTATTTCTCATAAAATTGCATTAGTGTTGGTACCGTAAGAAATTCCAAAAAACATTTTGTAATTAATGTTTTAATATGATTATCAAATTGATATTAATACGTATGAAATCGTTTTGCTTGCATTTGATTAAAATAATAATTTATTGACTTTAGGCGAATTTTATTTGAATTTAGGAAGTAATTAACAAATTCACTGCGGAACAGGCCTATTTTCGCCGTATTTCAGCTGGAGTACACAAAGAAAACTCTACGGAACGATTATCTCAGACGTCTTTAAGAGTTCTATAGAGACAAATGAATCCCTATTTCCCTTGGTCACGACATCACGCGTGAACGGCTGAACCGATTTGGATAATTTGGGTCTTAAAATATTCGTGGCGGTTCAGGGAAGGTTTATAAGCAAAATTTCAGGCGGTACGAAGTTCGCCGGGACCACTAGTATAATATAATTCCGCTTGTAGTCAGAATTAGGAGTTCCCATCAATATTAAAACCTTTAACTATTTTCAGACTACAAAACAGACAGTCTGCGCGATGATCAGATTTTACAGGATCCACAAAATTTCACTTTAAACCTACCTCGAACTTTTACGTATATTTCGAAACCGAAATAAGCCAGTAGGCTCTGTCGTTTTTCAGTTTTAGCGAGACAAAAGTACAGTTAATCATAGTACAAGACACCATGACTATGCAATGGTAAGTATGATGTTCAAACTTTTTTTTTAATAAAAGCATTATTATCATTATATTTTCGCTAAAAATAGAAGACATTAAAACGTCGACATATGTTTCACCTCTAAACGAGGCATTCTCAAGACTGTCTTGTTCAGACTGTTCAGACTCAGAGAGAACAGCTGTTCTCTCTGAGTTTGAACATCATACTTACCATTGCTTTGTCATGGACTTTCGCCAGGTAACGCCTGATTCTATCCAATTTGACACCATGACTATACTATATTTTACCGTAAATGAGACGTTTTTATTTTAGATTAATACAGTAATAAATATCATATAGTGTATAATTTAATAAAGGATTTTCTAGCACCTAGACTTTTCTTACTGCAGGTGAAAAGTCCACCAGTACTGTTATCTATTTTGTGGCAAAGGTAAATATTTAGATAAGTTCAGTCGGTTTTTTTGTTTATTGTTTATCTAATTATATATTTTATTCCAAGACATTCAATTTGATGATTACATTTTTATTTTATTATCACATTTCTGTTAGGTAAGACTTCATAAATCTCATTTTCAGAAGGATTAGGGTCAAAAATACTATACCGCTGTCCTGTTATTTTACTGGAACTGGTGTGTCGTCCATTTCTGTAAAAAATGCTGTATTAGTTCTCCTTTTTTTTACTTTTATTTCAGGCAACTTAGACAAGTTACAGATATTATTACCCGCCGGGCGCCACAGAAAATACCTTCTGCGTGTGAACAAGAAACGCCCGGCAACAGACGTAAGCAAAAAAAAGTTACAGATCTTATAATATACACCAAATCTTAAAATATATATACCAGATCTTAAAATATATACCAAACGCTAAGTTATAAATAATGATAATTGTATTATGGTAAGTATGGTATTATAGGGTATTATTTTATGCTATGTTTGTACATGAAATGGCGCAAAATGGCGATTTCAGTCATCAGGATATCTGAAGTTTGAAACTGGCTACCTTTATTATTACCATCGGTTCAGCCGTTTTTTAGGGTTCAGTACCTAAAGGTTGAAACGGGTCTGTCTTGCGCTGTATCTCATGAACCGTGATAGTTAGAATGATGAAATTTTCACATATGATGTATTTCTGTTGCCTCTATAACAACAAATACTGAAAACAGAATATAATAAATATTTAATGGGGCTCCCATACAACAGACGTGACTTTTTCTTTTTGGTACGGAACCCTTTGTGATCGAGTCCGACTCGCACTTGGCTGGTTTGCCATAATCGGCTAGACCCTTTGCTAAAATCGGCTCTATGTGACTTCTTCTTCTCGTGTCGATGGACAACACTTTTTTCTACTATATCATATTGATCCAGGGTTCAGCGACGCGAATCGCGTTTGGCTTGGCCTCACATAGATCCTCTAAGGAACAGGAGTCTGGGCAACCCGGACACGACACCATAATATAGGACATGGTTTATGGTACTGATTACGTAATCGTAGCAACACAATTACTGGCGAAGTGTTGGCGTATAAATCAGCACTGTCTATCACTTCAGGTGTATCTATTAAAAGTCACTTACTGCTGAGTTACTTGCTACTGCACATATCAATAAAACAGTAAATCGGAGTAGCTTCATTGTTAACTTTATCACCGAATGAAGAGAATTTAGTATTCTTTATTAATATACTCAATTTAATTTGAGTTGGTTCCATATAAAATTTTAAACAAGATAATAATGTACTAATTAGTGTTCTATTATACCAAATTATCCATTAATTAATATTAACGTGAAATATTCGCATGAAATCGTTTTATTTGCAAGTGTTAAAAATATGTTTTTTTGATAATTCACTTAAAGAATTATAATTAAAATGACATTATTAAACGCTTAATCAATGCTTCTCAGGAGCAGAATTCTATTTCCTGGCCCAAAGAATAAGTATCGCCATCCAACGTGGCAACACAGCCAGTATTCAGGGAACCTCAACGTGGTAGGTAACGAATGCGGTCAAGGAAACAATGTTCGGTGTTGAGCTAGCGGCCCAATACAAGGCTTCCCGTCACCTCCGGACAATCGCATCGCTTCATAGCGTCGAGTTCGTCTAGCAAATACTTCGCGGCGCCTCCCCAGAGGTGAGAGCAGTTTTCGATACAGGGTCTAATCTGCGTCTTGTACAGCAGATACTTCAGGTGCGGTGTAAAGAATCGCTTTACCTTATTCCTTTCCTAGTTTCCGCAAGACAAGCCCAATACAACTCTCAAGGCCTGGGCAAACCAAAAGCAGGACAGGCGCAGCTCCTCAGCAGGGCAGGTCAGTTGCGTCGCGGTTGATGTCACACCAGAAACATGAGCAGTCAGAAAGCAGTTTGAAGGCGGTCCTGCTTTATAACCGCGTTATGTGTGTCGTATCGATCGCCACACTCAACACACTTCAAGATGTTGAATGATGTTGTTTAGCTATCTTCCCCCATAGTCGCATCTTGTAAACCATATTTCTATAATATTTATCCTTTAAATCATATAAACATTTATTTTCTCACCAACTGCATCAATTTTTCATTTGGTTCCATGATAAACTTTAAAATTACAACCGTTTACAACCTGCGCTGCGTCTGTCCCGCTCAACTGCTCTAGTGTGACCACTCAAAATGGCGGAGGTAGTAATACAACGTGTGCTCACTACGGCCGCCTCGCGCCTGCGCTGCCACCGCCCCGCGTCTGCGCTGCTCCCGTTCAAATGTTTTGTCGAAAAGCAGTGCGTGCGCGGCGCAGTGGCGGAGCAGGTAGGTTCAGCGGGCCCGCGTTTGTTCAGTGTGTCATCCCTCATATAACTACATTATTTACTAACGTAGACGCACTGCTCCCGCACTGCAACTGCTTTTGGTTTGCCCAAGCCTTCAATGTTGCTGTTTTTATTATTGAGCTCTCGACAAACGTCTTTGCCAAGGATGTCTAGGTTGTCCTTTATTGGTAACTAGTACAGTGTCATGCGCGTTGCTTCGCGCCGCACCACGCCATAGGTTTTGGCCTATAACTTTTGACCCCTTAGGGCTAGGTCTTCGAAAATTGTTTGGCTTGCCTCCAGATCGAGGGCTCAACCATCATTGGAGCATAAGCAGTTCTCGAGAGCTAAGGGGGACAAAAATTACATTCACCATTTCTATATATAGTGTTAGAGACAAATCACTGTCAAACGTCAAAAGAAGGGGAAGTCACGTGACAATAGCCGCCATTTCTATACATGGGGCACACTAAAAGTTTTGCACTTCTAGCTAATGGGAACTATTTGAATTTCGAATGTTATATTTTTTTAAACGTTGCAACCTTCTTAGTAATCAAAAAAACAATAGGCGGGAAATAATTTGTCAATTGTTTTTTATCACACATCAAAGTTCTAAGTATGCAACGAAAATTGAATTAAGTTGAAAAGATTTTAGAGCGATGATTTTTGAAGATTTTAAAAGTTCTCTCTCTCCGCAAGACTGTGCCGCTCGTCTTCAAAATGCTTTTGGGAGAGAAGCACCTTGTTAGAGCACCGTGAGGCGATGGTTTGCTGAATTTGAGAGAGGTCGAGTTTCTTTACATAACGAAGTTCGTGAAGGGCGGCCTTCAACTGCCGTCAACGAAAATAATGTGGCTACTGTTAAGCGGTTAATTGAAGAAAACCCGCGGATTACCTATGAGACAATTCGAGGACTATTGGGGATTGGTATGAGTCAAATCCAGAAAATTTTACACGAATAAATAAATATAAATAAATAAATAAATATGTTAGGACAATTCACACAACGCCATCTAGTCTCAAACTAAGCAGAGCTTGTGATATGAGTACTAGATAAACTGATATAAATACTTATATACATTTTTTTTTGTATATACATACATATTATACATAGGAAACACCCAGACTTCGGTACAAACGTTTGTATCATCACACAAAGTTTGTCCCGACCGGGAATCGAACCCGAGACTCCGGCGTCGAAAGTGGATGCACTACCGACCACGCCACCGAAGCAGTCTAAGAAAGATTATTATAAGAAGAATTGAAAGTTCAGAAACTTTGTTGTCGTTGGATCCCTCATGAACTGACAACGGAGCAGAAGTGGGCTCGCGTGGAATGGTGCTCACAGATGCTACTGAAGTACGACCACGGACATTCTAATGCTGTTTATGACATTATCACAGAAGACGAAACGTGGATTTATTATTTTGAACCCGAAAAAAATAGCAATCTTGTGAATGGGTGTTTGAAAGTGAGAACAAGCAAACAAAAGTGAGGCAGGTGAGAAACGTTGATAAAAAAATGATCGCGTTTTTTTTCTCAGCTACGGATCCCATCTGTACAATTCCACTTGAAGATCAAAAGAGTGTTAATGCCGAGTGGTATTCTACCATTTGTTTACCCAGGGTGTTAGAAAAAGTTCGCGAAAGACGACCCAAAACCCGCGTTCTCCTACATCATGACAACGCTTCTTCACACACGGCAAACAAAACAAAGTCATTTTTAGCTTCCGAAAAGTACAACTCGTCACCCATCCTGCGCATAGCCCCGACCTAGCACCCTGTGATTTCTGTATTTTCCCCAAAATCAAAGATTTGATGAGAGGTTTCACTTTTACCAACTCCGAAGAGGCAGTGATAGCGTTCAATCAGCACGTAGAAAACAAGCCTTCAGATCTGTGGTCCTCCTGTTTTAAAAAATGGTTCGATCGCATGAAAAAATGTTTAAAATGTAAAGGAGAGTATTTTGAAAAGCAGTAAACACAATATTTTGGTTTTAACATGTTGTTTTTTTAAGTTACGCAAAACTTATAGTGTGACCTACGTATAGCGGCTGCGCGCTCATTCGGAGCACCTTTTTTGTAAGTACAGTAAACATCTCTCGGGAAACCTCTGTCCAATTGTATAGCCAAGTCGTTACTATAGTTGTAATTGAATCATTTCTAGTGGATTATAACGTTTAGTGGTGTTAGTTTTGTTAATTTCTTTTTGTTATTTTGAATGTTAAAAGTAAATGAGGTTTCTTCGGTTCAGTTGTGTTTTTTTTTAATTATTCCACTCCTGGTCTCTAAGATCAGAAGTGGGATACCTATTCTCACGTGTCCTGATCTGTTTTACATCCTGAAGACGATTTGGCTATACAATTGGACAGAGGTTTCCCGAGAAATGTTTACTGCACAAAAAAGGTGCTCTGAATGAGCGCGCAGCCGCTTATATAACAATGGCGGCTATTGTCACGTGACTTCCCCTCCTTTTGACGTTTGACAGTGATTTGTCTCTAACAATAGATAGACTAGTACGGTGTCTTGCGCGGTGCTTCGCGCCGCACCACGCCATAGGTTTTGGCCTAAAACTTTTGACCCCTTAGGGCTAGGTGAAATTTTCGATATTTTGGCTTGCCTCCAGATCGAGGGCTATCCATAGAGAGTTCAACCCCCCTTAGCACTCGAGAACTGCTTATGCTCCAATGGAGCATAAGCAGTTCTCGAGTGCTAAGGGGGGACAAAAATTACATTCACCATTTCTATATTTAGATATTGCATTCTGAAGAGATGGTTAGGGAAGGAAAGGGAATTTCTTTGCTGTAAATGCACTCGATGTGTTTTGCGGGCATTGATCTACTCCATACCTCCGGCGCGAGTTCTGAAGAGTATGTCAGGCGGTACAGACGCGTTAGTGCTGGAGACAACTCAGCTATACATTTCCGTAGTACCACCGCCGGAATTCCGTTAAGGCCAGTGGTTTTCCGCGTGTCGAGTGACCGCAGCACTGCCCGTACATCGCAATACATGATATCGATATCAGGTATAGTGTAACCACAGTTGGCGATGGCGGAGGGTGGGTCGTTGACCCGAGAATTAGCCGCTAAGAGGTCTACGGGCATGTACACTTTCTCTTTGGGCTTAGTGAGCCAGTGATCCATCAGGATAACGCAGCGGTAGCAGCGAGGGTTGGAAAAAGTTGCTTATCGGCAAACTGCACGGCCTTGACCATTTGCCAGCATCCACGGCTGCCCGTAGGATATAAAGTGAGCTCCTGATCCATATTAAATTATTTTCTATTCTGTGACATAGTGTTTAAATTAATAAGAGAAGAAAACAACATTGATTAGGTATATTTATTTTTGAAAAATATAAACTTTTATAAGAAGATTTAGGGTTATAAAACGATACCGCTGACTTTGTCCAAGTATCTTATTGTAAGGGCATTTTTTAATTGGTGATACGCTTTCGTTATATTCACGTTCATCAGAATATGATGTATTGTGGCATATGTGAAGTTTTTTTATGTGGCCTAGACCTTTGATAAGTGTAAAAATTGTAACTGCTGTTATTTATCTTTTGTTTTTCCGGAAGCCTGTTACTGGGGTAATAATTGTGACTGTTGTGATTATTCTTGTTTAGGACAGTATAATTAGGCTTCTTATTTTTTGGATGACTCTTGTCTTCTTTGGGTTTCTTTATAGGAAACTCATTCAGTATCAGATACAATCCCGTATTCATATCGTCATTTTCCCGGAGCCGTTGTGTTTCTTTATCAGATATAGATCTGATCGCCTCACCTGGCACCGAAACTTGTTCCAAAGTTGTCCATTTCTGTAAAATAAATGTAAGTATTATAGTTCTCTTGAAATACCTATATCAAATGCCTGGGCATTGCTTGTAAAATCCTTTAATTGGTATATATTTGTACCTAAATAGCATTGTTTAACATGTCCTTTCATATTTATTTTGTTTCATTTTATTTAAAAACTCAATAGATTTGTTATGTTTGTGTTTGTATAATGAAATGGTGTAATAAAGTGATGTAGGCAGTATACCATAGCATAGCAGATAGTGTGATATATAATTGTGTGATCTTAATTATGAAGCAACTATTATTTAAAGGATCAAACTACTCTTATAATTTATCTATGGCCTGAACCGAATTTATAAAATTCTTTAATCAATAAAAAGCAAGATTCTTAGCAAATAATTTTACTTATATTATTTGCTGAGAATCTTGGCAATTCTTTCGTTAGCGGGATCAAACCCGACCAAACCTCAGCGCAGACTCCTCGTAGGTGGCCAAAGTCCGCCGAGCGCCACTGGATATTACCTGAGAGTTCCCCACAGGCGCGGAACTAAAAAACAACGCCTAATTATTATTATATGTTAAATTTAAAACTTACTGCAGAATTACAGACGATAGCAGATATGAATAAAACAGTAAACAAGACTAGTTTCATTGTGCACTTTAGCTCTGAATGAAGAATTCTTATATACTAAACTTAGAGTTGGTACTGTACGTAGTTCCAATCAAAATATACTAATTAATGTTCAATTATTAATTACCGATTAATTGATATTAATGCTATATGCATATGCATATGCATGATGCTATATGCATGAAGTTTTATTTGCTAGTAATAGTACATAGTTTATGAAATTGTTTCTTATAGAAGGGAATTTATTTTATAAGCAATGAGGTATGTTAACTTATTCTCAAATAATTTCACAATATGAATCACTGGACTCGAACCAGCGACTGATCCAGGAGGAACGTTCCAACTTACCAGGCACACATATATAAGGGAATGCTTATAAAATGGAAATCTTAATAAATTCTATTTTACGATTTAAAATAGAATTTATTAATATTACTTTTTATTAAGGAAAAAAAAACAAGAGCAGGTATGTAAAGGCGGTCGCTGCTTACTTGACTGCCTCGGTGGCGCATTGTGCAGTATGTGACTGTCGTCCCTGTAATCCCAGGTTCGATTATGGGTCGAATTAAATATTAATGTCATCCACAGATGTTTGTTTCGGAGTATGGGCAGGGCTATGTCACTCGCCTAACAATCGCAAAAAACACGTGACGTCAGCTACAACTTGAAGTTGTAAGTCAGTAAGGGTTGTCTCTTGTTTGTGACACGGCATTGACCATAGAGTTGATATTGAGGCATTAACGTCATAATTATTGGTCAAATTATGCTGGTATATATTTTACTTTACTGGACAACCCTAACGTTCGAATGATGTTCTCTGTAAACAAAAGAATGTGCTGTAATTAACGTCGGAGTGCAAGTTTTGTATGTAAGTACTTAACTAAACCTTAGTGGTTTTTAGTGCTGTTTATTTCATAATTGTGTATTTTTTTTTTGTGAAACGATAAATAAATTAAAAAAAAAAAAGTACTCTTCCCTATTCTGTGGTATGGGTGTTTTATATGTATGACAGCGTCGTACGCGTGGGATAGCATGACACGCGAGTCTGGCGCGGTGACGCATAAGACAGCGTGGTGAATGACCAGTGTGGTTGTTACCATACAAATTGTACAGGCCAGAGCCTGTCCAGATGTCATAATGCGTGGTGTACGTCGCATGTGAAGGATATGAGTTTGCCTGTCCCTTTAATGTATACGTATTAGTGTATAATTAGAAAGTTTATTCTATTTCATCTACACTAGACGAAATTCTTAGCTTCTCTTTCTATCCAAAGTTTATTCGGTTCCATCCGTATTCGTAACTTAGGGTTCGTAACCAGCTACATACAATTTTTTCTCGTTTCATAACTACGAAAAAATTCAATTTCTGTTATCGAAAAATTAATGCAATGGTGTTTTTTGGTAACCAGTTACGAACAGAGAAAAATATTTCCATTTAGGTAGCTGCGGCTGGTGACAAAAATTAACAAAACAGGAAATTATATTCTATTTTCGTAGCTGTTATGAAATAAAAAAAATCCATGTTCGTAGCTGGTTACGAAAACTGAGTTACGAACGTGGATGAAACCGTTTATTATCTTTAGCACTTTGTCGTGAATAAGTGTAGTTTTAACATCCAATTTACTACAATCACTGTCCTTTTAGCCTAGCAACATAGCGACGTCTTTAGCCGCCGATTAACTTCAACTAATGATTTCAAAAGAATTAATGGTATGCATTTTACATAAAGTATATGATTATAGTTTAACATCTTTTTTTTCCATTCGCGAGCACTTCTGGTTAGGAAGAATTTCCAGTGAAATTTCAAGTCAACAAAAATAGTTCAGTAGTGTCGGTTGACAGACAAAAAATAACTAAAGTCACCTTTTTTGTGGGTTTATTTTTAAAAAAATCGCTCGATTTTTAGATAATTATAATAAATGATTACATGTATACAATGTTTTTTTAAATATAAATCGCTATCCAAGGATCTTATACTGAATTTGAACTATCGCCCTGAAAGGGTATTGACGTTTTCACCGATACATATTTGAGCTACGCAATGTATCATCATGACTGCAATCACGTAAATCCATATATCTTTCAATTGCTGCCCGTAATGTTTTAAGAAATTTACGTTTTGCATATTTCACACAGGATTTAGTACGTAGCTTATTTTTCTTCGCCTTCTTCTTCGATTTATGATTACGGTTCTTCCTTCTATTGAAACTTTTGCATTCTTCTCTAACCAGTTCTTCTCTGTCACACTTATACTTTTCTTCAAAGTACTCATCGTGAAGAGTGTGATTTGATATAGATTCAGTTGATAAACCTGTTCTTAATAATGCTTTGCCTTTTAGTAATCCTGTGTCGTAATCACCGTGACATTTAGAGTTTTCCAAATAATTTTTATTCAATAACTTGATTGTTATCAATAGATTGTCTTCATTTTTCTGTTTACAATTTTTGTACTCAGGTTCATAGTTTGGTTTAAAGTTTTTATAGACAATTTCTTTTACTCTGTCAGACGCTTCATCAGATCTTAGGGCATTTTTAATTTCTTTTAAGACTACACTAATTTTATCCTTTCTTTTGCTTTCCCGACTGACTATTTCTTCATGTGGATGTTTATTATCTAAATATGATTGTATCATTTTTGGTATTTTATTCCATGCGGTTTTCTCTACTACGTCTGTAGATGTCATATATTTCGATACGGTAATCCACATTTCCTCAAAGTCTTCGATATATTTTTTGCATGTCTCTGGATCTTGGGTGTATCCCGCTGTGGTATCTCTTCTGAACCGTTGTATGTTGACAGCATGTCTTGTCTGAGAAGAAAAATAATTGCTGTACCTTTTTTTGTGTGGTGGCAATTCACTGTTACTTACTCGTTAATGTAATTGTATCCTTTTTTCTGTAAAATTTCTACTCCAGCTGGCTCAGTGGCCTACTCTATTGAACGTACGACTTGGATTTAGTTATATTTGTTTCGGAGTTTGTTTATCTATTTTTATTTAAATATTACGCTTCGGCTGCCATGGTATGTTGTACTTGCTCTGTTTAGGAAACTAGATGACGTTGTGTTTAATTATCTATACATATAAATAATATTTATCTTACATAAGCATAGGTATACGTGACAATCTTCACTTAAAAAATATGTTATTCTTGCATCAATATGTAAATCAATTACAACTGTAGCATGCAATTTCAACCTACTATCTGGTTGGGGTGTGATGCTACCTCTGTACCGAACTTCATTAAAATGGGTTCAATCGTATTTATATGAGGTCTAAATTTTATGGTTTTGGACTCTGCAACTGTTATTTTACTAACTCTGCCCGTCAGCCTACTCTTGTTGAATACTTTCCCTGTATTTAACATTTACCATTTGGCGACAATTGGATGTAATAATGAAAATTATAAAACATTTATTCAATAATATATCGTGTTTATTCTAAATCAAATTACCGATGTCATTACATTCATTAATATCTTGAACGTACTTAATAATTTCCGTATGGTATCTTCGTGTGGTCTACCCCTCTGTCTGTTATACCCTTCATTTTCTCCATAACGAGTAGCATGAACCTTTTCAGTACCTTTTTATAATATGCTGTCGTTTCTTTAATCATGTTAGTATATTCTTGCAGCAACGCTTTCTGTTGACCGTTATAGTTATTTTGTGACTCATATTCGTTGTAATATTGATTTGGCCGCCTTGGATAGTTTTGTTTAAATTCATTTTGGGTGTGCTCATCATATGGAGATATTTCATTACCTTGTTGTTCTCCAAGTCCATTCTGGTTGAGATTTTCATACAGATATTGTGAGATACCTTGATTTTGGTTCTCATCATCAATATGATGTGTATTACCTTTATGTGAAAATAGGTTTAGGGTATCTACATAAGACATATCATCAGGTTCTATAAACTGACGATATTTATAATTACCTGGCAGTCCCGTCGATATCTTTGCTTTCCCGTAGTCTAATGCAGTATTATAATCATCTAAATTATTTTCGTAATCAAATTGTATATTTTCCTTTGGACGGTCTAACAGCTTATTTTCTTGATGAGCTAATACGCTATCTATTGGTAATTGATTAATATCCGCACCTTTTATATCGCTTTCGTCAATATATTTGAGTATACCCATAATATCATTTCTTGCTTCCAGATCCGCCAACTTTGATTTGCTTGACATAAGTTTCACCAAATTGATATCAGAATTTGGCGGGGTCCATTTCTGTAAGTTTAATAAGGATATGTTTACATAGTATAAAACAAAACCACTTTCACTTATCAGCATTTTCTATGGCTCCAGATTAAATTGTTTCAAAACTTGAAAGTATTTTTTGCAAATCTTGAAGAAAATTTACCAAACGCGTGCGGAACTTCAGGTATTAGTTAGTTCAATATCGTCAATTCAACATCTCAGACCTAGTAGACTCACCGACGCGGGATAAAACCCTACCCCAACGACGCGGGATTCTCATACCGACCAAACCCCCAAAGAGGGCACTCAGTTGGTCGAAGTCCGCCGGGCGCCACTGGAAATACCTTCGGCGTGGGAGCCAGAGACTCCCGGCAAAGGACGTAAGAGAGGCCGCGGCCTTGGGAGGCGAAATTAAAAAAAAAGATCGTAGATATTCCTAAGAGTATCTTACTTGTCACAAACATAGCAGCACACAAATGAGCGTGGAATAAAGTACATAAAAGTTACTTAAAAGCCGGGCAAATGCGTGTCGAGCCACGCATAAGATAGTGTTCAGTAGTTACCTATAAAAGCCTCTATAACTCCTGAACTAACAAAGTTATACTATCCGTGGTAGTTTTCCTTCAAAGTTTATTACATGAACCACCATCATAAATTGTTTCAGGTTCTTCACGCCAGCCGTTTAGATTTTACATGGACTGTTGATCATTGACATGGATGGTTTTCGCAAAAATGTTTTTGCGAAAACCATCCAACTCTTCAATGCTAAATATCTCGCAAACGGATTCTAAACGATGAGGTAGACGCGAGAAAAAAATATTATCCCCACTTTACGTGTAGGGAAGGTATTTATGGTTTTATGAAGTTATTTAAAAAAAAATAACATAGGTAAGGAAAGACTTTGTATACTTTTTACCGATTTCAAAAAGGAGGTGGTTCCCAATTCGAATTTATGTTTTTTTTAATATTTGTTACCTAATATTTTACAATTTTGTTTTTTTTTAATGTAAAACTGCAGTAGTTTTAAATTTTAAAAAAAAATCATTTTAATTTGGTCCCAATCCGACAATTATCTGGTTCCATTTCGGTATTTTGAAGTCGGTTTTTATATCATCAAAAGTCAATTTTGATAATGCCGTGAGGCGAAACCGGTCTGGAAATGTACTGCTATAGGTTCCACCGAGTGTCAATCGGAAGTATAAAAGCGAAATGGGAAAATAAGTTATTTTGAGTGCGCTAAAAACGTAAACGATTATTCATACGTTATAGCTCTCTAGCAAACATGAAGAGGGCAGTATTTAGCGTGTCCGAGACGCCCAGGACTTTAATTGGCTTTGCCATAGCGGCTGGCACGTAAGATTTTGCGGCCTTTCATCAACATTTCATCGCAAGGCAACGGGTTTAAATTTTTTTTCAAAATTACAATATAGCTGCTACTTTTTATTAAATTCATTCGGCCATTTTGGACATAACCAATTATATGTATGCCCGGTGACGGCAATAGGGTCCCCTATTACGCGGGACTAAAGATATTGGCAAGTTGTGGGTGTGTAATGCGCCACTGCCAACCCCTTCGGGATATAGGCGTGATATGTGTCTATGTCTTGATACCTTTTTTTAATATGGCCGCCTCACCGTCCTTTGCTTGGCGTCCCGGGTGCATCACACCATAGATATCGTCGATCACCCGGGTGATTAAAGGAAGCAAAACAATAAAATTATAATCAAGAGGATTTTGGACCCCAGGTGATATGCTCTCAGGTGATTGTAGGACACATAAATGAATTAAAAAGTAGCAGCAATATTGTAATTTTGAAAAAATAATTGAAACAGGTAGCCTTGCTATGAAATGTTGATGAAAGGCAACAAAATCTTACGTGCCATCCGCTATGGCACAGCCAATTAAAGTCCTGGCCGTTTCGGACTAGCATAATTAAATTGTAAAATAACCCAAATTCCGAAACAAATATTCGAGACAGAGAAACCTACACAAACCACGTCTTTATCTCCGAAGAGGTAGACATAGATGCTTATTACACCCACATTTCGCCAGTCACTTCGTTAACCTCCACGTAATACGAGTAAGTAGTGAGCCTATTACTGTTACCGGGGACTGGATATATATTCAATAGGTACAAGTACTTAACCCAACTAACACTCGACTAACTAGATGCAGTTCAAAAATAAATCATTTGTAAAAAAAATTAATGTTCTAAATTCTTTACTTACCGCAAAAATTTCAATGATTCCACAAGCGAACAAAATAGCTGTTAAGACAATGTTCATCTTGATTGTTGGATGCCGAATGCATTGAAATCGAAATCAGTCTTCATAGGACTGCATACATACATAAATTATTGTAACATCAATGTAATTATTGTTCACCTTCAAAATCTAATCGATAATTACTGGTTGTTTGTAATACAAATTGTCGTGGGTATTTACAAAGGTCGTTATTTTATCGCTGAACTAGTGAATGCCTGAAAAATTTGTTCGGGTCTCAATCTTTTTCTTAGGCAAGGCTATTACTCTCTCCTCAACTGCGGTGTACCTCCTGACAGGCAGACGAGGATCTGGCAAATATGTACAAAGTGCTCAGAAATTACCTTTAATTTCACTGCTTTGGTGGCGTGGTCGGTAGTGCATCCCGTTTGGGACAAACTTTGTGTGATGAGGATGACACATACATTTGTGCCGAAGGTGAAAGGGTGTTTCCTATGTATAATATGTACATATGTATTTACAAAAAAGATATTTATAAGTATAAGAATTACAATATACATAATAGTAGATGAAAATACTATTTACACTTACTAAAAACTAAACTAAGTATACACAGTAAAATCTACATTATACACAGGCGTCAAAGAACTCCTCCGCCTCGTCGCAGACTGGCAATGTTCCGAGAAGGAGAAGGCTCAAAGAATAAGCATTGCCACGTTGTATCATCATTTACCGAGCCTTTTCCCAACTCAGTTGGGGTCGGCTTTCCAGTCTAACTGCGATTCGGCTGAACTACGATATTTTTCGTGAAGCGACTGCCATCTGACCTTCACAACCCATGGGCGATATCGAAGTTCTGTAGTTAGACCGGTCGGATTTTTGATTTGGGGCTCCAACTACCCCTAACGACTGCCATAGATGTTAGTATGACAACCGGGACCGACGGTTTAACGTGCTCTCCGAGGCACGGAGGGGTCTCAATGTCTTAAGAAATGGTCACCCATCCTAAGACCGGCCTGAGTCGATGTTGCTTAACCTTTGCAATGTGTTAACATTGTCGGTTACCACTAGACCACGAGCCCCTCTTGATTGAGCTATAAAGTAACCAGCATTCTTTTTTTTTTTTTATTCCGCGGCCCAAGGCTGCGACCGCTCTAAAGTCCATTGCCGGGCGTCTCTGGTTACAAGCAGACCGTATTTCCAGTGGTGCCCGGCGGTAACCCTGGTCTTGAGAAGAGTCGATCATAAAAGTACGAGTATAAGTATTTATATCAGTTTATCTACCTAGCTCATATCACAAGGTCTGCTTAGTTTGAGACTAGATGGCGTTGTGTGAATTGCCCTAACATATTTTTAATAATTTATTAATGTATAGGGCATGAGAAAGAGAGCTGGTCCAATAAAACATGGATGGAACTCGTGAAGGAGTATAGAGGTATGAGAAAGAAGTAAGTGACTGAGGAACATCTGACAGGGATGTTTGGAGGGGGGCTACTACCGCCGACTTTAATTACTTAATCTTATCTTATTAAGTTAAGATAGATGCTAGCTACTTTGTTAAACAACAAACTATCTTCAATGCTGTCTCGACGGCTGTCGCTAAGTGATAAATAGTTGTCTTTTTTTTACCGTTGCCGGCGTCTCGGGTTCACACGCAGAAGGTATTTCCAGTGGCGCCCAGCGTAAATAGTTGTCTAGAATAAACTTCCTTAAATTAGAAGTGAAGTGGAACACATGCCTCTGATTCCTTGTAGGTACACAACATACATCAACAGGCGTTGCGGCTTGCGTAGTGCTCCTTCATACTGCGCCTTATAGTTGTTCCTGGCCACCGCCGAGTTGACTCACTATATGAATCGCAAAAACGATAGACTTAACCAGCTACTGTTCCCTTTCCAGAAGGAACGTTAGCCAAATGACCAAGACTCCACTAGCCTCCTTATCCTATTAGGGAAAAACAATTGAAATCCGTTAAGTAGGTATATTTTGAATTAATCAGAAACTGACAGACAGGCGCGTTGGGCGACCTTGTTATTTTTTAGTTTAGTAGTTACGAGTATTTGGAATATATCAGGAAAGTAAAAGGTTATTTGTAATTACGCATTTTAGCACCAGAAATGTGTAAAAACAATTACAAAAAATATGTAACAATTTGTACGAATTATTTTCCAACATAATTTACAACAAAGGTATGGGATATATCACAAAGTTATGAACATTGTTTCAATTATGGAAAATAATAACTTTGATTGCATTTGACTGCTTCGGTGGCGTGGTCGGTAGTGCATCAGCTTTCGACGTCGGAGTCTCGGGTTCGATTCCCGGTCAAGACAAACTTTGTGTGATGACACATACGTTTGAACCAAAGTCTGTGTTTTTCCATATGTATGTATTTATAAAAAAAAATTATAAGTATTTATATCAGTTTATCTAGTAGTCATATCACAAGCTCTGCTTAGTTTGAGATTACATGGCGTTGTGTGAATTGTCCTAACATATTTAGCCAGATAGGTTCGTAATTCAACTATGAAGCAACATCTCTGATCCAAATTAGATTTTACTGGTTGATTACCGCGGCTCCACCTGCGTGATATAGTATTCTATACGTGGGAACACAACACTGGTATAAAGCATATGTTACTCAGGGTTTGTGTAGCAACCTATCATTGACGCAAGGTGGTAATATCTTACACACGCGGGTTCCAGCGGCACCTCCCAGCTAAGGCGACAGGACGGCTTCCAGCGGTTGATTAAGTGTGTGGGCATGGACTCTCCGGGCATAGGCCTAGAGGCTGCGGGCTAACCCCACACACTGGCACCTTATCCCTGGTCACCTTACTCCAAGGTGGTGCTGATGGTTCCATAGGGAATTCCACGCCGTTATCAAAAAAAATAGCTACATATCAGTAAAAGAATTAAAAAAACCGGTTCACTGCAATGCAAACAAACAAAGATACAAACAATCAAATATTTCCTCTTTATAATAGTAATAATATTTATTAGCAAATCAAATAGCTGCCCGTACTACAGATTGGTAAAATATAAATTATAATATAATATATATAATAAATTGAAATCGCAGGGTCCTAGGTCGGGGCTATGCGCAGGATGGGTGACAAGTTCTACTTTTTCGGAAGCTAAAAATGACTTTGTTTTGTTGGCCCTGTGTGAAGAAGCGTTGTCATGATGTAGGAGATTGCGGCTTTTGGGTCGTCTTTCGCGAAATTTTTCTAACACCCTGGGTAAACAAATGGTATAATACTACTCGGCATTAACACTCTTTTGATCTTCAAGTGGAATTGTACAGATGGGACGGGTCCCATCTGTACAATTCCACTTGAAGAAATGATCGCGTTTTTACCAACGTTTCTCGCCTGCCTCACTTTTGTTGGCTTGTTCTCATTTTCAAACACCCATACACAAGATTGCTGTTTTTTTTCGGGTTCAAAACAATAAATCCACGTTTCGTCTCCTGTGACAATGTCATAAACAGCATTAGAATGTCCGTGGTCGTACTTCAGTAGCATCTGTCAGCACCATTCCACGCGAGCCCGCTTCTGCTCCGCTGTCAGTTCTTGAGGGATCCAACGACAACAAAGTTTCCAAACTTTCAATTCTTCGTGTAAAATTTTCTAGATTTTACTCATACCAATCCCCAATAGTCCTCGAATTGAACGAGGTATGGCGTCTGTCTCAAAAAAAGAAGGGCAAATACTATGGTGACATCCAACCACTCGTGCCCAAAAGCCATGGTTCTTTAAGAATCGGGGCTTTGGAAAAAACTCGACATCGGTAGTTTCTCGTCTCCGCTTAGGTCATGCATGTACGCCAGTTCACTTGGCAAAGATTAAGGTTAGGGATCATTCTCTTTGTGAATGCGGTTTGGATGAAGGTGACGCGGATCACATCTTCTTCTCCTGTCCAAATCAACGAATTTCTCTTTACGATGTGCTTTCCTCTAATATTCCTCTACCTACATCTTTCAAAACTCTTCTAGCCCTGGTCCATACCCCTTTTATCAAGACCCTTTGTAAATATATTGAATATAATAAATTAAAACTATAGGTACCTACCTACTTAAATTAAATAAAATAAAATAAAATAAAATAACGTTTATTATCTTTGAAATTTTCAGAAAATTATTTAGATTCGTCAGAAGTTGGTGTGACTCTACCGAGGGTTCCAAAATGCAACGAGACTGAGAAGAGCCCTCAAGAAACTCAGCTCGGCTTTTTTCAAAATATTTCATCTTAAATCTAATACAGAGTTATTTAGAAAGGAGCAATTCGTTACGTTGTTACAACCAGGCCGCCTTGTCATCTAAGAAATCATTAATACTATAATAAGCTTTATGGCACAATTTACTTTTTATTAGTTTTTTAAATTTATTGACAGATAAATTTGCTATTTCGGTTGGCAATGTATTGTACATTCGAATAAAGTTCCCCGCAAAAGAATTACTCACTTTATGAAGCCTAAATTTAGGAACAGCCAGTTTATCCTTATTTCTTAAGTTTAGATTATGATTATCACTATTTTTCACCAATTTACTTTTGTTCTTGTGGGTATACAATAAAATTTCATAAATATACTGTGAATACACTGTAAGGATGTTAATATGCTTAAACTTATCTCTTAATGACTCCCGAGACCCCATTCCATAGATAGTCCGGATAGCCCTCTTCTGCAACACAAAGATGCATTCAATATCGGCAGCGTTACCCCACAGTAGTATGCCATATGTCATGATACTGTGGAAGTAGCTGAAGTAGACAAGACGCGCCGTTTTAATGTCTGTAAGTTGTCGGATCTTTTTGACAGCATAGGCTGCTGAACTAAGCCTGGCCGAAATTTTCCCGATATGAGGCCCCCATTGCAATTTGGAGTCTAACGTTATGCCCAGAAAGACAGTGTCATCGACCAATTCTATTATATCATCCCTAACCTTAACACTGGTTTTAACAAGTCTTACATTAGGTAAGGTGAATCTTACACATTTAGTTTTATTTTCATTTAATAATAAATTATTAGCACAAAACCAGTGGACTATCCTAGAGAGGGCAATGTTTACATCGTCAAGTTCGCGCTGTCCACGTTTAACTTTAAATATTAAAGAAGTGTCATCAGCAAACAAAACTACCTCGTGGTCGTCTCTTATGAGGTGAGGGAGATCATTAATATATACTAGAAAAAGAAAAGGCCCCAAAATTGAACCCTGCGGTACCCCCATTGCTACAGGAGAACCAGGTGACTGTTTACCATTGATCACTACTTTCTGGACCCTATCACTTAAGTAAGAATTGACGAAATTCAAGGCCGTCCCCCGGATTCCGTAATGATCAAGTTTCTTAATTAAAGTCTGGTGCTGAACGCAATCGAAGGCCTTAGATAAGTCACAGAATACACCATAAGCATCATATGACTCTTCCCAGGCCCTGTATATACACTCTAATAATTTAATACCGGCATCAGTGGTGGACCGACCACGAGTGAAACCGAATTGTTTTGTATGTAATAGTTTATTAACGTTAAAGTGATTTTGCATTTGATTAAGCATAATTTTTTCAAAAATTTTACTAAATGTAGGTAGTACAGAAATGGGACGGAAATTGGACGGATCTGAAGTACTACCCGATTTAAACAGGGGAATTAATTTACTAGATTTCATTAAATCAGGGAACACACCACTATCAACACAATTATTAAATATTATTACTAGTTCAGGAGCAACCATTTCAATAAAAGAATTTACTAAATACACAGAGATGCCCCAGAGGTCAGCTGTTTTCTTGATATTTAAAGATTTAAAAGTTTTTAAGATAGTGTTTATGTTAACTTTACTGAATTTAAATATAACGTTACAACAAGGAACGTTTGCTTTTAACAAAGATTCTGCAATGGGGGTTGAAGAGCCTAGGGTTTTTGTCAAATCTACAGGAATTCGGGAGAAAAAAATTTCAAATTCGTTATCGACCTCGAAGTCTGATGTAGTTATTTTACCATTTATATTAAGTTTAAAATGATTATCATTTAATTTTTGTTGACCTCTTTCCGCGTTTATAATTTTCCAAGTAGATTTAACTTTGTCTGCACTATTGAGAATTTTATCACTTATATATTTTGATTTAGCTGCTAAACAATCTGCTTTAAACTTTTTTGAATAAGTTTTAACATAATCTAGAAATTCAACTGATCTATTAAGCTGTCTTTCTGAGTATAGTTCATAAAGTTTTTGTCTACTTTTGTGTATACCCTCAGTGGCCAATTCACTGAAAGTAGGACTATCACTAATCATGACCTCCTTAGACTTGAATATGGAGTTGAACTCGTAGTAAAAAGAATCAAAAAATAATTTATACATTACATTTGGATCTAAGCCAGTGTCTAAGAATGGAATTTTATTGCAAAGTCCAACCCTCATACGTTCCAAGCGGTCACCAGTTATTGGTCTACATAATATTTTACGTTTTATAACTTTTTCTTTAGTGATTTTAAAAGATGCTATTTGCCCACAATGGTCTGAATCTAGCTTTTTTATAATACTTTTACTTTCTGGCAACATATCGCTGTATATATTATCCAGGCAAGTGGCTATTGTATTACAATATCTAGTAGGCTCCAAAAATAAGTTTGTAAGATTGTGTGATTTAAATAAATTTAAAATATTATAACTCATAGGCGTATTAACAAGTAAATCGACATTAAAATCACCACATACTATTAGGTACTTATTAGTTTTTCCAAGTTTACATAGAACTTTGTCAATAAGTTCCTCAAATTTGCAAAAGGGTGAGGTTCCAGGTTTATACACGCATACTACTATGAATTGCTCCATTTCCACGCACGACAGTTCGACTTTACACTCTAGAGAAAGAGACACAATATCTTTCCGTTCTTTAAATTTAAGTTGTTTATTTAATAAAATCAAAGATCCCCCCCGTACTGTGGTCACCCTGCAGAATGCACTACCAACCCGGTGATTACTGAAATTGAACATGAGCTCATACGGCTTACGCATATGTTCTGTAATACAAAAAATATCAATATTATCTGAATTCATTAACAGTTCCAACTCTAACTCTTTGCCATGTGTTAAACAACCAATATTTTGAAGCCCTATGTTGATATAATTTACATGTTTTGATTTGATTTGATTTGGAGGGCATTTTTTAACATAATTAATATTTGTAACTAAATTTAATTCAATTAATTGACTATGTCTGCTAAAGGGTAATATTGCCTCTGTTGTCGTAGAACTTAATTTAAATTACTTGGAACAGATTCCAAAGTCTTAACACTAAATCTACATTGCTCAATAAAAGCAGTTTTGTCAGCCAAGTTCTTGGCTGAAGTGTAAAAATAATTGAATAGCAAACTTGCTATTTGTCTCTTATAATGCTTTGGTAGAAAATACCTACCTTTGTTTACATAAACAATATGTTTGTTATTGTTAAAGTTACTGTCAGAAGTTGACAAATTGTATTTATATACAGTTCTCTTAAAAACAGAATTAAAGTCAATTACATGGAATTTATTATTATATTGGCTAGTTAAATTGAGTTGTAAATTTATCTTATATCTAAGAGAATTTTCCACGTCTGGCACACCTTTTATGTATGGTAATGTAAACATTACTACATGTTCAACATTTAAGTTTTGCATTTTGTCAAAGTATAGGGATAGTTCATTTTTGTTAATTTTACCCCTGTTTGAGCAGAAAATAATTATTTTACTGTTTGAGTCAAAATTATATTCTAATATCTTTTGCATAATTTCATTTAAAGATGCACCTGGATAACAGTTATTAATAATTGAATAACAATTTGAATTAAATTGTTGTATCAGAAAAGAACTAAAATCAGTTCCAATATCATCACTAAATAAAACTAGTTTAGTATATCCAGTAGGACTATTACTTTTTACACTGTCACACAATTCATACACTAATGAAGTAGAAGGTGAGCAAGTTGTAAGGGAAGCCTGGTTCTCCAATGATTGAGAAGGACTTGTGCAATTGATATTGCATGAGTGGTTATTTATGAAGGTATTAAGGCGCTCAGTATTATAATTAGATGTTTTGAGTACCTTATCTATACTTGATGAACACTTATTAAAGTCTTTTAGAGACCATTCATATTTCTTAGTTACATACTCTAATTCAAATTGCAAATTTTTTATTTGTGACTCTAAGCGTTGTGTGTCAGTGTAATATTTTAAATGACTTTGTTTAAGTTCTAACATAGATAATTTAGCTTGTTCTCTTAATTTTAAACTAGAGTTAACATTTTTACACTTTTTGATTAAGATTCTATGATATTTTAATTGTTTCTTTGATTTTAAAATGAATTTCTTTATTTTTAGGTATTTTTTTAGTTTATTCCTGCTGCAAAAATAAACTGGCTTGTCCAGTTGGTATGAACTGTCATTGGTAAGATCTATAGTAGACAAGTCCAGGTTTGGAACTGTTGCAGAAGGAACAAACTGCGGAGTACCACTCATTAGCTCGTTATAAAGGTTATCCGTTTGTTGGACTACGACTTGCTTGGCAGCTGACTCCAAGTGTAAGATGTGCCCCTGGGCATCCCGTAGCTCCTGTTCCAGCAAGGTAGTCCTCCTCAAGGTCCCTTCATACTCGTCACTGCACTCTTGAAACCTATCTACTATTGATTGAAGGTGGTTCCGCTGCATTACAATTTCATCATAACTAATATGAAGCCTAGCTAGTTCAGATTTTAGTTTTTTACTATCGTCTAAAGCACCTATCAACAATTTTTCATTTTCTTCTCTTTCTTTTTCTAATTGTAAACAGAGCTCTGTTTTAGATTTAAGTTCCTGCAACACCAGCTGAAGTTTGGGCTCCTCCTGCTGGCGGGATAAGGCTCTACGGCTACGGGTATTCATATTCTCGACAAATAAGTGCAATTTAGAAAATACAAGTAGGTAGTTCGAGGTTATGTTAGGTACCGGTAAATTAAAATCAAAACTTTTCTGTACTTACGAAAATAGATCGCCTGTTTTCAATGTTGAGTATATGAATAAACACGTATAATAAAATAATTTTACCTATTATAGGAGAAACATTATGTATTTACGTGAAATAACATTGAACAATACGGTCAGCTGATTCGTCACTTTTTAGCTTATTTTTACACTAATATACACAAAATTCTTTGAAATGATTATTTTTGCACTACTATTGTGATGATATTGGAGTTATCTGATGTAATTTGTATTTATTTCACTAATAAATTTATAGGAGCTAAAATTTTACGACTGTTCAATAGTGTTGCCAGACGCAGAAAAAACCTAAAATTACGTAACCATATCCCCCCTTTTTTGTGGTCTCTTATCTATTTATATCTTAATGTATTGTGTAGTTAGTAGTTACTGTAGATAGTATATTCTTTATCTATGGTAGTTTTAATTGTATTCTTTTATCTTTTATGGTATTTTTTTTTGTTTAGACTCTGACTGAGTTATGGAATTACTCGGCCACCGATCATAATTTCGACCCACAGTTAAAATCTCCTACGTTATTAGCTTTACTCACTGGTCATTGGCAAGTTGCTGCAAGTGCAAGCAGAGGCCATAACAAAGAATTGAATTGAATTCAATTTCAATAATGTTTTTCTTTGAATGTTATTAGTGAAATTATTGGGAGAATAGCTGAATTTTATTAAAATTTTTGTAAGACCGTTCTCTAGAAAAGACTGTTTTATACATTGTTTATTAAAATCGAATATGAAGTATGTATAGAAAGTGTGAAATATGTAGTTTAAAATCTGGAAGAAAGGACGGCACAAAACGGATTTTCATGGCCAGATTTCCTATGGATGAGAACAATAACACCGGAAGATAACAAAATATGTAACTACATAGCATAAAAGAATGATGGAAAGACAAATTATCGCTCAAAATATTTGATAAATGTGTTTTTGTGTTCGAACGTGATGTAAAACCTTATCTTCATAACTAGGTAATTGCTGGAATGTGGGCGGTTACATCCAAATAATTAAGATGGAGAACCCTACCTAACCTCTAAAAAATATAATTCAATTTTCAACAATGACGCGAGCCAACGAAGCCGCGAATTGTTCAAGTGTAATTATAAAGATGCAAAGGTGACCTGATTCCTGTCGGCCTATAAGCTAAGTATATCAAATGAGTTCTGTTTAGTGTCTTAGCTGCATGTTATAGTTGGTAGAAGCTTGATGATAAAGTTGCGGGGTAGGTTGACTTGTAATTTAAAGCTATTGCTCTGATAATTTACTTGTCAGCACATTGCAATAACCTTTCTAGCTCATTCTCATGATATTGTACGGATGGATGGAAAGTAACCTCCATCCAACCGTGAAAGTAAGTTTGACCCGTTAAAGTGATACTGAATTGAGTAACCTGTTGAGACTAATAGAATTGTAAAGAGACTAAAGAAAGAGAGTGTGAGTGACACACCAGACAGATGCCGGGACGTTGATATCCTTTGTATTGGTTTCATGTAACTTACTTAATTGGGGATGGATTGAGACGTCCTATGTTCATCTAGGCGCCAAGTAAAGAGATGAGGGACGTCCTTAAAGAGTGTTGGGGACGTCCCTAAAGTAAAGTGAGCGGCTTCCTGTGACGGGGTGTATGTGACCCCCATCAGGACCGCCAGATCAGAGTGAGGAGACGTCCTCAAAGTAGAGTACGGACGGCTTCCTCTGATGTGATGTATTGAATCCACAGCAGGGCCGTCCGACCATTGAGTAGAGTGAAAGAGTTGTACAGTAAAGTGTAGACGGCCTCCGATGATCCACCAGGACCGTCTGACCATTGTGTGTGAAGTGAGTATAGTGAGTATAGTAACTTACTTGCCCTTAGATAAATCATTCCCTGGTTCATTCAATTGTATGCTAAAGAGAAAAGCTTAACCCTTCCTTTTACCTAAAGAAAAGATGAAACCAGGTTTACCATAGTTTAGAATGTAGGATACTTAGACAAGTGACAATGGTTGCTTGAGCTCTAATTTATACTTACAGAAAGGAGAACAAGAGGGACTGTTGGGTGCTATGGACTAAGGATGTATTGGAGGCTCAGATAACCGGATCATCATTACACAATAGAAGCGAAGCAGATTGTAGATTATATAAAACCTTCTAGCCTACTAGTGAGTTTTAAATAAAAAGGGTCATAATGTTACACAGTCACCAATACTACGAGCTGCAGAATATTGATTGAAGAAGAAATTACAAATATTTTTAATATACATGTAATGTTTTTAAATAAATATTTAATTTCATGAACTTATCATTTTAAAACCCAAACTGAGCCTATACTCCGTTTTTTAATTAAATGTACTGCCTCCGGGAAATTGAACGCTTATTCATTTTTAACATGTAACTTGTATGACGCAGTACTTTAGTTGAAAAATGGAGTATAGCGTCTGCGAAAATATAAAATTATTTAAAAAAAGTACGGACCACTGCGTTTATCGATATCGATAAATGCCACTGCATTTATCGATATCGATAAATAAAATAATATTAAGTGGTACATCTCTATTTTTCTTTCCTTATGTTGGCGACTCTGTATGTGTAACATTTGTTAGGTTGGCTACATAACGTTATCCCTGATTTGACATTTTGTAAGATTTTTTGCACTATGTGAGTCCCGTCTCTTCTTACGTAGTATTGTATTCTCTTTGCTTTGACGTGTGATAAAAAACAATTGACAAATGATTTTCCGCCAATTGTATTTTTTTTATTACTAAGAAGGCTGCAACGTTTAAAAAAATATAACATTCGAAATTCAAATAGTTCCGATTAGCTAGAAGTGCAAAACTTTTAGTGTGCACCACGTATAACGTCGGATTCTGTCTTGGCTATTGCAATTTAGAATTCCAATAAAATCATCACGTCCAATAAAATCTATCATCGAGTTATGTGGACTTTCACATCCACTTTAATACCCTCAACACATCCACGCCTTGCCAGTAATTATGTTGGTCCCAGCATTGATATAGGCAAACATTTGATCGAAAGGTCCCCACGTATGGTATCGTGTGCAGGTGAAGATAACTTGGGCCTCTTAGCACCCTTACTAGCACCGTTACTTGCACCCATACTATTACCCTTACTAGCACCAATATTTCTACTTTTACAAACCCCTATAGGGGCTTAGAACCACTAACCAATTACTTATATCCAATAGATGAGTCTTGTAGGTACGTTCTAGAAAATTGGGGATTATGGATACACAAAACAATATTTATAGCCATCTAATTTAATGATTTCTTTCTTTATTAATATATTATCCTTTTTTTATAATCATTGCAATTTATTTTTATTATTTATCATCAAATCATCATATTTCTATTTCCAATTAAATTAATAATGTATCTCATACAATAACTGATAACTAACAATAAAAGCTTATCCACAAGACATGCAAAAAAGCAAACATACATAACACAGAAGCATTTGATAACAAAATAATTATAACAAACTTAAATAAATTTAATGAAATTGCTAACTTTGACTAGGTAATTTATTACTTTGTGCCTTTTTGCTTCCATTTTGTTTTACATTCTTCTCAATTGGCATTTGCATTGTGCTTTCACCCTGATTATCTTGAGCTGGTTTATTGTAGGTCTCTTGTTGACTTTCATTTTGTACGATTGGTCCTTCTTCATATTTAGGAGTCTCATTTTGGTATTCTTGCGTGTATTCCGCCTTTTCATTATTTTCATCTTGATAGTTTGTATCCGTTTGATAGTTCTCATATTGTTGATCGTACTGCGTATTTGGATCATTGTATTGTTCATAATTTTCGTACTGCTGTTGTTCAGTATATGGTTGGTCATAGTTTTGATCGTATTGATTTTGGTACTGTAGACCCTCTACAGCTTCTTGAGTGGTTTCATAATTTTGTTCGTAAGGATAATTCTGCGTTTCATATTCTTGTGTTTGCTCAACTTCCATTGCTTTTCCGATATTTTCTTCTGTTTCCTTACGAGTTTCTGGTTCAACTTCATCGTTTTGGTTATATTCTAAGTCGCTGTGATGTGTTAAATTAAGTTTATTTTCAGAAACATTTTCTTCTTCTTCCATAACCTTTTCCATATCATGATCGATGTTTACAGGGCGATTATCTTCGTTTATTCCTGAAGTTTCGTAGGTATCATTTGTATCGACGGTTGGGAGTTTTGTGATTGGTCCGAGCGGTGTGTCTGAGGGCTGTCCGGGGGAGTCAGCTCTGGGATAGTCTCGTCCACTGTGGGACGAGGAACGTCGGCTATCTCTACTTGCAGCAGGCGCGTGCGTGGGATGTGCTAGAGAAAATATATGATTTATATTTGAATCGCGCAGGACGAGTAGGCAAATGTATAAATATCATATACCACGTAATATGGGACGAATATATTATCGCCACTTCGACGAATTATCGGAAGTAGATAAGAGCCTCGTAAGTTGTTTGGCCCTTGCAGGTGAGGGTTGGGTTCAAACGATATTATTCGGACCCCCTATGCACTTTAAAATCACACACACATACAAAATCAACTATTGATCCCCGAATTGGATAAGCAGAGACGTTTATACGCAGTTACTTTGTGGATCCCACCGCAAGTGAGCCTATTGACTTGGGCGCCGAAGATGTTTGTGGGCTCCATAGCACCTAGTCAACACAAAATGTTATCAGCATTCCTGAGAGAAGTACGTACCTTGGTAAGCGTTAGGTGTGTGCGGTGGCTGCAAGGAGAGCGTAATGCCGTTTACTTGACGCTGCAGAGTGTCCAGTTCTTGCCTGCACACACACGCGTGTCAACACACACACAAACTCAAAACGTGATCTAGTCTAATGCAGGAAGCTTTATAAGTTTGGTAAAGATTTACTTTCGTTCTCTCTAAAGTCTAATTCTAATTCTGTCAACCTTTTAAAGTTGTTGAAGATTAAAGTTTATACTGTTTTTTTTTTTTTTTTTTTTTATTTTTTTTTTATATTTAGGTCGACAAATTGACGCCACTCGCCTGATGGTAAGCTGAGGCGACGTCTGGCAATTGAGGGCGACTCTCACAGTACACAGGAATACTATAGAGAGTGGCCCTCAACTTGACGACCCTGTAATGTGCCTCTTCACGCTTCGCTTAAAGAGCCCAGGGTTATATGTTGGAGGAAACACGTGCGCAGGCAGGGCGTTCCAAGCCACCATCGTTCGGCAGAGAAACGATCGTTTAAAACGCTCGGTTCTCGCGAAGACGGTTTCCACGGTATGAGGGTGACATCTCTGCCCGGCACGCGTTGTTCGGGATCGGAAGGGAGAGGGTGGGATCAGGTTGAAGAGCTCTTCAGAACACTCACCGTGGTAAATACGGTAGAACGCGGCCAAGGAAGCAATTGTTCGGCGCTGGGCTAGCGGCTCAAGGCTTCCCGTTACCTCCGGACAGTCTATAATGCGCGTTTTTCGACTTTGGTTCAGATTATAACAAATTGTGATGTGAAAATGTGATAGATCCAAGAAGCAATGACTTAGCCAATGACTGGAATTGTGTTCTTTGAAGAAAAATGGGAGATAGATTGATAGGAAAAGTCATTCAGCTACACGCTACAGTCTATAACTCAATACAAATGGTTATGCCCAAGTATTCAAATCTACAAAGCATGCTTAACTTTATTTAAATACAATACGTACATGCAGTCTAACATCAACTCATTTATCTCACTAACCTTTAGCGGATCATCGTCAGAATCAATTCTATCGATCGATATATCGCTTAGATGTGTCGTTAGACTACCAACGTCATCCTTTAAATCATTCAAGCTATCTGTTCTTCTAAATCTATATCTATAAGTGGCGTTAGGAGTGGATGTATAGTACGTGCGGTCTAGATCGTAAGATGCCCGACTATTCGGATATCCACTTAGAGGGGTGTAGCTTCGTAAAGGTGTAATTGTCGTGCAATATTTCTTATGGGAACACCATAAGCTTCTAAGCTTTCTCATTAGTTCAGCGTTTCTGCAAAGCAAATGTGTTTTGTCTGTTCTGAAATGGAATTATCGTGAGTGAATTTTGGTGTAATTTGACATGGAACGAAAACAATTCTTGATATTGCAATGTTTAAAATTAAATATCTGAACTTGTATGACTAATTTGTATTACAATTCAATTAATGTTTAATAAATCAACGCGTTTCTTTGTAATTTACTTTTAATTAAATGGTGTTATTTCCATTATGTTTTAGGTAATTAATGAGAAATATTTTTACCTACGCAGATATTGTGGAATTCGACTCAAAAGGTGTTAAGTTAATCGAAATGAGATAAAATGTGATTGAAAATGAAAATACAGCCATTAAAAATGATAATTTGTGATGGTCCCAAACTCCCAACCCAATCAGCCAATCAACACGTGAAAGTCAACCTTAATATTAAGAAGTATTTTATTGCAGATAACGTTTACATTACCCATTTAAAGTATTCATTTTGTACTTGCTCACATCACCGACATAATGTATACGAGTAGATTAGTACAATTCATTATATAAACTTAAAAAGCCAAAGTAACGATAAACTAACTATTAATTTCGAAAAGAAATAACATTATGTTATGGTTAAAACATTGATAGTCAATCACTACATAAATTACAACAATACATTTAAAAATAACGTTAACACTTTCTCTCACTAAAAGATAATCACAAAAGATTGCACATAAACACAGACAACATCTCATCTAAATTAGTATTATAATAAGATACTATTCCATTCCTTAAATTATCTAACCTTAACTACGACGCCTACTAGTATACATCATTCAGTTATTAATTCTTTCGCTCAATCATTTTCAAAATTTTCGGTAAAAGATATTCATTCTTCTACCTCCTCAGTTATTTCGACATTTACAACTTGGGGTTCATTCTGATCTGTAGTTCCCTCAACAGTATTGTCATCAATATTTTCTAGTTCTCCTTTATTCTCTTCAGTTTCCAATGACTTTTCTTCTTCGTTGACAATTTCTTGATTATCTTTAGATTGATGTTCATCTGGGGCTATTGGCATTACCGTTTCGATTTCAGTGTTAGTTTCAACTGGGGAAGCATCAGTTTGTTCTTGTGATTCGTCATGAATCTCATTGTTTTGAGCTGTTTCAGAATCTTTTTGATCTTCTTGAATGATATTAGCGTTACTGTGCGGTTCCTCTATGATTTCTACTGTCTCATTGACTACACGAACATCACCATCTGAGACTTCCATGCTAATGCTATTATTAACTCCTTTGTAATCGTCAGCCTGTACTATAACTTCTTCTACCTGCACCGTTCTCCTTTTCTTATCCTTCCTTGGCTTAGGTATTAATTTAACACTTATGTCAACTTTGATAGGTTCCTTTTTCTCACGTAAAAAGGGCTGTTGAATCATAAGCGGTAGATTATATATTTTCTCCCCTTTGGTGTTGTCGAGATCCTGATTGGTCGTCAACGGGCCGACGATGATCGGCGGGTATTTATTCGACGAATCGGACTCTTTTTCGGAGCGGCGCTTGGTACGGCGAACTCGATCGCGAGATGTTGAATTGTCGCGCTGTGTTCTGATTGGTTCGTCTGAACGGCCGCGACTCTGCGCTCTGCCTGTTACCAATAAAAACACAGCACGACTTTAGGATACTTTAAATGGGTAATGATAATTAGTAATTGAATTTAAAGTAAGTGTGTTTAGAAAAGAAAGTGCTATAAGTCATGCTAAATTTGAAATTGTTCGTACTTGTGCCTACGATTTGCGTCGTCGAGCTTGTCTGTGAGCAAACGACATTCGCCGGTGAGTTTCTCCATCAGACTGTTTTGTGATTGTATCATGGTCTCCAACTCAGCCACCGTTTTAGCTGTGGAAATGTTCTAGCTTTAACTATAATTTGTGGGACTACGAAGGGCAGGTCTCAAACAATCTGATGAATAAACTATTGGAAGGAACGAAATAAAGCCCTTTCATACCGCTATAGATGTACATGCAATTTAACAAAGTTTTGAAGTAGATTATGAATGTTTTGACGACTAAGATCCGATATAGTGTGAGGAATCTTTCAAAACATCAATAATTTACCCATTGAGTAAGAGATTATATTTCTTATGAATTTTTAATATCACTCGGTCGTTAAGATTTTCGTCTATATTAATGGCAAAATGCTGAATCATTACGTACCGTGTTTATTCTCCATAGATTCCATCATTGAAGAAAATTCTTTATCTTTCTTATTCTTCTCCGGTGTCATTGGCGTCAGATTTTTCATAGTTTGCTGCGAAATATTCTCCATTGATTAATTCAAAAATATCAAACCAAGTACATACTACATACTCAATATTGAGACATACATTCAGGAGACGTCACTTAATGTAAATATAAATGGTGGCTTCATCGCTAATAGCGACCACTTTCAGACAACATTTAACCTTAATTATAGACTATAACATAATGTTGGGAGTCCCATTATCTTAGGTCATAAGTTACGGCAAGTAGTGTACCTGCCGATTAATGCACGAAGCTCTGACGACAAAAGTGTCCGACGATAAAAAGGTTACAACAAAAATACTGGCCTCCTTTACGTGGGATCAATTTAATAGCTATGGAAGTACTGAAGTTATGTATGCAAAATTTGAACCGAATACCTTCAGTCGTTTTGGTGAGATTCAGTACCTAAGAATCAAAATTCATATTTTCACAAAAAAAAAGAAATTGTAAAATATTATATTTTATACCTCTTTCTCAAGATTGGCGATTTGTTCAGAAAGGCGTAGGTTTTCACGACGCGAATGAACCAAATCTGCATCAGCACGATCCAAACGTTGGCGGAGTGATTGAATCTGGAATTAAAGAAAAAAGTAATATTATAAAGAGGAAAGATTTTATTCTTTGTTTGTTTGAATTTAATAAAGTGATCAGCTAGTCTTCATGTAAATGCCTATTTCTCACATAATTTGCTCACTTTTCGCCAGTAGCTTTGCTGGTCCTATTTAATAAGTAGTCAGGCATTTCAGTACCTATATTTAACAGAGTCTCGTCCATTTGTCAGCAATACCTTCAGGTGAGGACGATTTGGTTCTCTAAAATGTTGTTTGCTCTTTACTAGGATTTTAAGATATATTACCTCAGAGTTAAGCCTGTTAGATTCATGTTTGGCCTGTCTTTGATGTCGCTCGATAGCAAGACGAGCACTTGCTAGTTCTTCTTCAAGCGAAGCCTTTTCTGCATTAGCTTGAGCCAGATCAGCTTGCAAAGACGCTGGAAAGGAATTCTTAAATGAATTGACCTGAATATAAGCTTACCTATTATCTATACTTTTATTGACTTGTGAGCAATTACATTTGGTCGTTAGGCTGAAATCGATTACCAATGGAATTTGGGAAAACGACTTGGAAATGAATGGAGTCGAGCACGCCCGTCTTCGAACTGCCTTGGGTGAAGATATCGAATGTGGTCCCAGTTCCTACCTTATTTATATCTGTAACTTGTTGGTAAAACAGGTTGGCTTGGTGCCCTCAGGTTGGAGGGGCTACTTTAAGATTAAGTGTACGTGTTCGTATGCTTAATACTCTTTCACACTGAAACGGCTAAACCTCTAGGGTTAGTGGTGTGTCATTTCCGGAAACATTGGATTAATTTATTTGGCAGAGCATCGTTTGTTTGTCAGCTAAAAATATTAACAGCTTCTCAGCTCACTGTGCTTTGTTAGTAACATAAGACGAAGAAGTAGGTATTATACGTTCAATTCAAAACATGAAATGGTTATTTTGAAATGCATAAAGTTGTGCAGCATTATGCCTCCGGGAGATGTTGAGTATATTTTAAATGACCCTGTAGCTGTACTACTATTATAGATAGGAAAGATATGATTCCTTGTTTGAATTGACTAGGCTCCTAAACTGCAGAATCGATTTTAAAATTCATATAATCCCTGAGCAATATTGGCTACTTTTTATTACCCGTTCATTCGTTCCCATGGGTAGCGGGATCGAGAAAACTAATCAGCTAGTTATAAATAATTAAGTGTCTTGTGTTGCAAGACATTTACCCATTTTATTTTTAAGTTCCATCTTGAGTTCATCAATAGCAGCATTTTTCATGGATATCTCTCGCTTTAACTCATTCTCTTCACGACGTTGACGCTCCAAATCCAGCTGCATAAACACATAGATAAATACATAAATAATAATATATATAATTATGCGTACATCCGGACTTGGCGTGGTTTTAGGCGAGCGCGTGGCTGGTCGCCTTTTACCAAAAACAAAACCCAGGTCCAAACACTCAATTGCAACCGAACAACTTTTCCTTGTTCCGCACCGTGAACTAGTTCAGAGTAACTAGTTCTTCTGTGCGGGAAATATCAAGCATTACCTTGACATTGGCAAAACCATCGATGAACGATGGAGACACGTATCTAAAAGAAGAAGAAGGAGAAGCAGACATCGTAGAGGGGGTAGGCAGAGGTGAATTACACACCCTCAACTTACCGGTAGCTTTGTTGGTCCCATGTTGTACGGAGCAAGCATTCGGCACAATATTTACATTATAAAGTTTTTCACAAAATATTTATTGAGCGGAGTTTACGAAGCTCTTTCTTAGACGACTCGTGTATTTCGTTCGTGATAGAACTCCTCCTAAACGACTGGACCGATCTTTTTGAAATTTGGCACGGTCATAGTGACCATCACCGTGAGTGCATATATCTGAATTCATAAATATCGGTCCAGTCGTTTAGGAGTTCGACCCGGATCGACAAACTCAGCTCAATTATTGCAACAGCAGAATGCATTGCATACCTAGTTTATTTGCAAGTATAATTTACGGTACCACCTTACATAAAAAAATTGTCTGTGTGTATGTTTATTCGATCCCTAGGTTGAATAAAAAAAATGATTGTTTCGCAGTTTGGGTGTTTCTACGTATAATATTATGTATGTATTTAGAAATACATAAACATGTTTATCAGTTGTCAGGATCCTATAGCACAAGGCTATATTCGTTTGGACTAGAAGATGTTGTGTGATGTGAAGTGCAAGGCAAATATCAAGGTACCTCTCCTGTTACAGTGGCGCCCAATGTGGGGCCACTAATCATCTATCTATCTATATTACTTACTCGCAATTACGAGAACGATTCGACCGATTTGGCCCATTCTTGTCTTGAAATATTCGTAAAAGATCAGGAAAGGTTTTAAAATGGAGGCGGTGCGAAGCTCACCGGGACAGGTAATAATAAATATTTTTGGACAATATCACTAACATAGTATCAAGGTATTCTATGTTGCAGTGAGAATGTCTAAAAATATATATTACTAGCTGTCCCGGAGAACTTCATACCGCCTCAAATTAACCTTTTAAAACCTTCACTGAGTTTTAACGAATATTTTAACACCAAATTTGGCCAAATCGGTCCAGTCATTCTCGAGTTTAAGCGAGACAAACGAACGGCAATTCATTTTTCTTTAGGAGAGAAGAAGATGAAGATAGATTAGTATATTTATATCTAAAAATAAAAGACTAGTAGTAGTTACTTGTAGCTTGGCGACATTGTCATACTGCGCGGCGAGGTCATGCTGTAGCTCGTCGAAGTGCGCGTGGTAGCGCTGCTCCGCCGCACTGCGCTCCTGCACAGCGCGGCGCGCACCCTCGCCCGCTAACTCACGAGTTTTGTTACGTTCCTTTGATAATTCCTCCTAGAACGATGATTCAATAATACATACATACATACCTAATATTGTAACGAATAGCGAGTGGGTTACGCGTACAGAATAGGTACGATACTAGGTACCGTGGTGGGAATACTAGATGCTAGCCTCGATACTGGCAGTCTTGTTCGAGTGGTCGTGTCATACCGAGAGTACACATAGCGCAGTAGTGGTGTAAAGTAGGGTTATTAAAATTCACGCATATATCCCCGAACACTTTGCCAGTAATTTTATTGGTCTAAGCACGAGCACTAAGTATAGAAAATTCATAACCAGTCTGTAAAACAAACACAAACTCCAACAGCCAGGACAGATGTTACATAGGTAAATAGAATCTATGCAGTCCGAGCGATGCTTACGGTGAGCCATGAAAGTGGTGTACCTATTAGTTTTGATTGAGTTTCCTAAACATTGAAAATTACAACAAAAAATATATGACTGAAAGAGATGCACACGTAGTACATCAACTTAAAACTACCGTTAAGTGCATGTAATTTTAACATTTATTATAAATGGATAAGACATTACTTTTTGCAAACAAAGGGTGATTGCGCAGAATAAACCCAGCTCCAGCGCAAAAGCAACTTATTTCAGATTTGCAAGCGAAGTCGATTGTACAAAGTTTGAAGTGAGTGACTTTCATGGTAGGACATAAATAGAGGGGAAAGTAATGTGGTTAGAAAGGTGCAATGCACGGATGTAAAGGACTTTATGAGCAGGTGTAGGCTCACGAAAAGAAGACTGGAATTAGTGTATTCAAAATTGTCCCGTTCTAATTTATAAATTTATTTATAATTTACCTTAAGACGTCTTATTTCTGTTTCCAAGTTGTTCCTTTCATCTCGAAGTTGGTTTTCTATCAGATCGGAGCCGCGTTTGTACCTGCCGTCGTCGTCGCGCTGTTCTAAACTGTGTTTTAGCTTCGAAATCTGAGATTCCAACGAGGATTTATCTCTGTTCATACAAGATTTGCATTAACTGAATCATCTGATTCTATCTTCCTCTTAATAAAACAATAGAAATCAGAGCATTCATTATGTACAGATTCAAAAGTCCATTCCCAGTGTTAAGTACAATGCAATAAGTTGACTGTATGTTGCTCAGATTGCAGAGATTCTATTTAGTGGTATGTAACACTGCCAGAACAAGCCAGGCTATTCTATACCATTCGGTAAGGTAACCCGAGGTTTCGGTATTCGCTCCCGAAAGAGTTTGTGAATAGTGTTTTTGAAGTCAGATCGAAAATCGACAACGGAATGAGCCGTAGAATCCGAGACGGAAACTTTTTAGAGGTTTAAAAGAGAGAGGTTTAGCGGAGCAGGAATGCACTTTTGAATCTTGACTGTACTTAAGTATTTCAACGAAATTATTTTTTGACGGTAGTCACTGAAATATTAGTTACCTCTGCAAATTGTCAATCTGTCGCTTGAAACCATCAAGACACGTTGAGTCAACCAGCCCAGAGGCGAGTTTTCTTTTATTCTCATTGTTTTCATCCTGTGAAATCAAACATCTGCTTTTTAACTTGCGTCCGATCAGTCCAGCACGCAGCATATGCAGACAGCATAATTTTGCACGAAGCAAATGCACGCATTACTTGTGTGCTAAACGGTGATTCTGACAATCGATGATCGCCAGCCGTGACTGCATAGCACACACGTAAATGACACACTCACAATGACAGTTGACGTGCGATTGCTATCTGTCTGCATGTATTGTGCTGTGCGATCTGAGTATTTCATGATTGCGCTTTTGCAATGGCTGCAGTTGGCAATTTTTGATCGAAGATACGATTGTGATTTAGTGAAAATTACAATTAAAAAGTATAAACTATGTAAACCTATTTGAAAAAAAATTAATGTTTACACTAATTACACCGTTACCTGAACTTTCTTCAAGTCAATCTTGGATTGTGTCAGCTGAGCTTCTAACTCAGCTATACGAGACTCAAACACGATGTTCGGTCCTTCCAGTTTGGTAGAACGTGATTTGGTTGTCTTCCTCCCTTTTGATGGAGTTATCTAGTGAAAACATAACAGTAAAATAATAGTATTTTGTATTTAATATATTTAGCTCTGATTCCTATGAAAACCTATGTGCATATATATATATATATATATATATATATATATATATATGCACGATTTTATTTATCAAATTTCTAAGACCTGCTGTTTCATTCTAGAAAACTGACATCGTTGCTGATTCAGTGTCGCTTTGAAGATTTTTTAGTTGCCTACCTTTTTCAATAATTGAGACCTTTTAGCCTAAAAGTTTTCATGAGAAAGTCTCTTTTGTCTTATTTTGAACCGACTTCAACTAAGGAGGACAGTTATTTGGTACCAATCCGGTAATTTAAAATGGTTTTTTGTGTCAAAGTTTGTGAGGTGTTTTTCACATACCTTATGATCACTGTCCAACCCAGTGCTATCACCTACATCATCTAATTCATCACTCTCAGAGCCCGTGTAGGAATGGAACATTCGGGAAATAAGCTTATTTTTCTGCGCCTCGTGAAGATTTTCGTTCTCAGATATAACTTCCTTGACTTTGCCCAGTAGATTGTTTAGTTCGTCCTGAGGACAAGTATGGTGGATACATTAACTATTAAATGAAATAAAAACCACTAAGACGCACAATTTTTTTATGTGCCTCAAATCCATACAAGAATGTGCATTCTCCTTTGTTCTCGAACACTCGATAGAAATGAATTAGATACCTAACCTACGTATAGACTTAGATGTTACGTAGTTCTCGCGGTCTACCGCTGCTAAATATCAACAAAACCGTATAATGTTTTATTATACACCTATATAATCACGCTTGTTTCCTCGAAGGGATTGGTATAATTAAAATAAACAACGCGTTGTAATGTTTATTTCATATCTGAAAGTATATCTTCGAATCGACCATACTTTCGCAGATAAAACAGTCCAATTGTAAAGGCTTATAATTTTCAAATATTGGATAGAATCAGGCGTTACCTGGCGAAAATCCATGACAATGGTAAGTAAGATGTTCAAACTTTTCAAAATAATTGCATCATTCTCGCAAAAAATATAAGACAGCTGGCTTATAATTTTGTCAATTTTAATTTTTTTTTATATTTTCAATTAACTTCCAAAAAATGAGAAGGTTCTCAAATCAGACTGTATGTTTTTACACAATACTCGTATTTTGAAGTAAAATTCTTGTTGGGGTGTCGAAGCTTTACCAGCTTTACAGGTTTTATACTGTGTATAAATGAAAATGATAAATAAATAATGGCCTCCGTTGGGGTTCAAACCCGTGTCCTTCCATGATAAGTAACATACCCTGCAATACTGGCTCTCCCGCTCCAACTGCTCGATATACTCTTCTTGCTTCTGTATAAAGTTGATGACGTCAGGATTAGTCCCACCGCTGACGTCACCGCTAGACGCAGCAGTAGTTTGGGGAGGAGGAGCTGGGAATTATTTATAACAGTTTTAACAAACGTACATCTTAATCCCTAAAGAAGTAGACTAACAACCGAATACTGAAACGTCACTCAAATATTTAGGAGCTTCGATATCGCTCATGGGTTGTGGAGGTCAGATGGCAGTCGCTTCACGGAAGATAACGGAATTCAGCCGAATCGTAGTTAGACTTTTGGGTGCAAAGGGGTCCTTCTTACATCTATCGGGCCCCAGCGACCTCACCTGCTAGTGGCGCACCTGCTGATTAACGGACGAGGTTCGTATATTACGGTACCCATGTGGTGGCTTTGGCCCCTACGTGGATACCAGGTGGTACAACAGTGTTGGTCCGGGGGGGTACCACCGTGCAGCTGTGCTAAAGCCCCCCAAGTAACCCAGCCCAGGCTGGGTTGCGTTAGGGGTTCAGCAGCTGCACTGCCGGGCCCGGGGCGGTGTATGGTGCGGCAGGCAGGGGTCCAGTGGGGGCGAAGCTGAGTCTAGTGTGGGTGGTGTGGGTCGATTCGCCGGCCAGGGAGACCCTTAGCTACAAGTTGCCGCGGCCGCCCGCAACATAGTCATGGGGCCCGCCTGGGACCAACCACCCCAGTAGGCTGCCCCACATGTTGCGCATAATCCTGTTGTGGGGTCGCCGCTCCGGGTGGTAACCGGTGTGGGGTAGCGGCGGCCTTGCATCAGGGGGGTTTGGGAGCCCTTCCGTCCGGCGGGTCGGCTCCGACCTAACCACACGGTTCTAGACGAAGCTAGCCTCTGCACTTTGTCACTTACTGCCGCACCAAATATCGCCCTGTCTTCACGCTTCCCCATATTTCAAAATGACAGTGCAACAAGAGAATAGACGGTACACAGCGGCCCCTAGAAACCCCACAAAGTTGACTTCGTTTGAGGTGGAGTTCGCGAATATCCGCGGACTCCATGCAAACCTCGATACCGTCCACCATCACCTGGAGTCGGCACGGCCTTCTGTGATGTTCCTAACGGAGACACAGATACGCCGCCCTGACGACACGTCGTACCTCTGTTACCCGGGCTAACGTTACTTGAGTGGCTGGGGTCCCTTAGGACCGATCATGCGGGACGAACCGCCCATGCATTCGCTCTCTCCCACGGGCTGACCCAGATGGTACGGGGGATCACCCGGATACCTGACAGGTCAGACCACACGCCCGCCTTGCTGGATCTACTGCTGACGAGTCGCCCAGCCGAGTACAGTGTGTCGGTACGCGCCCCACTGGGCACATCCGACCACTGTGTGGTGCACGCCAGCTTCCAAGTGCCACCGCCTGCTCGTGCTGAACAAATTACTCGACGACTATGGCACTACTCGTCGGCAGACTGGGACGGTCTCCGCGATTACTTTGCGTCCATCCCGTGGAGCCAGCGCTGCTTTGTAGGGAAGGCGCCTTCGGATAGCGCTGCTGCCATTGCTGGCGAGATCAGTCTAGGGATAGAATATTATATCCCTTTCACTGATGTCGCCAGCATCCGCAAAGCTCGCCCCTGGTTCGGGCGTGAATGTGCCGAGGCTGTCCAGAAAAAACAGTCGGCATATCGCGCCTGGGTCAGGGCTCGGGCGGCACGTGACCCGAACGTGAACCGCCTCAAAGCAGCGTACAATCGGGCCACTAGGTTCAGCAAGAGGGCCTTCAAGAGAGCGGATGCCCAGCGCGTCGCGCGGCTTGGTCAGGAGCTCACATCCCATCCCACGGGCAGCCGTGAATACTGGCAACTGGCCAAAGCCGTACAGTCAAATTTTTGTCAACCCTCGCTGCCACCACTGCGTTTTCCTGATGGATCACTGGCTCACAAAGCCCAAGAGAAGGCGGACATGCTCGCAGACCTCTTTGCGGCTAATTCCCGGGTCGATGACCGTGGCCTGCAGCCCCCCGCCATCGCCAACTGTGGCCACACTATGCCTGATATTGTTATCAGGCAATGTGATGTACGGGCAGTGCTGCGGTCACTCGACACGCGGAAAGCCAGTGGCCCTGACGGCATTCCGGCGGTGGTGCTACGAAAATGTGCTGCTGAGTTGTCTCCAGTATTAACGCGTCTGTACCGCCTGTCATACTCTACAGGCCTCGTGCCGGAGGCCTGGAAGGAGGCGAACGTACAACCGATCCCCAAGAAAGGGGATCGATCCGATCCAGGCAACTATCGACCCATAGCTGTCACCTCAGTCATTTGCAAGGTGCTCGAGCTTCTTATTAATAAGCAGCTCATGCGATACCTGGAGGATCACTCGCTAATCAATGATCGGCAATATGGCTTCAGGCCAAAACGATCAACGGGTGACCTCCTGGCATTCGTCACGCATGTATGGGGTGGGGCTATGGAAAAGTTTGGCGAGTCCTTGGCTATTAGCCTGGACATCGCCAAAGCTTTCGATAGGGTCTGGCATGCTTCGCTCCTTTCCAAGCTTCCGGCATATGGTCTACCTCCTCAACTGTGCAGCTGGATTGCCAGTTTTTTAAACGAGCGCCGAGTGCGGGTCCTTTGCGATGGCCAGGCTTCTCGCTTTTTGCAAGTGAATGCCGGGGTACCGCAGGGGTCCGTACTGTCACCAACTCTCTTTCTTCTGCATATCAATGATATGCTTTCCCTCGGGAACATTCATTGCTATGCAGATGACAGTACATTGCACGGGAGTTACTCGGTTCGTCCGACGGCGGGGCGATCTGTGATAGAGGAGGAGAGACGACATCTCGTGGGTGATCTCGACCGAAGCCTCGACAGTATCTCCCAATGGGGTGCCGAGAACTTGGTCGAGTTCAATGCCCACAAAACACAGGCGTGTGCATTTACAGCGAAAAAATCCCCTTTCCTTCCCCTACCCACTCTTCAGAATGCAATATTACCAATGAAGGACAATCTAGACATCCTTGGCATAGACGTTCGTCGAGAGCTCAATAACACAAAATACATTGAGAGATGTATTGGGCTAGCTTCGCGGAAACTAGGAATACTGAACAAGGTAAAGCGATTCTTTACACCGCACCAGAGGTGTCTGCTGTACAAAACGCAGATTAGACCCTGCGTTGAATACTGCTCTCACCTCTGGGACGGCTCCGCGAAGTATTTGCTGGACGCACTCGACGCTATGCAGCGACGCGCTGTTCGCATTATAGACTGTCCGGAGGTAACGGGAAGCCTTGAGCCGCTAGCCCAGCGCCGAACAATTGCTTCCTTGGCCGCGTTCTACCGTATTTACCACGGTGAGTGTTCTGAAGAGCTCTTCAACCTGATCCCACCCTCTCCCTTCCGATCCCGAACAACGCGTGCCGGGCAGAGATGTCACCCTCATACCGTGGAAACCGTCTTCGCGAGAACCGAGCGTTTTAAACGATCGTTTCTCTGCCGAACGATGGTGGCTTGGAACGCCCTGCCTGCGCACGTGTTTCCTCCTACATATAACCCTGGGCTCTTTAAGCGAAGCGTGAAGAGGCACATTACAGGGTCGTCAAGTTGAGGGCCACTCTCTATAGTATTCCTGTGTACTGTGAGAGTCGCCCTCAATTGCCAGACGTCGCCTCAGCTTACCATCAGGCGAGTGGCGTCAATTTGTCGACCTAAATATAAAAAAAAAAAAAAAAAATAAAAAAAAAAAAAAAAAAGACTGGAAAGCCGACCTCAACTGAGTTGGGAAAAGGCTCGGTGAATGATGACTTTTGTTGTACTTATAATTTATTGCTTATACTTAATTGGCTAGTTCAATTATAAAGAGGTGTGGCTTATGGCGTATGCGCAGCTGGAAACTGGCAGAAGCTTGTAGAAGGGACTAGAACCGTCTTCTAGTTTCGTATATATGACGTGTCAGATGTTCCATGTTTAGCTTGCCTACACGCCACATGACGATTCAGTATTCGGCAGATATACATTTATTACATCCACATTTCATCATGTACATCACGGGTGCTGTGGGTATTTTAACCAAATTCCAAAAAAGGAGAAGGTTCGCAACTCGACTGTATGTTTGGGGACGAAAATCTCTAACGCGACTTATGGATAGTGTGATTTAGTAGAAATACACGTTACACTTATCAAAGGTTCCTAACCAGTGGTCCGCAGAAGCCAAAATATTGTACGGTTTTTTTTTATTTAGCGTCGTCAGTAAAACGAAAAGTAGGTAACTAGTTGAGTTGCGTGGCAGTTGCGTAAAGAACTTCGTTCCTGACGGGGGTTCCCCGATCGCACAATTATTTTTTATGTTTGTTATCTTTGGACTAAGAGAACAGATTTTGTTTTTTTTTTAAAGCTACTTCTTTAGGTGGGTAATTGGACCCATTCTGACAATTATTTAGTCCCATTGTGTAATATTAGACATGTTTTTTGCCAAACCCCGTCCGTTCTTCGTAGATGGTCTTCAGTCGTCGTTGTTGGTACCTATTTAGATTAGGGAGAGAACCTGGTAACAGTGATAAGCTTGGCCCTTATTAAGTGGAACCAATAAACCTACTAACAAATAGGTGTGTAATACATATCTGCCTACCCCCTAAGAGATACTACTCACCAGTAGTTGTAGTATGTAATGGAGTATAATTATTCAAGCTGTCTGCGTACAACGTTGTATATTTAGCAGTAAGTCTCGGCCGGGGTTTATACTCCGCCATAGTGTAGGGACTGGAGTACTTCTTGTCATCGTGGTCTGATTCGTCCAGATTCTTGATTGATGCTGAACCCCCGTAACTTCGAACCTACAAATTGAATTTTATTAAATTTATCTAGACATTTACTATAACACAGGAACGGCGTAACCTAATCAAGAAGAAGAATAAGAATCTCTCTGTCTTAAGTATTTGTTTGTATGTATGTATATGTATGTATGTATATGTATTCTGGCGCATTTGCGGTAGGTACGTGTATTTATTTGTATATTTGAATGCTACACCTACACACACATAAAACTTATTTTTCCAAGCATTTCCTTCCCTTGGCCCACTGAAAGAGATTTCTTAAGAAATAAGTGGTGCCTTTGTACTGTTAATGCGACTGCCATCTGACCTTCACAACCCATGGGCGATATCGAGTTCTGTAGTTAGACCGGTCGGATTTTTAAGGGCTCCAACTACCGCTATCGACTGCCATATATGTTCGTATGACCCTTTGCACGACTTATGTCCAAAAGGAAAAATGTACACGGCCAATGTCCAATAATAAAAGTGTCCTACAATAAAAATGTCCAATAATAAAAATGTACATTAATACAAATGTCCAATAATAAAAGTGTCCTACAATAAAAATGTCCAATAATAAAAATGTACATTAATACAAATGTCCAATAATACAAATATCCAATAATAAACATGTCCATTAATACAAATGTCCAATTAAATAAAAGAAATTTTAAAAATATTGTCCAATTAAAAATATCAAATACGGAGAAACCGTTTTAAACCGTGTAGTTTCCTTTGAAAGCCATGCGTTTGCTTCTTCGAATCTTAAATATTTAGATAGAAATTTTAACTACAAAAACATATTTATACTGAGCTACGATGATCAATTGGTCATTGTAGCTCACTGATCAGAACATTCGCCTTGTTAGGGAGGCCGTGGGTTCAAGTCCCGCCTTTGAAATTTCAGATTTTGTTATTTATAATTTATTTTTACCGCCGCAATTGCCGTAAACGTTTCGCACTCACTGGGGGTGAATGCCACGCGGGCACAACGCGGCATGTCGCCACACTTTGTGGCAGCCAGAACTGTACCAACTATATCTAGGTTATAAATAATAATACCAGTTTACAATAATTTGGGATAATTAAATATTCTAATGACACTTGTCATAAATGATTATGCTATAAATAGCAAAGATAATGTAATCACAACGTTTATAAATAGGCATTTGAACACAAGTGGCCAGTATCTAAAAAAATAAGTACACACCTATTATAGATACTTGCTATATTGGACATTAACTTAGTTTGTAATTTTTCTGGTTGGACATTTTTATATCTGGCCGAATTTCTAGTTAGACTTTTCTATATTTGGTAGTTTTTACAGTTTGACGTATTTATATTTGGACATATTTCAGATTAGGCGTTTCTCTAGTTGGGTATTATTATGTGATTGTACATTTTTCCTTTTGGACATAAGTCGTGCAAAGGTATCCACCCTAAGACTGGCCTGACTAGATGTTGCTTAACCTTTTCAGTGTATTAATATTGTCGGTTACCACTAGACCACAAGCCCCTCTTTTTTGCCGTTTATTGCCAGATAAATACATATTTCAACTAGGTTAATAAGCCAGGCTGTGACCACGGCAATTGCGACCTATGGTGAATAATAATATCTACGTCTTATTTCGTGTGAAAGTTTAAAAGTTAATAATTATGTGAGTTCTCTTGAGGGATTAAAAAATTACAGCGGATATTAAAAAAATGTAGTCCAATAAGTGAAAAGGCTCTGGCAGAATATGTTAGAGCATAAGCTTGACCACAATAAAAAACCAAGTGTGAGTCGGACTCGCACACAAAGGGTTCCGAATAAAACCGGCAATAAATCACGGTTGTTGTATGGGAGCCCACTTAAATATTTATTTTATTCTGTTTTTTTAGTGTTTGTTTTCATAGCGGCAATATAATTACATCATCTATGAAAATTTTAACTTTCTAATTATCACGGTTAATGAGATACAGTGTGGAGATAGACGGACGGACGGACAGCGAAGTCTCAGTAATAATAGGGTTCCTGTTTTACCCCTGAGCCCTAAAAAAACAGAAGTATCCAATTCTAGGTACGATAGGTGGATACCTAAGTATACTGTTTTTATGTTTGTTTGAGCGAAGCGAACCAAAGGCGAGCGGAGCTCTCAAGGGGTGACTCAAATTATTTTTCAAACATGTTAAATTGTTTCTCGGCGAATACTCGGCCGATTTCGGATTTTCTTGCACTCATCAATAGCTTACCGAATTACCTAGGTTATTACGATGCCAGAATTTTTAATTTAAACTCGCTTCGCTCAAATATATGCTGCAGCGTAACGGTACGTTTCACGACTGCGGCGACCTAGTATGTATGTAGGTAAGTATATATACTTACCTACATTTTATATAAGTAGGTATACAGTACAGTTAAAATTCAAACTTTCACCACTTTCACGATACCTATATCAAGAAGTTACTTTGTCAATGGGCGTTATCACATTGCACGATAACGACACACGATATCGTGAAGATATTATGACGATATCGTAAATAGCAGCAGTAACTTTAAGATAAGAATGTAAATTATCGTGACGATATTGTGGACGATATCATGCAATGTGAAAACGCCCATTGCCGTGTCGTACCTATAGACGCTAGGGGGATTGTAAAGATAAGACACAGGACACGCACAATCATGTATACTTATACAGTCTATATTTAATAGCCCTAAAGTTATCGATTCGATTCACTTAAGTATAATGTATAATGTACATTATACTTAAGTGAGCACATCTGTATAATGTAAGTGTATAGTTATTTTATAATCTATGGTCAGCTGACATTCACCGGCGTCCGCAACACCTGTGTGGCGCCACTTGTCATTCTACGTTCGCCGTCTTTAAGACGTTCAAACTATTTTTCTCCACAAAATAATCAATATTAAATAATTTAACAATCCAAAAACTGTTTAAAGGAAGTGTGTTTGTGTAATAACAGCATCTGACCACCGGCGCCGGTTTTCAACAGGATTTCAAGGAGCCCGGGTGAGTCAATATTACTGACCTCATTTGCAATTTTCAAATTACATAATTAACTGGGTTATCGTCATACAGTAAGCATAAGGTATAACCCTCTGCTAGTAACCAGAGACGCCCGGCAACGGACGTTAGAGCGGCCGCGGCCTTGGGTATATGTATGTGTATTGTATAATATATATGTATGTGTAGTTATATGTGTATAGTATATAACATATTGTATTCAATTCTACTTTGTTTCTCAATTTATTCTAACTTAGCAGTACATTTTTCCCAAGAAACTACTCATGTGGTTTATAAACATCAATGCATACCCGCCTTTTCTTAAATTTCTATTCGTTCTACCTTTCCATCCAAAGGTTGCCTGTAAGAAATCACTTTTTAGTGATAAGTCCGTCATTTGTACATTGTCAAATCTGGATTTTTTTGTATTGGTGTACAATAAAGTTTATTGTATTGTGTATACTATGTTATACTCGTAAATAAATAAATATTGTTGGACATTGTCACACAACGGTATCTAGCCCAAACTAGACTATAAGCTTGTGCTATTGTGTATTGTTTTCATTTTTATTTTAAGGCTGCTCTCTCAAAATATTATTTATTTATTTATTTATTATTTCAATAACACATCCATCCTTACAGGGCAACCCCCAATACAATGGATGTACAAAAATACCTCTAACTTATATCTAATATATTTAAAATAAACTAGCTATACATTAATACTACACAATATATAACACATGGCCTGTGTGAATTCACTCCACGAACACGAGAATAAATCAATCGATTCAGATACCGTGTTAAGCGCCCGCAACGTACGTGTCAGCGGCGCGAGGTGCAGCAGGTTAGTGCGAGCTGCTGGAATCTCTAATAGCGGTGTCCGTCTCCGTCGTCGTATGTAGTCGTTAGGGATACAGAAACGTATCTCCTGTAGGACCGCCTGATTATTTGTTTGTCCCCTCATGATTTTAAGCACAAACGTTGCTAAAGCCACTTCCCGTCTCGCTTCAAGCCTTTCATAACCCACCATACCCAGAACAAATAAAGTAGGATACAGCAATGGATATCCTGGATATACTCCATGTTGCTTTAGATACAAGAACCTAATAAATTTGTTCTGGATACGTTCCAGCATAATCTTATATTTGACCTCGTGAGGTGACCATATAACCGAGTTACTCTCCAGATGACTCCTAACGAGAGACTCAAACAGTACTTTTAGTGCTGCAATGTTTGTATTTTTTTGTATATTATGAAAAAGAGGTGTCAATAAAACTATTTATAGCGAATATATATTTTTATAAGCAATAAAGTTAGCTAACGTTTCTCAAATAAATTTACAATAAAGAATCGCTTTAACGATAGTGTTGGACTGGCCTCAAACCAGTGACTGTTTCCTTTCCCCGAGGGAAGTTATTACTAAACTTAGTGATTGTATACTCTTTGGTTCGCACATAGTCCCTAACAGGAAAATATGAAACGCAGTTTAACCCTCCGCATGCCTGGTGACCAAAAGTTACACGGTATGCCTTGTAGGGTCTCACGTACCCGGACAATTAGCCCCCTTTAAACATGTAGTACATACATACATACATAGCATCACGCCTTTTTCTCCGAAAGGGTAGGCAGAGGTGTACAAACACATCCACATCTCGCCGGCTATGTTAGGTCCCTTGTAATAGGGGGCGAGCCTATTGCCATTTACCGGGCACAAGTTCCAGACTCTGGGATAATTATCTGGGTAAAATTCTAAAGAGAATTATACATTATCCACCAGACCCGGGAATCGAACCCGAGACCTCGAGCGTGGCAGTCCGTACATAGTACCATTGTGCCACCGAGGTAGTCGCTAAGTAAGTAAGTCGCTAGTGTATTAAATTAATTGATAAGCTAGCAGTATAATAATGCTACAGTATGTAATAAAAATAACCCAGAATCAATGTTTTGTTATTTATTCTTATAATTCAACATAAGCAGCGATTTTAACAAAAACGTAAGCGTTTTTACTTTGCATGCATCATGTGTTGTACTTAAATAACAGGTACACGCGCACTTAAATCACATCTTTGTTCTAAACAACCGTACCATGGACTGAAATGACAGGTTTTGGATGTCTAGATCGATCTATCTAGAACTAATAACGGTCAGCTACTGAGGACGGTTGCGTGCAAAATTCAAATTTGAATAAACTGCAGCAATTTATGTTTAGTGGTGGGTCTGTGAGACCCTACCAGGCATGCCAAGGGTTAATACGTTGCATAAATCGTCCATTGATCATTTTAAGAATATTATTTTGAATAGATTGTTAAAAAAAATTCTATTAATCTATGAAAATAAATGTAACATAATATTTTATTGTCTTTAGTAAATTTTAAATATTGGATGGAACCAGGCGTTACTCGGCGAAAATCCATGACAAAGCAATGGTAAGTAAAATATTTTTAGCACTATTTTTCGCAGGATAATCCTGCGAAAAATAGTGCTATTAAGAAATTTAAAATAAGTTTAAAGTGTTTTTTTTTTAAATATTTTACTTACCATTGCTTTTTTAGTAAATTTCTAAATGCTAATTCTATCCTTTCATTTGTTTATGTAAGTAACATAAAAATGAATAATACTCACACTTGGTGCATAATTTCCCGACAAAAAGTATCTCAGTTTTGACACCGCTTCTTTATAGGCCAACTCGGTATAATCAGGAATCCTCTTCAATCCATATTCATTCATCTTGCTTGGACGCCTATGCAAATAATTTGTATAATACATAATTTCAATAACAGATTATAAATCATTTAAACATTAACAAAAACATTCTAAAACACGAAATAAATTAATAAAAAAAAATTTAGAATCAAAAATTATTTAAATTCATATTTGGAACTAGTGTTGCGCATTGCGCTATCCTATTGAGTGCGGGAATATGAGCCATTGTATTGATTACACAACGCCGTTGTCATGGTAACTGTTGTTGTGGTAAACAGACCCACCTAGTGACGGTAGTTTTTTTTTTAATAAAGGTACCTACAGATTAGATTAATCAAGTTGCACCATATTATATAAGTACGCTTCCAGTTAAATATTAATTATTTTATTGCTACTGTATTTTATTGAGGCGAAACTAAAAGCTACAGTGAATTCTCAGACACAGACCAAACACAATAGTCTAAGAGTCAAGACTTCGCCTGACATTGCAGTTTTAAGCGAATGAGACATTTTCATTGTACAACAACATTGTTTGTCTCATAATGTGCCATTGCACCTACTGACTGTCGGATGAGGCTCTGATTATTGTACCTAAAGCTCTCAAAAAGTAAATTAGGCTCGCTTCTTTTTAAACACGTTTTTCATAATAGATTTTTGTTATTCGTCCCTTTGTTAATATTAAACGCTCCTGTTATCGATTTTTTAGGGTTCCGTACCCAAAAGGTAAAACAGGACCCTATTAAAAAGTCTCCACTGTCCGTTTGTCCGTCTGTCACCAGATTGTATGTATCACATGAGCCGTTAGACAGTTGAAATTTTCAGAAATGAAGTATTTCTGTTGCCGATATAACAACAAATACTAAAATAGAATAAAACTAATGGTCGCCCCATGGTGCAACGAATAGTAGACCTCGCTAACATTTAAAACATTTTTAACATTTAGAACAAAATATCGTTTCTAGTAAACAAATACTTGTGCGAAATTTCGTGACGATCGGATAAAAACTGTGGCTGCTCGCCCGGAACACACATACAGCATTGAGGCTCCCATTTTACCTATTTTTACTCCTTGTAAGACCCTCAATTTTTTTATTGATAATGGTACGGAACCCTTCGTGCGCGAGGCCACTTGCAATTGGGCGTTTTTTTTATGTATGCTAATATTATACACCTGAAGAGTTTGTTGGATTGAACACGTTAACGCACACCGCGGTATAGTTATCGTAAGTAGCACAGGGCGCCAGAGAACTTTGAGCACCTAGGCGGTCTCAGGTCTCTGTAAGGGGTTGGGACGGGTGTTACCCCGCATTTTTTACAAAAGATATTTTTTAATTCTGACCAGTAGGTACATACAGTACAGGTACATAGATTCACTGGTTTGAATTCAAAAAATATTTTCTGTTTCAAAACTTCTGTCAGTTTATTATGCCTGGGGGACATAATTTATTAGTAGAAATTTGTATTAGACAAATTAAAATGTGTAAATAGACCTTACAATACATTCTTCCTTCCTTTTTTGGGTTGATGCTCTTAACTACATCACTACTGTTAATAGTGTTAACCAGGGTTCATTCCGTGTTTGGGGGGGGACAAAATGTAGTGTAGTAATTTTATAACCTATAAAATAAAAATGTTTTAAATCACGAATACACATTTATTAATTTAGTCTCGTACGAAATGGTTTATTGACTCAGAGTCGAGAGAGCGAAGTCTCCATTTCGAGACCATACTGAACGATCTTACTTTCGTTTGTATGTCAGTCTGTATGTACTTATCTTCCGGGCAAGCGACCACATTTTTATCGGATCTCCACGCAATTTGGAACAAGTGTTCCTTGATTATAACATTTTATTTAATAGTGAGATTTTTTATTGGGGGGAAATTGGAACTCCTATTTCCCCCCAATAAAAAATCTAATTGCCCAAATAATGTTTGTAATTTTTGTGAGGTCTACTGTTCGATCATATGGACCTTGTTCTACTTTAAAAGTTTTTAAAAAGACTTGCCGAATTTTTGTTCGTCTCAGTTTCGCGTTCATTTCTTTGTCAGACCCGATACTGGAACCACTCTTCATTCTGTACCCTGTTGCCTTTGGTTTCGTTATGTAATTTGTCGAACCCATAGATAGGATCACCTTACACGCCAACTAACACAGCAGCGATTTATATGCAAAACCAATAGGATATTTTATTGCTCACAAACTGTGTATGCTTTGGCTAGTATTTGCGCGGTATGAAACAATAAATTCAATTTTCAAAATCACGTACACTGCCTACAGTTAGCTTGTCGAAAAAGGAATGAATTTCTGAATAAGAACTTTTGAACCTTCCTGTTTTTTGTCTCTCTTGCACGCGATGTAATGGACATTATATCGTTACGTCGCGATGGAAAAGTTTTTCTTTGGAATTGCTAGGCTAGGAGCTCGACTGCACTTGTTTAATAAAAAAAATATTTTTGCGGACAAAAATATATACATTATATAGCATCATAGCATCACGCCTTTTTCCCTGAAGGTGTAGGCAGAGGTGTGCAAACACACCCACATATCGCCAGCTATGTTAGGTCCCATGTAGTAGGGGGCGAGCCTATTGCCATTTACCAGTCAGAAGTTCCAGACTCTGGGATAATTATCTGGGTAAAATTCTAAAGAGAATTATACATTATCCACCAGACCCGGGAATCGAACCCGAGTCCTCGAGTGTGGCAGTCCGTAGATAGTACCATTGTGCCACCGAGGTAGTCGTTACGTTACGTAGACGACTGATAAACATACTTTTATATTTCTAAATACATGCATACCTATTATACTTAGAAAATACCCAAACTCCGAAACAAACATTTGTGAATCGCACATATAATTTTATTCGACCCGGAATCGAACCTGGGTAGTCGCATACTCATACCACTGCGCCACCGAGGCAGTCAAAATTAATAAAAGAAGTTCATTTATATTTTTTACTAAGAGATTGCTGTCCTCCAGATGTCAACCTACTCCTGACGGCATTATCAAGTTGTATAGTAACAAAAAACAAATTACTTTTCGGCATCGAACTCTTAGACTAAGCGACAGGCAGTGTCTTGCGTGCATCAAAGACGAGCTAATAACTTTTTGGAGGGAAAATACGTTTACGATCACGCGACAACATGGCGGACCACAAATCATGTATTAATGCTTTGTATCATCGTATTGTGGCATATTATGATGGCATATAACATTGAAAATATGTACTGAAAACAGATATTGTATTTTATCCGACTGCGACACGTGACAGTGGGTACAGCGTATATTATGTAGGTACTCGTCAATCAATACCGTTTAAGATCCTCTTAGCCTACTCCTTTCTTCTAACTGTCTACACTAGACAGTTTAGATAAAATAGAGAAGAGAATCTTCTATATGTTATTTACTACTAGCGAACGCCTGCGGCTTCGCCCAATTTACAAATTGTATACACAAAAAGTTGCGCTGTTGCGTAGTTTTAAAGACCTATAAGCATACATAGGGAACGGGCGACTTTGTTTTGTACAATGTTATGATTTTGATGATAATGGCCGCCGTAATGTCCATTAACGAACATCCAGGGTACGCCCTCGTCGGTGACGGTGGACATATATTACGCCTAAAGCCCGAAGTCAGGACCGGATCCACTGTGGTGGGCACTATGGGAATGCCCTCTACCTTAATTGACCAGCGACGTCACGCTCTCAACAATATGTTGGAACTCTGACTGGGATATCAATGGCAAGACACTAACATAATACTCGTAATTCGGAATCCCTAATTACCTTATTATTATTATAAATATTATTTAAAAATACGAAATCCGTATTAACATAGGCCTAAAAATCTAAATCGAAGCCCGCAAAGTTTGCTTCTACTATTCTTAAAATACCACAATTTCCGATTTCGGACCACCTTTCCGAAGTTTGTTTCCCAAAGTGAAGGGGGCAGAAACTGATGCCCAACTTAAGGGCACCCAACGCTTCTTGCTTCCAGGAGACTCTACGGGGCTCCTGCATCAGCGGCGGGACTGATGGCCGGAAGCAAACCTTGGCCGTCAGGATAATAAAAGAGTACCGATCTCCCTAGAGACTGCATGTTTTTAGCCGGGACCCCTCCGTGGGACCTGGAAGCGAGAGCCCTTGCGTCATTATTTCAATGGCACAAGGAGGCGCTGGAGCGCGACCACATGCCTGCGTCTCGAGAAATCGGGGCGCAATGACTCATAGAAACATGAAAAGTGCGACTTAAGCGACCTAGGTGAGGAAACACCACCATTGCAGCGGGCTAGCAACCCACCGTCCTTACAAAACCAGGCCAGAAGGGTTGCGTGCTGTGGGACTTCACACCTCGCACGCTTTCACTCACTGACACGGGATTAAATCACACAACAAAGATACGGGGTAAAACCGAACGGAACTGGGCCGAGTAGTAAAAAAAAGATGGCTGTGCCCCACAACCTTTATTGAGGGCTGGATCCGCGCCTGCCCGAAGTGCGGTTACACAGAGGGTAGCTGTTTTTTAAACCACCTAGGTAAGTAGGGAGATATTGGGCATTCTGTCCCACCTCTCTCGGGCACAGCCCTCGGTCACTACGGTGGGACAGAATGCCCAATATCATCCTATGAATGGTTAACCAATTTCACTTGCTAGATGATTGCTTTCGTACAGCAAACTAACCCGATGCATGTTTGTTAAAATGAACACGTTAAGATCACATTTTTAAGATAGATAATTTATACGTTAAAACTTTATGTTAGAACTTATGTTACTAATACATAAAATAACTAAAGTAAGGATATTCACGTAAAACTTAAATAAAGTGTTTTTATGCACAATATAAATCTTTTTTTTATAAAATTTCAGACATAGGTGTGAAATAGGTGTGTAATAGACTAGAAAATTATTTATCATAATTATTAGTTACTTACATGACATTGCTTCTTATTTTCTGTCTTATTTTAAAATCCAAGGATAGATAGAGTACTTAGTAGGTATACTGTATGTCCACAAAATGCACGTGCAGCATGTCGTGGGAATAGAATGTGAGACGTTCTTCGAGTATGGGAACGATGATACATGTCTATTATACACAAGTAACACACACCAGAACAAACTGCTGACATTACCTTAGCTTTGTAACGTTGTTAGCCGACTGTGATAGAAAGAGGTGTATGAACAAAATAAGTATTGCTAAATGAATATTTTTAAAGGAATAAATAATAAAGCATAAAAATATTTCATTAAGCGTAAGCGTGTATAACTTATTTTTAACACTTTTATTGGAAGCTCAATTCAAACAATTTCAATTCTAAACAATTCCAATATTCAAAGGACTTCAAATTGTTATATTTGTAAAATTATTGCGAAATCACTTTGAATGTCATTTAATATTTTAATAATTTCCTTCGATTTCTCTAGGATAGATTTCTCTTTATCGTTAAACCTTAATCAAATTTATATAAACCACCTGTACTATAGATTCTACCTTTCAAATAAAGATAATCAATAAAATCGTATTAGGTACCTATATAGAAAAAAAGTTATGTTAAGATTATGAGAAAAAACACATAAAACCACATACAAATAAATTAGGTACCCACCTCCTTTTTTAGTCGGGTAAATAACTATATGACATTGTAACAAACGGTAAGGTATCCGTTTGACCGCTGACGCAAGCACACACACACAAACCGAAAATATAACGAATATGCAATTGAATCTTCTCTGTTTATGTCGGAAACTATATTACAAAGTGTTAACATTAAATACCGCAATAAACTACGTGGTTTTCTGGATATGTCTGTTAAATAGAATTAATTACATACAATCACCTGTTTATCCCAGGACTAGGTAGAAGTGTATTAGACAACCAAATACCTATTGTCTAAAAAATCGAATTTTTCATCCAATGAAAGTATCTAAATCGTGTTTAGGATGCTTATGTTTACTGATCATTACTCATCATATCAGTGAAGGCAACTCAGTATGTATAACTGTTAGTTGATAATATATAAGTAGGTACGAATGAACGATCAACGAACATACAGAAATTATAGGTAAATTTATTATGTATATCGGTTTATACCTTTGGCGGCGTTGGTAAAGACGTGGTTTTGTATTACAATTATTATAACAGAATTACAACACTTTGATTTAATTAGACGTAAGTAACATAAATTAAAATAAGCACCCGTGAAAGTATGAAGTTAAGTTTTAATTTTGATGTGAACTGAATATTGCTGAATTTATATTTTTTATGTATAAAACCCCACAATTGATCAAATAAAATTACATTCGCTCCAGCATTATCTTCCAGTGATAAGAAAAAAATGTGAGTAAGTTCTATTAAATTAATAATACTGTGATTAATTGTTATATTAATAATTAATTAATTAATGTGATTAATTGTTATCCAGCTCAGTTGCTTGGTTAATTCCCTGTGTGTTAAGTTGTAGAGTTTGAGGACTCTGAACCGACTCATTACAGTAACAAGATTGTGATAAAATAAATATATAAATAAATAAGGAGTTATTTCTGGATACACTTAAGCATATCTAGATAAATTAGATCTAAATATTAAATAAATCATTAGGAATCGAAACTCCAACGTCGCAGCCAGATTACTAACTATTGAACTAGTCTGGTGTGTATGTATGTCTTTATTTTATTTTTTATAGTTGATAGGTTTACATTAACCATAATCTCACCTGATGGTAAGTGCATATGTGATCTAAGATGGAGCACGCTTGCATAGAAGATACCAATTCACTCAGGATTTGAAAAAGCCCAGATTGTAGGAATCAGGAAACACAAACTTTGATAAGTTTTTCGCGCGGTCGGAGCTGCGGGCAACAGCTAGTATATTATATTATTTGACTTTAATTATATATCATCGTTATATAGATAATTAGTAGTTAGTACCCAATATCTTAAGCGATAAAAATGCCGTTCTGTACTACGTGTAACACATCTGTACACAGTAGATCATGGGTAGGACATTTACGGAGCAATTCACATAGAAAAAGTAGACATACAATTAAACATAGTCAAGGTATAGAAATCGTCAGCTCAGCATTTCGTAATCGTATTACAACATATAAAATTGTCCCCTTTGACCAGATTCAATTATCTTCACTGGATTCCTTCTTATTCAGTATTCGTAATAAGTTAAAATCTCTTTTAAATGAATGTCTTATGAGACATACATGTGTTAAGGTAAATTTTGAACTATTTGCTATGTTTCTAAAATTCAAAGATAATTCACAAGAAGTCAAATCTTTTGGAACCAAAAACAAAATATTGTATTCACACTTCGATTTTGAAAACTTATATTTTGAAACACTTAGCTATTTAAAAACAAGTATTGAAGAATTTGAAGATCGTGACAGTGGATGGACATTTATAAACAATCTATACATTGAGGTAAATATTAATAAATACCAACCATTTCGCGGTTCCAGTTATATCAGTTTGCCTAAATCAATCCAAGCTAAAAAGGCGTGCTTAAATATTGTTAATAAGGATCAATTTTGCTTTTTATGGTGTGTAACAGCGGCTTTATATCCGGCTAAGAAACACCCTGAGAGAATTTCATCTTATCCTAATTTTCGTGAACTATTTGATATAAGAAATATGTCTTTTCCAGTATCCTTTCATGATATTAGCGTTTTTGAAAAGAATAACCCTAACATAAAATTTATAATATATGGATTAAAAAACTTTACAACTATCGTAGGACCTTTGTATAAATCTGAAATTGATAAAAAATACAAAGGAAAAATTATTCATTTACTGTTTCTTGAAAATAACAGCTCTTCTCATTATTGTTTGATAAAAGATACTTCTAGACTTTTTAGAAGCCAAGTTACTTCCCATCATAGTAAGTTATACTTTTGTGACATATGTTTAATATCATTTAATACTTCTCAGGAAGTTAATGACCATTTGTGTGGAGGCGTCGTAACTGTTCTCCCAAATAAGGGCTCGGTAATTCAATTTAAAAACTATGAACGTAAACAAAACATGCCTTTTTGTATTTATGCAGATTTTGAATCGATGTTACAGACCAGGACTGAAACCATCGGTTCAAGCGGAAAAACGAACACTTTGAACCATCATATACCAGTTGCCTTTGGGTATTATATTGTTTGTCGAGATGACCCTAGCTACAATAGATACGTGTCTTATCGGGGACCCAACTGTGATTAGCGGTTTGTAGATTCAATAATGAAAGACGTACAAAAAATATATAATATAATTAATCTGACTGTCCCGATGATATTCACCACTGAAGACAAATATGATTTTAACAATGCTCAACGTTGTTACATTTGCCAAAATTTCGTTTTTACAGACAAAGTTCGTGACCATTGTCATCTTACAGGTCGTTATCGAGGAGCCGCACACCCTTTCTGTAATTTACAGTATAAGCGTCCTTCGTTTATTCCTATTTTTTTCCACAACTTAGCCGGCTATGATTATCACTTATTTATAAAAGCTTTGGGAGATGTTCCTGGTGCTATGAAAATAATACCTAAAACAAAAGAAAACTATATATCATTTACTAAACTTGTACCCGTTTCAAATAATAAATTTTATCAACTTCGTTTTGTTGATTCCTATAAGTTTTTGTGCACAAGCTTAAATAAACTGTCTAACACTTTATAACCGGAAATGTTTAAACACTTACAAAATAATTTTCCTATTCGGGAGCAATTTCGTTTACTAATTCGTAAAGGAATTTATCCGTATGAATATATGGACTCGTGGGAACGGTATGATGAAAAAAAATTACCTCCAAAAAAATGCTTTTTTAATTCGTTAAGCGATGAAAATATTTCTGAAGTTGATTATAAGCATGCATGTTTAGTATGGTCAACATTTAAAATCAATGATTTAGGTAGTTATACAGATCTATATTTAAAAACCGACGTACTTCTTCTCACAGACATTTTTGAAAATTTTAGGATAATGTGCAAGCGATACTATCAGTTAGACCCGGCATTTTATTTAACTGCACCTAGTTAATCATTCGATGCAATGTTATTAAAAACTGGAGTTCAATTAGAACTTATTGATGACTTGTCAATGGTGCGTATGCTACAGAGTGGTATTAGGGGAGGAGTTTGTCTCTGTTCTCAGACATGCTAAAGCGAATAATACTTATCTACCGGATTACCAATCTACAAAGCCTGATTCCTACATCGCTTATATCGATTGTAATAATTTATATGGATATAGTATGTGTCAGTATTTACCATTGTCTGATTTCAAGTTTCTTGATGAACAAGAAATTAATAAATTAGATGTAACAACTATACCCACTACTGCAGATTATGGTTACATACTAGAAGTGGATTTAGTATATCCTAAGCATTTACATAATTTACACAATGATTTACCATTTTGTCCCGAAAAATGTATTCCACCTGGAGGGAAAACGTATAAGCTAGTCCCTAATTTGTATGATAAATTTAAATATGTTATACATTATGTACACTTACAAACTTGTTTGAAACATGGATTGATTTAAAAAAAAATTTATCGCGTAATTAGTTTTCATCAAAGTCCTTATTTAAAACAATACATTGATTTAAACACTGAACTGAGACAAAAAAGTTCATCAATATTTGAACATGACTTTTTTAAACTCTTGAACAATAGTGTCTTTGGTAAAACCTTAGAAAATAATGAAAAGAGGATTAATGTTCATTTAGTTAATCAGTGGTATGATAGCAACAATGTGACTAAAAAAAGAAAATGTGCACAAATGCTTATCGCTCGACCAAACTTCCATAGTGCAACGGTTTTTACTGAGAATCTAGTTGCAGTGCAGTTAAATCCTGATCAAATAACTTTAAACAAACCAATATACATTGGTTATACTGTGCTTGAATTATCGAAAAGTCACATGTATGACTTTCATTACTCTGTAATACAACCTTTTTATAAAAATCGTGTACAGATGTGTTATACGGATACAGATAGTTTTGTATATCATATACGAACTCATGATTTTTATGATGATATAAAAAATCATTTTTTGTTTTACTTTGATACTAGTAATTTCTGTAAAACTAATCAATATATGTTACCAATACAAAATAAAAAAGTACCTGGTCTTTTTAAGGATGAAATGGGTGGTAGAATCATAAGTGAATTTGTAGAACTTCGCTCGAAGTTATATTGTATAAAAACCGAACATAGTACCATAAAAAAAGCGAAGGGTATTAAAAAAAATATTGTTCGTGATTTTAATGTGATGATTACAAAAATACCCTCCATGAAGGTAGTATTGTTTGTAAAACTAATGTTTTATTCAAATCAATAAAACATGAGTTGTTTACGTGTACTGTAAACAAAATTGCATTATCTGGTGATGATGACAAAAGAGTTATATCTAAAGATAAAATTTCAACTCGAGTGTGGGGACATACAAGTATTTTTAATTTTTAACATGTTATTATTTTCGTATTAATTCGTAATGAAATAAACATTTAGTTTTAATATAATTAAGTATGTTTTAATTTGCATAAAACAAGATATTTACATGTACAATAGAAAATAATGTACCTACTATATATCTGGTTTGGTCTGATAAAAGAGTAAAAAGATAAAATTTCCACTCAACGTTTTTTATCGTAGTATATCTTAGTATCCATTTAAATATGAGAAAATGTATTTTAATAAACTAATATCTATGTAAGTAGGTACTTAATTAAAATTGTATATTAAATTAAGAAATAAATGTATACTTTAAATTGAATTATACTTTAATTTACCTTATCCTATATACCCACTAATGTCTAATAGTTTTTATATGGTTGGTAACGCGTCAGTGTCGTCTGTGGAAGTGCAAGCATGCATTGGCTTCAACATAGATACCTACTTAGAATTTCTTACATCATTCTTAAGGCTTCAGGTTTGAACATGTCAATAGTGAGCGATGACACTTGCACACTTGTAGCGAGGATCTCGTTACAACTTATAGTGAAATAAACTAAATCAACAGGTGAGAACTTGAATTAATACGTAGTACAGTACATGCATCACTAGCGTCTCATATTTTTAGTTTGTTTCACCTTTTACTCATAATTACATTCAGTTTCATACTTGTTCTCTTTACGTTCACACGAATCAGTCTTTTAACTAATAATGTCGAAGCAACAGCAGTACATCTCTGAAGCTCAAACCAGCTACTTTGCTACAAGTAATAGGAGGATTCCAAAATACGTAATTAAAATAGATGTATTAGAAGCTGATACATCAGCTAACGAAGTGGAAATAAACACAAGAGTGAAAACTCAATATATTGTTTACGATCACCGGGATGAAATATATTATAAAACAGAGAAATTACTGAGCCAGATATCTAAAACGTTAGAAGATCGCGGCAGAGGAGGACGAGACGACAACCATAATACATTATAAATAATGGCAGACGCATATGGTGATGGTATTGTTCAATACGCTCAAGACCCCTTTGACTTCTCATACATTTTACCTAATTCTAAACCTACACAAGTTAAACCAAAAAGAAGAAAACCAACTGTTTATAAGAAATCTAAAAAGACAGCTCTCAAATCTTTTGTGATCAGCACCCAACCAAAAGGAGTCAAGCTAATTCAGATAAAGATCTTGGACATCACCAGCGACAAAGACAAACCTCCGTTACAGTTGGGTGAAGACAGTGACAGTGTGATACTTAGTGCACAACACGTAGTTCATGATACAGTTGATGAAATCATGGATATGGCTGAAGGTATTATTAAGAAAATATCTAAGAAAATTCATGGTGATAGCTTATCATTTTAACTAATGTGTTTTAGTTTTAAGTAAGTTTATACATCACCTTAATACTTAGAGATATACTGCTGACGCTTCGACATTTTGTATCTAATTATACTGTTACTATTATGCTGTAAATATAATTTCAAGTATCATATCAAATAAGCTTCAATTTTTAAGAATGAAAGTGTTGATGTGTGAGGTTTAAGATCAATGTAAATTTCTTAAGACATTTAATAAATGGTATTATGTTTAACAACAATAATTTTTTCATTTCAATTTCATCTTGTGTAGGAAATAGTATGAAAAACAAACACAGTATAGTAATAAAACATTTATTAAGTTTATTAAAATTATGAAATACAAAAGTTATTTTCTAAACACCATTGCTTAATACACAATACATTCCTTAAAGCACAATAGTTCTTATGAGCAAAACAATTATACAAAAATAGATCTTTACAGTAAAGATCACTAAGAGTCTTTAAATTAGGAACACTTTTATTTTCACATATTTCAGAAACATTATTATGACCACATAGCTCTTGAACCCACTTTATTTTCTCACTACCTTTAACAAGAACCTTTTTTTCCTTCAAATAGGGTTTGATTATTCTAGAAAATTCTTTGTAGTCTATATATCCTTCGCTCCAGCGGTAACCTCTATTCCTTTCAATCCACCAAATGTGTCTTCTTTCTTCATCAGTCAGCGAGGAGAACGGATAAGGAGGTTTTATTAAGAATATATGAGTATGTTCCAATGTAGCTACAGCCAATTCCTTGACTATAAAGTTATTATAAAGGTCTTTAAAACCCTGAACATCTACTATAATAGTATTTTTGTTCATGATATCTTTCTCACGGTGTTACTTAACGGTTTATACTCGATGTGATCGAAGTCGTTCAATATAAGACAATATGCTGAAGTTTGATCTGGTATATCAATGTCACTTTCAATTTCCACTCTGACATCCACAACAGGACCCGACTTAAGATTATCTGATTGTCTAGAACAATCTACGACAAATAACGGAGCAATATTTTTAAATTGTTTCTCACTTAATAACGGTTCACCACGACGACCTCCATAATATGAGTGTTGGAATCTGGTGTATTGTTCATATATTAAAGCAATTCTGTTATTCGAGAAACTTGAATTTAAATTTTCATAAGGGAAGTAGGTTGAATTAAGGTATACTCTAACATCACGAACGTCACAGTGATCAAACTGAGACATATCCAATTTAGGATTATTTTTTCTATTGTTTGCAGACCGATAATAACAAATCTTGGTTTCTCTATTTGCGATGATGTTTTTATGGACCAAGTATGTTTAGTAGTTTTTGGTAAAGCCGGATATTCATATAAATCCCAATTCCTGAATATCATCTGGAGTGGTCGGTCTTTTTCTAACACTTTTAACATATTTATTTTTTCTCTATCGGATACTTTGACATGTGGTACTCGCCATATTATTTTGTTTATAATAATATCTTCTACCGTTTCACCAGCGCTAAGTTTTAGGGCGTTCAGATTAGTATTTTTTCGTAACAATATTAATTCATGTTTGCTGTTTATCACTACTTTCTTGAAATCTTCTGCAAAACCAAGAATGTTACAGAGGGGTATGGAAGCAGAAAAGCTACCCCCATTTGTACTATTTATACCATCGATATTCCAACCCCAAGCATTAGATACTTTAGCCTCGTTTTCGTTCATTGATATTAATGATTTCATTGTGGTAGTTATACCAGCGTTTTTTATTTTATCTATTTCCACTCCATTTATCTCATACCGTATATCTTGAAACAAGTAAAGTAAACTATTGTTTGTGAAATGAACGCTACTGACTCTCTCTTTAGAATTTTCAGCCTTGTTTACAACAATAGTTCCTTCCAAAAACAAAGTGCTTGCTGATGGTAATATATACAAGTCTTGTTGATTAATAGGTATCCTGATTTCATCGCTTCTATTGAAACTTGTTACGTAAGGCTTGTAAGAGTGAAATTCAATTCCTTCCACAGAGTTGTTGTATGCAGGAGCGGATAAAACATCTAGTATATTCATTTTAACAAACCAATCGCTTTAAGAAAAGCTTTATTATTGTTATTCAATTTTATGACCTTTTTGGATCGAGCTCTTATTGGTTTGATAGTTTGAGTAGGACTGTTATGTTTAGTTGAATGAACCACATATTTATTATAATCTATCATGTTTTCTTCTGATATGTAGATCTTCACCTCGCAAATTTATTAAGTTATTATTTATATCTAACAGCCTTATCTGTATGCAGCTTATATTGGTTTGGTTTATTGGAAAGTAGATTGCGTTTTTAGGAATTTCTATAATCATGTATACATTAAGTGCAAATTCGTGTAAGATGTGACTGGATTGACCGTTTATATAGGAACCGCTAACTATGTCACATTCAATCCTTATGACAGTCGTAGGCAAAATGTTAACTGGAAACTCTGATACATGATATTTATTTGCTTCTAAGATCTGTTTTTTAAATCCCAATAAACTTCCAAATGTACCTTCTTTAGTAAAATCTATAGTTGATGTACAAAATAACATAGTTTTTAAGGTGTTGTTATTACAATGGAGTTTTATGGATGCATCTTTTATCCCAGTTTTTAAATAATCGGCAATATCTTGTAATTCATAAGTTCCTTCAGGTATCTCAATGACATTTTTAGAACCATAATATAATTTATTGTTTGTATTATCAAAATTTGGAATAGAATTATATGTAGAGAAATGTAATAATGCACATTCATACTCCCCAACTAATGGCAGCGTGCTTGGATAATAGGTAGATAATACCGATGAGTTTCCAGTTATCGATAAGGTGAGTGACATCTTGCAAATGATGGAAATGAAAGAGTGATATAAAATTTATAGTATTTATTCCAAAAAATTTGCAAATATCTTAAACACAAATGTCCACAAATTATTGTGTTAAATTGTTGATATCTACTAAAGTTATAATAAACATCACAGTTCTTAAAATATAAAGTTAATCTTAAAATATAGGATTAATTCTCTTGGCGGTTTTAAATCACCAAAGCTATCAAAATATTCACAATAATTATTTATTTTAACATAAGCTACCCAATGCGTTCCATAATTTTTTGAATTATCTAGGTTAACTATACCACATTCAATTCGTTTAGGTGTTTTTGGTAACTGATCCTTCATGTAAACTCCCCGAAAGTAAGGAATACAATAGGCATACTTCTGAATATCGATATTAGTTAAAGCGCGATTAGGTAGCTGATCAATTAGTTTTTTGATGGATTTATAAACAATCCCTGACCTTGCTTATGTGGTTTAATGTATAAACCTTTACCTATTGCTATAGCCTCCATAGTTTTATTATGACGTTCAGTTTCTTGTAATTTTTTCTGACCGTCTTTATAATCATTCACTGTTTTTGCAATACCAGCTGCACCACCAGCTAATGCTCCTAAAGCAGACAAACCAGCAAAAATTGGGATTAAAGGTAGAATGCCTCCAGTTTTTGGTATAGGTATCATTCGAGGTACGCGAACTTTTGGAATGCATGGAACTAATTTTCTAGCAACCATATAAGCTATATTTATTAATGACTTATTATCTTTAGGCGAGAGTTTTTTGATTTTTCTTTTTATTTTCCTAACAAAGTTATTAAAGGTCTTAACACCAGCACCAGACTTCAATTTAGCTTTCATAACTTTGTTTACTATCCACGAACTAATCTTTTCCCCTGTTCGAGCATCTTTTGCTTTAAGTCTTTGTTTAGTCATATCTATAAGACGTAAGTCGGCTTTTTGACGGTTAGGCAAGTCTATGTAGTTTGCGTATGCGATATCGTGATGCATACAAGCTTCGTCTAACTTGTTTACACCTTTATCACCACGTAGTAATCGTTTTGAAAGCTTTGTTCCTGGTCCACAATAGTTATAACCGGGTATGTGAAGTTCGAATGGTAAATGATTAATGATAATGTTTATTAGTCCACCACCTTGCATCGTCCAAAGAATAATGAATATACTTTAAAATTATATATCACTTATATAATTAACTTATTCCACTATTGCAGTCTTATCAATCCAACTGTTCTCTTTGTTATTTAAACCCAACCATTTTACAAACAGTTTGTTTCCTTTCTTTTTTAATACCTTTTCTATCAAATAGACACCAGGGCAGGACGACTTTTGAAGCTCTTGTTCGTAAAAAGTTCCTAATATGACTTGTTTTTGATTATCTTCGATGCTATATGTTATTGGTACAGTATCATTTATCTTTTTTATAGTAAATAATTCTGTTGACCAGTTAGGAGTGTATCCTTTCTCAAATATATGTTTGTACTTACTAATTCGAACTTTGTCACCAATTTTAAACTTTGGGCGACATTTTTGGGTTACCTTTATCATGGAATTTGTAATATTATTTTTAATGTCCGTTTCATTAAACTTATTAACATTAACAGGTGCAAATTTAATAGTGCGATGTTTTGTGTTGTTATATGTCTTCATAACACCGTTCAAGCCACCATCTACCCACTTATAGTGTCCGTTCAAGCTAAAGTATTTGTACAATTTATTTTTCATCGTTTTAATAACTCGTTCAACAATTGAAGCCTTTTTGGTTGAAAATGTTGAGTAGTGTTTAATATTATAGTTCTGTAAAAGCTTTTGAAATGTAGAATTATAGAACTCAGTACCCCTATCAGTTTGCAGATGAGTTGGTATCCTAAGATTAGTAGAAAGTAATTTTTCAAATGCATGAGAGACATCATGTTTGGATTTAGTTTTTAGTGGTTCCACCCAAACGTACTTTGAGAAGCAGTCAATAACTATTAAAATATAGTTATATCCTTTATTAAAGGTTTTTAGGTTTTGCATATCAACTAAATCTGCTTGCCACAAATCATCAATACCTTTTAAAATTACAGATCGTCGAGGAAAATTTTTTCGTGCTGCTTTATGTATTTCATTGACGATTTGTTGTTTCGCCATTTTGATAAACTTTGAGGTCTATGTTTTTCGATCTTTTAATATAGATTGAATTGCGTCTTGAATTAGTCTATCAACTGCGTTCCTTGTGTAAAATTTGTTTTCCAAATGAGTCACTATCTCAGACATTATTGTTTTTAAAGCTTTCTCTATATGGTTTTGAAGACTATTTGGAATAGAACTTTGCAATTTTTGTAAGTCATTCATTAGTACACCTTTCAATTCATCTACATATGCTTTATTTACGGCATCATCTGCGTCTTGAGGAGGTTTAACACCTTTTAACCTCGATGTCTTCAAGTCATAATCTCCACGATCAGATTTTATTAATGCGTTATCATTAAAATCAAGTATTTCCGATATACGCATTCGCTTATGAATATAATGACCAAATTTGTCTACATTCATATTAAAGGTGTATTATGTTGAACGGTATATAGTAAAATGATACACATATAATATTAGTAGATTTATTTATTTAATGATTTTGCTTTCACGTAGTTCTTCAATGATAGATATTATTTCATTGTCTATTCCTGTGTTACCAGCATCTCGAGAAGCAATTAATAACTTTAATCTATCAACCAATTCATTGGGATCATCCCAATATATAAAATCTGTGTTTTTTTTCCACATTTTTGTTAAAGGTAATCCTTTTCCTACTTTCTGTCTACAACTTGGACTTTTACTTTCTTGTTCGAAAAGTGGCTTAATAACTTGCAAATATTTTTGTCCTTTATTACTTTTAATTGGTTTTTTTGAATCGAAATCACGACGATGTGCATTCGTTACAAGTAACATTGCCTTATAATTTTGCTTGTCATAGTCCAAGCTCAGATCAATGTCTTTTTTTAACAGTAGCTCTCGCAACCCAGGTGTACTTTCGTACTTGTGTCCGGCTATAGTAATAACTTTATCTCCAATCGTTATGCTAGAGGAACCTAACATTAACTGTCCACGGTTATTTCTTATACCAAATGGTACATTCGATAGTACTTGTGAAGATAATGACCAAGATGATACATCTGGATTAGTATCGACTAATGACTGAAATGAAGAGTCTGATGAGGGTTCCGATTCGTTACTATCATTACTGCTATCATCTGTTTCTTTCATGTCTTGGTCTTGTGGTTCTTGGGGTTCTCCTTTTTCCTCCTTTTTTGTTAGAGCTAAGTGGTTATTAGTGTTGGCTATTAAATTGAGAGATTCTGTAACAGGCTTAAAAACTGTATCAAGAGCATGCCTATTTTTATCTTCTAAATCCTTCATTTTACGTATTTTTTTCCTGACAGCTTGTGTCGCATCAACAATTTGTTTTTTCAGTGATTTATCCATTATGTAAAATAGGTGGTAATCGGATAAGAACCAATTAAAGAATAACAATAAAGTGACTGCAGTCTACTTAAATATTCAAATTTCATCTAATAATACAAAAGTGTCAAACGTTTTTCTATAGCAACCGTTGTTTTTAGAACAATCTTTATTAATTACTACATAATCAAAAGGCTCTTTCCAATTAGGGAACACATTTCTCGAAATTTCAACCATGTCATATCGGTGTTAACATGTTCTTCGTAAACATGTTTCAAATTAACTTCATCTTGCTTAAAAAGCACAATTAAGTTAGCATTATCTCTTACAAGTTGTTTAGGTATTTTGGTATAAGTTTGATTTAAATAAAAACTGTCAATCAATTTATGTCTTCCCATAGCAAAATAATCACGCATATTACTTTGATTTTCACATGCTACATCGTCAAAAATAATCACAGAATTAGGTTTCGCATCTGTAACCTTCAAAACGTCATCATTTGCTTGGTATTTCTGGAGAGTGATACCTGGTACTCGTTGTAAAACTTTTTCTAAAAAGATGTACTTTGGTTGATGTAGAGTTTTAGAATATACATAAACATTCTGAAATGTCAATCCATTTTCATGTAATAGAAGACCAATTAATAAGTTAGTTTTTCCACAATTTGATGGTCCGCAAATGATGCAACGTACTGTATTCGGTAATAATTCTCCACGGCGTAACTTGTTTTTTGTCAAATCGCCACAGATTGTATTGACCTGTAACGATTGTGTTTGTTTAACAAATTTCATGTTTGCTATGTAATACTGATGGACTCGTAATGAAAAGATGTATTTATAACATAAATATTTATAACTACAAGTAGTCGACCCAAACTGGTTACAGAAAAGCTGTAGGTTATAAATGGTAAGTACGTTTTAGCTTATCGTAATTGTGATTCTACAAAATAGTTCCCTAATGAACATGCAAGGAGCTTCAGCGAACGTACGAACAGTGGGACAGCGTGCTCAAATGATATTAATGTGGGATATTAGTTTAGTTACGTTATTTCCCAATCCAAAGTTATATTGGACATTCTGTCCCACCTTTATCTATCTTAAAAATGTGATCTTAACGTGTTCATGTTAACAAACATGCATCGGGTTAGTTTGCTGTACGAAAGCAATCATCTAGCAAGTGAAATTGGTTAACCATTCATAGGATGATATTGGGCATTCTGTCCCACCGTAGTGACCGAGGGCTGTGCCCGAGGGAGGTGGGACAGAATGCCCAATATCTCCCTACTTAGGTATAAGTATTTTTTAACCACCCAGAACTATTGCTCTGATTCGGGGTTTGGGATACACCTGAATTTAACCGGCAACACATAGCGTAGCATACACGTAGCTTGCTAAGGCTGTTTTTCCAAGATGTGCTATGCTCCGTTGCTATAGATGTGTTGTATGTAGGTGTATTTCGGGTATTTACCGTAACATAATGTAACGAAGATTTCGCAGTATCAACACCGAAAACAAGATTGGGCGTTTTCACATTGCACGATATCGTGACGATATGGTCACGATAATTTACACTTTTACCTTAAAGTTACTGCTGCTACTTACGATATCGTCACGATATCGTGTGTCGTTATTGTGCAAGGTGAAAACGCCCCTTGACGTCGCGTGACTACACTGTTGTAAACAAATAACTTTTCAAAGACTACATCGTCATTTTGAATGCGGAAGTTTTTAGGGTTCCGTGCTCAAAGGGTAAAACGGGGACCCTATTACTGAGACTTCGCTGTCTGTCGTTAGAAATAATATCATTAGCAAGTTGAAATTTTCACAGATGATGTATTTCTGTTACCTCTATAGCAACAAATACTAAAAACAGAATATAATAAATATTTAAGAGGGCTCCCATTCAACAAACGTGATTCTTTTGCTATTTTGGTGCGGAACCCTTTGTGCGCGAGTCAGACTAGTACTAGGCCGGTTTTCCATAGTAAAAGTCTCGGAACCCTTATAGTTACGTCATGTCCGCACGTCCGTTCTCGGCTTTCCTCACAAACGGTTAGTGCTAGAAACATGAAACTTTGCATGGACATGTACATATATTTACCTGTGCTTCAAGCTGTAACTCTCATATAAAATCTATTTCATGACTATTTTTTGGAACCTAAACCAATTCGATAGGCTTTACCGTTTGCTTGCACCAGAGATGAGGATTACAGCTTGACGTTCAAGCCATAATCCTCATTAACTTATAGTTATAACGCCGAAACTATAATACGACTATTTTTTTTACAGGTATATATTTATGACTATTTATTAGCGTTGTCAAAATTCGTTTTCATTGAGATTTCAAATATGAGGATTACAGCTTGAAGCATACATATTTACTACGCCGACAAAATGCTAAGCTAATATTTTGAAAAAAAAGTTTTTTGGGGTACCTAGGGTACCTACACACCCCTACATGTAAAGTGTGAATGATATTTTTTCTCGCGTCTATCCTATCGTGTGGGTGCTATTAGATTGGTATTTTAAAAACATTGCGAGGTTACTGAGATGTTTTTTGATTTAACTATCTGTTTTCGAGATATTTAGCTTTGAAGAGCATGTTTTTGCGAAAATAGATCCCGCCCCCCTCTAAAATCTATACGGCAGGCGTGAAAAACCTGAAAAAAAATTTTGATGGTAGTACATGTACTGAACTTCCAAAGAACAATATAGCGGATAAGATAGCTCTTGACGAGTTATAGAGACTATTAGGGGTGACTGCGGAACCCTATTCTATTCGTGGCTCGACACGCACTTGGCCGGATTTTTACTATAAGTTTTGGCTCGCATGACTTTTGAGGGGTTCGTGTTTACAGGAAGTCAAAGAGAAAGGTTGAAACCCTGGAATAGGTGAAATATGTGTACCTGTGATGTATTTCTATAGGTATGAAAACAATTAATAAGACGGTATAAATTATCAATAAATTTTATTAGTAAAAAAAATAATACTAAAACAATCATCTCTACTTTTTGGTGTTAGTAGCTACACAACAAAATATTATAATTAACTAATACTAAACATAAAATAAATACTTTTAAGTAGATTCGAAATTCATTGAATGAAAATTAATAATTTCCATTTTAAATACACAAATACTCAATGGCACTTCTTAAATAAATACAATAGTTTTTTAAATATACGTAGCATGGCTAGATAGAAAGTCTAAATAGCAAAATAAGCATTCTACTCTATTATATACATATACATACACAGAATAATTTGTGTGTGGTTGTTTTAAAAAAGGAATTTTGTCTATGACATGGCACATAAAAATACACGTCAAAAATTAACACAGCAACCGACATCTTGTTTTTTTTATTAATTAATTTTAAATTACCGAAATGGGACCAAATAGTTGTCGGAATGGGACCAGATTGAAATGGAACCACTTAGGAAGTAGTAGCTTCCAATTAAAAAAAAATCATAATCGGTTCACCCTTCCGAAGATATGAGGTAACAAACAAAAAAAACATACAGTCGAATTGAGAACCTCCTCCTTTTTTGGAAGTCGGTTGAAAATGATAAAAAGATGTTTATTTACACGATTAAAATAATTAAAACTAACTTTTTTCACAATATTTTAAAGTTATTGGGAATAAGTTTAAAAAATAATTCAGTTATTTGATAATCTGACTTAGTCTTAAGTCCTAAGGGATTTAGGTTTATGAATACATGGACTTAAAAGTGTGAGTACAAAAACAGACGGAATCATTTAAGTCTTATACCTAAATAGGTTTTAAAATACCGTTGGACGTACCAGTATTATAACTTGTTTTAAAAGTTTAACTATAGCCAAAGATACACCTAAATTCGTATCATTTCACACATTTTTCCTTTTACTTGACTACCAAATTAGATGACGCTAGCGTAGGACTGTTAGTTAAAAAAAAGAAATTCCTAGTCTATTCTCAATTCGTTTGACATTAGTGCCCACACTCCGCGGATGATAGACAGAGAGTAAACTTGCGTACTCTGACGGATACCCAAATCAGCCAATAAAAGTCCGCTCAGTTGCACAAATCTCATTGGGTTGCGTTAGGGGTTCAGCAGCTGCACCGCCGGGCCCGGGGCGATGTATGGTGCAGCAGGCATGGGACCAGTGGGGGCGAAACGGAGTCTAGTGTGGGTGGTGTGGGTCGATTCGCCGGCCAGGGAGACCCTTAGCAACGGCGTTGCCGCGGCCGCCCGCAACACAGTCATGGGGCCCGCCTGGGGCCAACCACCCCAGGAGGCTGCCCCACATGTTGCGCATAATCCTGATGTGGGATCGCCGCTCCGGGTGGTAACCGGTGTGGGGTAGCGGCGGCCTTGCATCAGGGGGGTTTGGGAGCCCTTCCGTCCGGCGAGTCGGCTCCGACCTAACCACACGGTTCTAGACAAAGCTAGCCCCTGCGCTTTGTCACTTACTGCTGCACCAGATGTCGCCTTGTCTTCACGCTTCTTCTTCAAAATCTACAATGGCAGTGCAACAAAAAAGAAATAAACGTTACACAGCGGCCCTAGGAAACCCCACAACTTCACATTTCGAGGTGGAGTTCACTAACGTCCGTGGACTCCATGCGAACCTCGATACCGTCCACCACCACCTTGAGACGGCACGGCCCGCTGTGATGTTCCTCACGGAGACACAAATACGCCGCCCTGACGACACGTCTTACCTGTGTTACCCCGGCTATGTCATCGAGGAACAATTTCGAGACAGAGCCGGGGTGTGCGTGTTCGTTAGGGCGGATGTTTGCTGCCGCCGGTTGCGCTGCCTAGAGAACCCCTCCAATTCCGTCCTTTGGCTGCACGTAGACCATGGCTCTATGAGCCAGATCTACGTGTGCGTCTACCGATCCCACACAGGGGATTCTGAGACAACAAAGCTCTTCCAGTACCTCAGCGAGACGGCTGATGAAGCGCAGGTGCGGTTCCCGAACGCTGACCTAGTATTTCTGGGGGACTTCAATGGCCATCACATTGAATGGCTGGGGTCCCTCAAGACTGATCATGCGGGTAGAGCCGCCCATGCGTTCGCTCTCTCCCACGGTCTGACCCAGATGGTATGCGGGATCACCCGGATACCAGACAGGTCAGATCACGCGCCCGCTCTGCTGGATCTACTGCTGACGAGTCGCCCAGCCCAGTACAGTGTTTCGGTAGGAGCCCCACTGGGTAGTTCCGACCACTGTGTTGTTCACGCTGGCATGAAGGTGTCACCTCCTGCACGTCCTGTACAAACGTCACGACGACTATGGCACTACTCGTCAGCGGATTGGGACGGTCTACGCGATTATTATGCGTCCGTCCCCTGGAGCCAGCGCTGCTTTGTAGGAAAGGCTCCTTCGGATAGTGCTTCTGCTATTGCTGGCGAGATCAGTTTAGGGATGGATTATTACATCCCTTTCACTGATGTCGCCAGTATCCGCAGAGCCCGTCCCTGGTTCGGGCGAGATTGTGCCAAAGCTGTTCGACAAAAACAGTCGGCATATCGCGCCTGGATCAGGGCCCGGGCTGTGCGCGACCCAAACGTGGGCCACCTCAAAGCAGCGTACAACCGGGCCACAAAGTCGAGTAAGAGGGCCTTTAAGAGAGCGGATGCCCAGCGCGTCGCGCGGCTTGGTCAGGAGCTCACTTCCCACCCCACGGGCAGCCGTGGATTCTGGCAACTGGCCAAAGCCGTGCAATCTAACTTTTGTCAGCCCTCGCTGCCACCGCTGCGTTACCCAGATGGAACACTGGCTCACAAAGCCCAAGAGAAAGCGGATATGCTCGCAGACCTCTTTGCGGCTAATTCCTGGGTCGACGACCGTGGCCTGCAGCCCCCCGCCATCGCCAACTGTGGCCACACAATGCCTGATATTGTTATCAGGCAATGTGATGTACGGGCAGTGCTGCGGTCACTCGACACGCGGAAAGCCAGTGGCCCTGACGGCATTCCGGCGGTGGTGCTACGAAAATGTGCAGCTGAGTTGTCTCCAGTATTAACGCGTCTGTACCGCCTGTCATACTCTTCAGGGCTCGTGCCGGAGGTCTGGAAGGAGGCGAACGTACAACCGATCCCCAAGAAAGGGGATCGGTCCGATCCAGGCAACTATCGACCCATAGCTGTCACCTCAGTCATTTGCAAGGGGCTTGAGCTCCTTATAAATAAGCAGCTCATGCAATTCCTAGAGGATCACTCGTTAATCAATGATCGACAATACGGCTTCAGGCCAAAGCGATCAACGGGTGATCTTCTGGCATTCGTAACGCATGTCTGGGGTGGGGCTATGGAAAGGCACGGCGAGTCCTTGGCTATTAGCCTGGACATCGCCAAAGCCTTCGATAGGGTCTGGCATGCTTCGCTCCTTTCCAAGCTTCCGGCATATGGTCTACCTCCTCAACTGTGCAGCTGGATTGCCAGCTTTTTAAACGAGCGCCGAGTGCGGGTCCTCTGCGATGGCCAGGCTTCTCGCTTCTTGCAAGTGAATGCCGGGGTACCGCAGGGGTCCGTACTATCACCAACTCTCTTTCTTCTGCATATCAATGATATGCTATCCCTAACATTCATTGCTATGCAGATGACAGCACACTGCACGGGAGTTACTCGGTTCGTCCGACGGCGGGGCGATCTGAGATTGAGGAGGAGAGGCGACGACTCGTGGCTGATCTCGACCGTAACCTCGACAATATCTCTCAATGGGGTACCGAGAACCTGGTCGAGTTCAATGCCCGCAAAACACAGGCGTGTGCATTTACTGCGAAGAAATCCCCTTTCCTTCCCCTACCCTCCCTTCAGAATGCATTATTACCAATGAAGGACAACCTTGATATCCTTGGCATAGACGTTCGTCGAGAGCTCAATAATAAAAACTACATCGAAAGATGTATAGGGCTAGCTTCGCGGAAACTAGGAATACTGAATAAGGTAAAGAGATTCTTTACACTGGACCGGAGGTGTCTGCTGTACAAGACGCAGATTAGACCCTGCGTCGAATACTGCTCTCACCTCTGGGACGGCTCCGCGAAGTATCTGCTGGACGCTCTCGACGCTATGCAGCGACGGGCTATCCGTATTATAGGTTGTCCGGAGGTAACGGGAAGCCTTGAGCCGCTAGCTCAGCGCCGAACAATAGCTTCCTTGGCCGCATTCTACCGTATTTACCACGGCGAGTGTTTTGAAGAGCTCTTCAATCTGATCCCACCCTCTTCCTTCCGATCCCGAACGACTCGTGCCGGGCAGAGATGCCACCCCCACACAGTGGATAGCATGTTCGCGAGAACCGAACGTTTTAAGCGTTCGTTTCTCTGCCGAACGATAGTGGCCTGGAACGCCCTGCCTGTGCACGTGTTTCCTCCCACATATAATCCTGGGTTCTTTAAGCGGAGCGTGAAGAGGCACATCAGTAGGTCGTCAAGTTGAGGGCCGCTCTCAATAGTAATGTGTGCTGTGAGAGTGGCCCACAATCGCTAGACGTCGTCACGACTTACCACCAGGCGGGCGGCGTCAATTTGGCGAACCAAATATAAAAAAAAAAAAAAAAAAAAAAAAAAGATTTAGAAACTAGTAGACTTCGGGAGCGGCTTTGCTTAGAAAATGTTTAGTTCAATTTTCTTTATTACTCTTTCATTTGTCATCCAATCCAAAAAATATAATTCAAATGTTATTCATTATAAGCAAGAAGTGTGTGTGTAAAGTTTCATGCAAATCGGTTGATAAATACCGCCTCAAACATGATCTGACAGAACCCGTAGATGGGTACAGACGAAAGAAATTCTCCCCAGTCTGCAAGTTGAAACGGAGCCTTCGGTCGCTTCGCTCCCTCAGTCAATAAGTCTAGGAACTGTCTAAACGCGAACATCCGATGAATGTGAACCTATACCTATCTTTTAATGAGCATCTTTAAACTACAATAATATTTTTATGTGTTACATGATTACAAAGATAAAAATATGTGTATTATTGAATAAAAGTTAATTTACTTTTATGACAGTAGTATAAATGCAAAAATATATCACTCTTATAAGCTCATTGAAATTTATTAACAACCTGTTTCACCCAACTGCTTTGTTCAACGTCATTTTCCAATATTTGTTCGGAGCTATTTCTACTAGGAATGTTTAAGTCGATGCCGAAATTTGATGTTTTTTCTTTAACAGTTATATCGCTAACACTTCTTTCAAAGTTTGCTACTTTCGTTGTAATGGACTTGGGTTTAGTTGGCTGTACCGGTTTTTTTGTCACTGGGTTTAATTTCACTTCACTTTTTGTCATTCTTTCGATTTCCATTCTTCGCTCTAATACAGATTTCGATGACTTAGGTTTCTCTATTGAACATTTCTGTTCAGAGTTAGTAGGTTTTATTTTCCTTGTAGCTGAATCTAAGCTGGCTCTTTCAAAACTTTGCCTTTTCAACTGAATACTGCCTTGAGGGTTCCCGTTTGTAATGTTATCTTCACGAGCAGGTTTTGTTTCTAATGACGTCATGGTATCACTTCTAGTACGTTTCTCACTGTGACAGGAAGATTCTGATGTGACTAAAGATTGTTTGTAGTTTATATTCCTTTTATTTGTTTTCATATTGACTGATTCAGAAGATGATGACTGTTCAGAAGTTTTAGAAAAAGATCTTGTTACAGTTTTATTTTGAGGATTTGTGGCTGAAGGTATACGAGTGATTTTAGGTTTAGCTGGCACTGGAGGAGCTAGTTTTGGTCGAACATTACTAGATTTTTTGATATTATTGACGCTTTCAACGTTCGCAGTTTTATTTGATGTTACTATAACGCGTGTCTGGGTAGTAACACTTTCATTTACACTTTGCTGTGTCTTTAGTGTGGTCTTTCTTTTTATACTTTCCACTCTCGTCACAACTTTATTTGAAATATCATTCTTCACTAAGTTATGTTTAGTATCTTCACTATCCTCTTGGTCAGAATAAACTGCAGAGTCTCTGAAAACATCGTCATCAGTCACTTGTTCTATCTTTTCAAATGACTTTTCGTAGTAACTTTCATCTGAATTATTTTGCGGATTGGCTGCGAACACTTTTTCTTCAACTAAACCATGATGACTATATACTTTGTTTGATGGTTCTTGATACGCTCCTTCACTCGAAGATGTAACGAAAGATAAATTCGAAAATAAGCTATCAGGTCTCATAGAAGTTTTATTGATCAGAATATTCACTTTCTTGAGTGTCGTACTTTTATCATATAGCAAAGTAGTGGGATCAACATAATCTGATTGAGCTATTCGTGCTCCCAAATGTTTACTTCCCTGCATATATATAGGCAATTTATTTACATTTTGATGTGAACTATTACTAGATTTCACTGGTGAGCCAGTTGAACTCAATATATTACTAACGACACTAGGACGGTGTGATTCAGACTTTTGAATTATATTATCGCAGCTTACAGAGAGTATTTCTAAATTACTCTTTTCTGTTTGACTATCAGTCATTGTCGTATGTTCACAAACACTTTTACTTAATATATCATTATTAGTCGAATAAACTATAGTCGATGCTGAGGGACTCACATCAGTCGATGTTATAACTACTTGTATGTCGCTTTTTGTAAAATTGTTGTGTAAATTTTCACAGTCCTGAACTTTATTTTGAGGTTCAGATTTGTTTTGATTATCATCTGAGTGTTCGTCTCCAATTATACTTCTGAATCTTTGCAAAAGGTTTTTGGAATAACTCCGTGGATTAAGCGCAGAGCGTTTCTCAGGACTTTTAATATCAGATTTGACGCTGTCGGGGCTACTTTGTTCATTGGCGTTTATTTCTCCTTCCTCACTATTTTTGTTCGGAGTCTTGTTTTTAAAACGATGAAGAACATTTTTAAGGGATAGTATGTTAGAAGCCGGTTTGTATATTTTATGTTCAGGATGAATAACATCTACATCATTTATTTTCGTGTCATTATTTTTTTCTGGCGGCAGCACTTCGCTAGACGATGTGGTAGAAACGTTCAAATTAGGTTGCGATACAGTCAAATGTTCATTTTTATTATCATCAAAGCTGATTTTTTCAAAGTTAGTTTTATAACATTTATCTATTTCTTCTTCAAGCTCTAATGTTGATTGACTAATGTTTTCTTCATATTCGACCTCACTTGATTTAGTTTTGTTAAATTTAATCATATCACCTTCATTTATATCATCATAATTGATATCACTTTGATCTGAAGCTATTGTGAATGGTCTGTCAGTACTCATTACCTTGCCCTCTCTATTTAAGTACGTCTTATTAACACTATTAGGCTTGCACTTAAAGGTAGACAAATTTTCATCACTTGTGAGTACTTGGAAACTTCTAGGTAAAGAACCGGACTTTCTGTCTCTAGATACATTGAAGTGTTCTTTTTGTCTACTCAACCATATTTCGGGGGTATTAGGACTTTGTTGATCTGCATTCATTGGCAAATAGTCACTAGGCAGTTCATTAGGTACCTCTTTATTTCTCTTACGTACTTCCACTATTGTGTCATAGACATTTTCATTAAATATATCATTAGCAGCTGGTCGATTTTGCTCCATTGTGACATAGTAATCTGACATCTTACTAACTTTTTCGGGTGACCTTACAGGGATATCGTAAATACCTTCAGCATCTTGTAATTGATTAAGCTTGTCAAAAGAGAGGTATACGTAATCTGAATCTGGACCAGCGTATTTACTGCCTGCTTTTTCATTACTAGGCGTTGTTGGCAATTTTTTAGGCATAAGAATATGTTGTATTACTTTACTTTTATCGTTTAAGTTGGGTAAAATGTCATCTAATCTATGTTCTATTCTCAACGTTTCATAAATATGGTCTTCGGTACTTTCATCATTCATATCTGTTTTAGAACTGGTTGCAGTATTATCTTCATCGTCTTCAATTTTATCAGTATCAAAATCTTCTGAAGTCGATCGCTCGTATTTAAGTTTCAACTTATTACATTCGAAATTTTTCGTTACAATATTTTGCTCGGGACTCGAATGAGATTTCATTAACCTTTGATGCCTTCTATGTGCACTACTTCTAAGTTGTTGCTTCTTTACTAACTTTTGAAATTCTCTATTTTGCATAAGTAACTGCGAAATAATTTGTTCCAATGGTTGTTCAGAATCGTCGTTTTCTACCGTTTCATTAAGTTTTGTTTCAGTTTCGCTTATTTTATCTTCGATTTCCGATGCTTCGTTGATTACTTTTTGTTTATTTAAGTACTTCACTTTCTCCAATTCATTTTTCTTAAAGGAATCAGTTTTCTCAATTAACTTTCTGTATGTTTCTTCGTCAATGTCTTCATCTTTGCTTATTGTTTCAGGTATTGGGTTATTGGTATCTTTAGACCTATCGATGTTAAGACTGTCGTTTGACTCTGATATATGTAAAATATTTTCCGTAGAAACATCAGTAGAAAAATCAGCATAAAATTTAGCTGTAGTATCGGATACAAAACGTAGCCCTTTAGCTCTGTTTTTCTTTATTTTCGAAATTTTCTTTGGTATATTTTTTGTGTTATACATTCTGATTTCTACGCCCGGTGTAACACGCTTAGTATTGTCGAATTCTGAATCTGATAGTAAAGTCCCATCCTTCCCTCGTATCTTTTTACTAACTTTATTTGAACCACAATTTCTACATTCAAATTCAATTTTTTCATTGCCTCTTATTTCAGTTTTTTCAATGTCGCTTTCCTGTGATTTTTTCGCAATAACACCAATTATATTTTGCTGTAGCCCAGGTTCAGATTTCCTTCTCCATGTGCCTATTTTAGATAACTTAGTTCTTTGCGGATCATCTTTTGATTTTGATCTAAAGCTATCTAACCTATTTTTCTCATAATCATTACATCTAGATCTTCTTGTATGTAATGTACTTGTCGTATCTGTTAGGACTATATTTTCTTTAATTTTAGAGCACTTTAGGCAAGTTTTGTTAATTTGTCTAACACTGGATAGTGAATTATTATCACTGAGATCTTCTTTACTTTTATTTTTATCTGCGTATCCAATAATGTTATCGGAAGAGTGATATCCTCTGGTTTTAATTAATGAGCTACCAAAGTCTTTTCCAAAACTCTCTTGAGAAGATTTGAAATCAGAACATTTACAACCAGATTGCTTTCGTTCTAAATGTTCAGCGCTGCCTGAATCAATGTAACGCAAAGATCTATCACATTCAGGACATTTATCAACAATTTCATTGTCATTATGTCTGCAATCACACTTATTTTCCGTCTTACCTTTAGCTACTTCTGATTCACAATCAGAGCAAAGATCTATGTAACAATTGTCACATGTATAATCTGTGCCTTTTTCAGCTGATACTTGGGAACAGTCGCAGTCTTGACTTTCGGCTCTTGAGCTTGGTATAGTGTATTTTCTATTAGCTTTCTTCAGCCTTCCTCTTATTCCACTTTCGAAAGATTTTCTTCTGTCTCTGTCTAGTTTTCTTTTTTCTAGATATTCAGGTGCTGATAACTGCTTTCTCATTGACGCTTGAGTTATCAAGTTGTGTGATTTCTCTGCTAACATGTCATCTGAAATCAAGAAATACAGTTTTATCTTTTATAATACTATGTGTACGCAAAAACTATAGTCATGGGGCTGGACTCAAACCAGCGGAACTGGTCTCTTTCAGGAAGAACGTTCTACTAACTGACCAAAACGCTGCAGACCTCGAAATTTGCGTTAATTTATCAATGTGTAACTTTCTTATTTCGTGCGAGTTCTAGACGCTCACATGCAATACTGAACAACCTTTCCTTCTCCCACACTGTGAACTAGTTCGGAGTAACTAGGTCTTCCGTACCGGGAACAATCAAATTCAAGCATTACCTTGACATTGGCAAAATCATCGATGAACGATGGAGCCACAAACCAAAAGAAGAAGATGAAAGTCATGTCAACTCACCGTCGGTTTTGTTCTGTCCTAACTCCATAACGAGCTGTCTCGCGTGTGATGGGATGACAGCATTGTAATTCTCCAATATTACCTGTAACAGTAAACCGGCAATTAAAAACAGAGTTGAATATGAAGCTGATGAATAAATGTAATTAACACACATCCACACATACTTTTAAGGTACGGGCAAACTCGTCCTTCACATGAGACGTATAACTCGCATTATGACATCTGAACCGGATTTGGCCTATACGATTTGTATGGTAACGAACACACTGGTCATTCACCACACTGTCTTACGCGTCACCGCGCAAGAACCGCGTGTCCCCATGCTATCCCACTCGTACGACGCTGTCACACGCGTTTAAAGTGTCGTAACGCGTAGATAATGTAAACGTCAGACGTAGGACCAGTGTGTCGCTGTGTCCCACGTCGCGTAGCATACGTCTTTTGTTAAGGATCAGTGTGTTTCAAGCTTTAAACTTTCACGTTTCTTCATAATCATAACATAGTATAAAACAAAATCGCCCGTTTCCTATGTATGCTTAGATCTTTAAAACTACGCAACGGAGTTTGATTTGTTTGAAAGGTTTTAGTATGTAATTTGTCAAGCGGGCGACGCTAGTTAAAATATAAACTATAGTTTCAGAAGGGACTATAAAATATAAACTATAGTTTCAGACTCTCGCTAACAAGACGAATAACTTAAATATTCTTTCTTTCTTCTTCTTAAGACTATATCTAAAGAGCAAAGACATCGAATTTCCAAGGGGGATTCCCCGCAATCTATTACCAATTAGTATTAGAGTGATGATGATAAAAACTAAAAGTGACTTACCCTCTTAAGTAACAACGTCCACTCTCGCTTGTGTCGAGGCGAGCGAGCTTGCAGTGTGAGCTGTGCCCTCGGCGCGTCCCAGGGTATCACGTGGAAGGATAGAGACGCTCCCGCTATGGACTCCACTAACATCATGTTGTTGCACTGTCAAATACAAATAATAGATATCGTTAGTATTTGAAAACGTTCAGTTTACTGCAGTCCTGATGTGAATTGAGCCTAATGTTCTAGCCAGACTATGCTCGTTGCTTGCTCCTCGCGTTGCCACAAATATTTCCCTAAGAGCCACACTACCCTACTCGCGATCATCATCCACCGAGCTTTTCCCAACGAAGTTGTGGTCAGCTTTCCAGTCTAACTACGATTCGGCTGAAGTTCGATATTTTCCGTGAAGCGACTCGCGACGTGAAGTGACCATCTGACCTCCACCCTGACATCTAACATCTGACCTCCATGGGTGATATTGAAGTTCAGTAGTTAGACCGGCCTGATTTTTGATTTAGGACTCCAACTACCCCTAACGACTGTCATAGATGTTTGTTTTACACCTGGACCTTTTTAACCTTCTTAGTAATAAAATAAAGCAATTGGCGGGAAATCATTTGTCAATTGTTTTTTATCACACATCAAAGTTCTACGTATGCAACGAAAATGGAATTAAGTCGAAAAGATTTTAGAGCGATGATTTTTTTGATTTTAAAAGTTCTCTCTCTCCGCAAGACTGTGCCGCTCGTCTTCAAAATGCTTTTGGGTGAGAATCACCTTGTTTGAGCACCGTGAGGCGATGGTTTGCTGAATTTGAGAGAGGTCGAGTTTCTTAACATGACGAACTTCGTGAAGGGCGGCCTTCAACTGCCGTCAACGAAAATAATGTGGCTACTGTTAAGCGGTTAATTGAATAAAACCCGCGGATTACCTATGAGACAATTCGAGGACTATTGGGGATAGGTATGAGTCAAATCCAGAAAATTTTACACGAAGAATTGAAAGTTCGGAAGCTTTGTTGTCGTTGGATCCCTCATGAACTGACAACGGAGCAGAAGCGGGCTCGCGTGGAATGGTGCTCACAGATGCTACTGAAGTACGACTACGGACATTCTAATGCTGTTTATGACATTGTCACAGGAGACGAAACGTGGATTTATTGTTTTGAACCCTAAAAAAAACAGCAATCTTGTGAATGGGTGTCTGAAAATGAGAACAAGCGAACAAAAGTGAGGCAGGCGAGAAACGTTGGTAAAAAAATGATCGCGTTTTTTTTCTCAGCTACGGGTCCCATCTGTACAATTCCACTTGAAGATCAAAAGAGTGTTAAGCCTAGTTCGCACTGCTTTAGTAATTTAGTAGAGTAGCGTGTAATTTAGTGGCTAAACTACTCGCTACCACACAGAAATCGTTCGCATTACGGTTTAGTACAGTACACAAGTGAGCGGTGTTGTGCAAGATGAACGGGCTGCAACGCAGTAGAGTGAATAAACTGATTAAGCTAATCGTAATGGCTATTTTAGAAGAAGTAGATGAGGAAATTTGTCTGATTAAGAAAAAGAAGTTATGGGTACGAAAATGGATCGATGGAAGAGATAAACTAGGAGCTACTAATTGTCTTCTGAAGGAACTAGCATTGGAAGATCCCAAAGAAGACTTCGATAGTTTGAGAATGTCTTTTAAATGAATTTGCGACTACTAATGAACTCGACTAATATCAACAGGTACGGACTTGTTTAGCCGGTGAACCAGTGAGCTCGGATGCGTGGTGGGAGGCGCTACTCGCCCGAAAAAATAGAGTTAAATGGATCTACTCGACTAAATCATTTACTAAATTACTCGACAATTTTTTTGTAGTTCGCACATATTTAGCTACTAAATTACTCGCTACTCTTCTAAATTACTAGCCTAATGCGAACTAGGCTTTAATGCCGAGTGGTATTCTACCATTTGTTTACCCAGGGTGTTAGAAAAAGTTTGCGAAAGACGACCCAAAAGCCGCGTTCTCCTACATCATGACAACGCTTCTTCACACACGGACAACAAAACAAAGTCATTTCTAGCTTCCGAAAAAGTACAACTCGTCACCCATCCTGCGCATAGCCCCGACCTAGCACCTTGTGATTTCTGTTTTTTGCCCAAAATCAAAGATTTGATGAGAGGTTTCACTTTTACCAACTCCGAAGAGTCAGTGATAGCGTTCAATCAGCACGTAGAAAACATACCTTCAGATCTGTGGTCCTCCTGTTTTAAAAAATGGTTCAATCGGATGAAAAAATGTTTAAAATGTAAAGGAGAATATTTTGAAAAGCAATAAACATAATATTTTGGTTTGTGTTTTTTAACGTGTTATAGTGTTACTACGTAGCACATAATAGGGAATAGTAGTACCGAGATACTTTAAAGAAAATCGCTATGACTCGTTTCTTTAAACCCTACTCTTCTGCTTATAGTAAAAGTCAATCGACCTATATGGCTGGTTTACCTCGTGTAGGTGACAATGACTTAACTTTGAGACTTACCATTATATGTGACTTGTATGCAAGTATTCCGTCCTCCCGGTTCTTGGTAACTAGTAGCATCTTATCGAAGAGGAAGGCGTGTCGCATCGCCTTAGCGCCAAATACTCTGGAATCATTATTGTAAAGGTTCAGTACAATCACAGATAAAATTATATTATGCTACTGATGCTCCATTCCATCCAAAGAAATGTGGCCGTTCTTACTCAGACTTATGTCAAAGAGATTTCAATGTACGTGTGTAATTATTCGGCAGAAATGCTTACAGAATGTCTTGGGCATAGATAGGTACCTAAAGGTTATGACGGGGAGAAGCACATGAAAAAAATAATTTAAAATACCTAAATGTCCCTTCGGCGCACAACTCTCCATAAGTAGTCAAGTCCGGACCGTTCCAACCGTAGAGGAGCGACTGGATTTCCTGCAAACAACATTACACCTTTAGGCTCCAACATTAGGCTCGTGGTCTAGTGGTAACCGACAATGTTAACACATTGCAAAGGTTAAGCAACATCGAGTCAGGCCGGTCTTAGGATGGGTGACCATTTCTTAAGACACTGAGACCCCTCCGTGCCTCGGAGAGCACGTTAAGCCGTCGGTCCCGATTGTCATACCTAACATCTATGGCAGTCGTTAGGGGTAGTTGGAGCTCTAAATCAACAATCCGACCAGTCTAACTACAGAACTTCTATGTCGCCCATGGGTTGTGGAGGTCAGATGGCAGTCGCTTCACGGAAAATATCGATGTTCAGCCGAATCGCAGTTAGACTGGAAAGCCGACCCCAACTTTAGTTGGGAAAAGGCTCGGTGAATGATGAATATTACACCATGTTTTTAAAAATTTGTCAGTTTATTACAGTATTCGCTGCTTGCAGAAAGCTTTTGTAAATTCAACAAGTGAGTAGCATATTAACTATGTCTTATTAATTCTCAGAAATAAAAAAAATACCGATGCCATTATTTTGACACACAGACACATATCATGCCTATATCCCGAAGGGGTAGGCAGAGGTACATTACACACCCACAATCTGCCCGAGTTTTTGGTCCCACGTAATAGGGGGCAAGCCTATTACCGTCACCGGGCACACATATAATGGGTTATGTTCAAAAAGACCAAATTACTTTATTAAAAAGTAGCAGCTATATTGTAATAATGAAAAAAAAAAATTAAACCCATTGCCTTGCGATGAAATGTTGATGAAAGGAAACTAAATCTTACGTGCCAGCCGCTATGGCACAGCCAATTTAAGTCCTGGGAGTCTTGGACTATTTGACATAAATATATTATAGCGAGAACCTCGTCCGTATGTCAGCAGGTAGGTACCCTACAAAATGTTGATAAGGTACCACAGCATCTTTAGTTTTTGGAAAACAGATAATTCTATATCCCATAGCACCCTTTTGTAACGGCAGAGTGTTAATAGCAGAAATTCTCCTTGCCTGCCTTATTTCTCGAAGACACCCTTCGTGGAGGTTCAAAGAAGAATCAAAGAATCAATTTCATTTATTCAGTTTAGGCACATAAAGAGCACATATGAATGTCAAAATTTTACAATTTTGTCAAGTAATATTATAAAAATACTAAATTAAGTAAGTACATAAATAACCATTAGAAAATGATTCTTTCGCTGGTTCGGTAATTTGGTTCTCCTGAGAAGAGACCAGCAAGAAACTCAGGTAGATTATCCATTTTCTTTTTTAATATTGTTTTGTTTACATTGTTACAATTAGTTTCTATTGTATTATACGAGTGGCCAACAACAGAAGATTAGGGTGACCATGCATTTTTATCATTAAGATATTCGTCTACATTATAGTAGCCTTTCATCATCAAACATTTTTTAACTACTATTTTAAACTTATTAAGAGGCATGTCAACCAAATCCTGAGGAATTTTATTATAAATTTTTATACATTTGCCAACAAACGAATTACCAACTTTATGAAGTCTAATTTTTGTCATTGCCAATTTATTTTTATTTCTTGTATTAAAATTATGGTTATCGGATTTTTTTTTGAATAGATCTATGTTCTTCCGTACATATAAGATGTTGTCGTAAACATATTGAGAAGCAACTGTTAAAATATTAATTTCTTTAAATAATTCTTTCAGCGAGTCACGGGGTCCGAGTCTATAGATTGCTCGTATAGCTCGTTTCTGTAATATGAATATTGTCTCAATATCGGCAGCTGAGCCCCACAGCAGCAGACCATATGACATAACGCTATGAAAGTAGCTAAAATAAACTAATCGTGCCGTTTTTTCGTCAGTCAGAGACCTTATCTTTCTAACCGCATAGGCAGCTGAGCTAAGTCTTCCTGCCAAGGCTGTGATATGAAGACCCCATTGTAGTTTACTATCTAGAGTTATCCCAAGAAAAACTGTGGTATTGACTATTTGAACTAATTCATTATTCATAGTAATATGAGTATCCACCTGTCTAACATTGGGCATAGTAAATTTTACACATTTTGTTTTCTTCGCATTGAGCAGCAAGTTGTTACTTGTGAACCAATGCAATATTTCCGAAAGGGTATTATTTACATCGTCAAGTGCTACTTTTTGTCTATCACTTTTAAAAATTAATGATGTGTCATCAGCAAATAATACTATCTCACAAAGATTTTTAGTGAAATAAGGAAGATCGTTTACGTATATTAAGAATAAAAGGGGTCCTAATATAGAGCCCTGGGGTACTCCCATGACTAATGAGGCGCCAGAAGAGTCGGTGCCATTAATGTTTACTTTTTGTACTCTACCAGTGAGGTAAGACTCGAGTAAGCCAAGTGAGCTGTTCGAAACACCATAATAACCTAATTTTAGTAGCAAAGTCCCATGATCAACACAATCAAAAGCTTTTGATAGATCACAAAATATACCAATAGCATCCTGCTTTTCCTCCCAAGCATCAAATATATGTTTCACAAGTGCAACTCCTGCATCCGTTGTGTTCCTGCCTTTAGTGAAACCAAACTGTTTGTTATGAAGTAACTTATTGTCTGTAAAATGTGAAAGCAATTGATTAAATATTATTTTTTCAAAAATTTTACTGAGGGATGGGAGTATGGAAATAGGTCGAAAATTTGAAGGATCACTTTTGTCTCCTGCTTTAAATAAAGGATTGATTTTACTGTACTTCATAAGATGAGGAAACTGATTTTCATCTATACATTTATTGAATATGAATGCAAGGTGAGGTGCTATAGCGGGCACTATTGATTTTATTATATTAGTTGAAATGCCCCAAAGATCCTCGGTATTTTTTATATTTAGTTGTTTAAAAGTTTTAAGTATAGTGACAGAGTCAATATACTGAAAATCAAAGTTAATTCTACATTTATCAACACTAGATTTAAGAAGAGAATTGGCTACGTTTTTTGACGAATTTAACTTATTTGTAGTGGTGATTGGAACATTTGTGAAGAAAGATTCAAATGCATTGGCCACTTCAGAATCAGTTTTAATATGTTTATCAGCTATTTTTAACTCGAAGGATCGATCACGTGACTTTGCTTTACAAGTTTCTTTGTTAATAACATTCCATATTGCCTTCGTTTTATTATCAGATTTTTCAATTTTAGCCCGTATATAATTAGATTTAGCTGTTGAACATACTTTTTTGAATAGTTTGGAGTACTTTTTAATCTGTTCAATTACTTGTGGCTCATTAGTAGATGCCTTTGTCTCGTATAATTCATATAATTTCCTTCTACTTTTATAGATTCCAGGCGTAGCCCAATCACTAAATTTTATTTTAAATTGATTTACATTTATTGTTTTTTTAGTGAAAATGTTATCACATTCGTATTTGATTACTCCGAACAAATCTCCGTAATGATCATTCGGGTGTTTATCATTATTCAACTCCAAAAGAGGTACTTTATTCTTAATGTTTTCTTTAAATTTTTCTAATCTATAAGTTGTGATTGGTCTACAAACAATATTTTTTGATAATGGAACATGTTGGAACTTAAATCTAGCTAACTGGCCTGCATGATCTGAATTTACAAAATGTATTATAGATTTCTCATCTACATCGCTGTTAGAAAAAATATTATCTAAGCAGGTAGCTGATGTGGCTGTGGTGCGTGTTGGTTCACAAAAAAGATTTTGTAAGTTAAAAGATTTAAAAAGGTTGAGGAACCTTAGCGCGTTCTGAGAGTTTTCTAAAATATTAATATTAAAATCGCCACATACAACTATAGTCTTCTTACATTTACATACCTTTTTTAAGGCTTCCTCCATAATGGACTCAAACAGGTAGTAATCTCCAGAAGGAGGTCTATAGACACTAATAATAATATATTGTTCTAGCTCTGCACATGATAGTTCAATATTTCGCTCACTTGTGAGTGCTACTACGTCTTTTCGGTCTTTTGATTTTAATTTGTCATTAATTAAAATGAGAGACCCACCTCTTATAGCGGAATCTCTAGTAAACGCACTAATGATTTTATAATTATCAATATTAACTAAGAGTTCATGTTTTTTTAACCAGTGTTCAGTTAAACAAAGTACATGGATACGTTTTTCATTTAAAAATAATTCTAGTTCTAACTCTTTGCCAGAAAAGCCTTCAATATTTTGATGAATTATATTCATGAACATAGACTTTTCCTTTGTCCTTAAATTTAATTTGCTAGGGATTTCCTCTATTGTCCTACAACTAAGTTTAAATTATTGTCACCCTTTTCAGGAACAGATTCCAAGGTCACAAGACAAACATTGTCACTTTTCTGCTCAATAAAAGCAGATTGTTTAGCCAAGTTTTTGGCTGAATAACTAATAAAATATGATAGCGAAGATGCTATCTGTCTCCTAAAATATCTATTCAAATAGAATTTATCTTCCGTCAATAACAATTTATTTTCTAAATACATGTTAATGTCAATCAGATGGAATTTATTTGGATTATGAAATGTCAATGTATGTATTGTTTGATTTAGCTTATATCTAAGATTGTTTTCGGCCTGTGACAAGCCACGGCTATAAGGAAGTGTGAATAAAATAATGTTTTTAACATCTAATAAGCTCAGTAATTCTAAACAGTTTACAATTGCATTTCTGTCTGCATTTCCCCTATCTCCCACCAAAATTAAAAGTGTACAGTTGCTGTTTAAATTACAATTTTTAATTTTTTTTATAATGTTACAGTAAGTTAATCCCGGCATACAATAGTTAGTAACATTTTGTTCTAAATATGAACTAAGTAACTGGCCCATTGATTTCCCTAATTCATCACAAAACATCACTATTTCAGATTTAATCATATTTCGTTTGGTGAAGGAACTACTGGGTTTCTTGTTTGACTCAAGTGAAGGGCTTATGTTTGAAGTCAGCGAGGACTTACAGACCGGCTCAGGACTAATTAAATGGTTGTTTGATGTCAATGTGGAATTTGGACTCATAAGCTTCTTCATGGCCAGAATGTATTCCTGATACTCACTTTTAACATTACAATACCTGTCAGTCATTATGTCTAGTGAATTTTTTAAATTATTAATTTCTGATTCTAACTTTAAAATATTGTTATTATGATCAGAGATATTATTTTCAATTAATAATGAATACATGTCAAGTTCATCGCCTAGTTGCCTTCTCTCATTAATATACTTGACTTTTTTGTACATACTTTTTTGTCTTTTAATAAGTTTTTGTGTTTTTCTTATGTATTTATTAATTTTCACATATTTCTTAATTTTGTTTCTACTGCACTCAACTATCTTGTGATTGGAACAATGAGCTGTTAAGGTATCATCCTTTGTTAAATCTATAGTAATAGTGGGTTCTAAGCTGGGTTCAGTAGCAACAAGGCTGGGCACACTACCAACTAACTCCTTCATTCCGTTCATATCTAGACTATCCTAAACCACTCAAAAAGTTTAGGCCTCGAATTCTACAGTTCATTCCGTAGTCGATTCCCAACCCGTCGGATTCAAAAACGCTATTCACAAACTCTGTGAGAGTGGTTTTCGAATTCACTCCCGATAGATTAGTGTAGTTTGTGAATAGCGTGTTTGAATCCGTAGGATTGAAGTGGAGTGTTAAGTTCCTACCTGTACTCGGACGGCATGTTCGTGTCTCCGCTTCATGTCGTCGATGTGTTGAGCAATGCCTGTCATCTTCAGTAGAGCATATTCTGTCTCTCTTGATGCACACTGTTTTACCATATTCTAGAAAACAAACATCATACATTTTTTTTGACCGAGCATCTACATTTTGACACTGGACTAAGTTGTTTTCGTGTGTTTGTGGCTAATGGACACATTTTGTATCCGATCTTCACGAAACTTGTCACAAGTGTTCCTATTAAAATTTTTTCGGGATTAAGCCCAAATAATGTGGTTAATGTTCACGAGGTTCAACTTTCAACCTACGTTACTACTATATAAGTATATCTGTGTTTATTGAACGATATATTGGCAACCACTAGTTTTAAATACGGAGGAGAAATATGGAGGACGCCAATATCTGCACTCGTCCAGCTTTCGCATTCCCGTTTGCTATCTGAACAAGTTATGAGGATCAAATGTAGCCTAATTATCTACCGTATGCACTGTCACAATGAAAGTGACCACTGATGAGAGCTTTGTACAGACTTTTAAGCAAGATTGAGTTGAGTATCTTTACCGGACCCTCTTCCATTATAGTCAGTCCAGAAGGTGCTTTGTGAGGAGGGGATGCTTGAGACCCGAAGTTCTAAGCTAGCACCTCTTAAACAAAAATACCAACCTGCAATAACAAATGGTACTTCAATATCCTTTGAACTGGCTTCAGCAAATACGAGGCTAGAGGAAGCGGGTGACCAAGTTCGGTCTGCCTCTCTCTGAACTCCCTCGCGCTGTGGACTTCTGAGGCTAACGCCGCGAGCCTCTCCATCGTTCGAGGGTAGCCGGTACAGTATGAAGTGTAGACAGAGAACCCTGATGTGTTGTTCACGAAACATCGAGCAATACTTGTGGCGTCCAATTGACATGTGTTCAGCTCTTCACAAAGTGATCTGAAATGATAAAAAATGTGTTATATTTTCTTTTTAGTGTAAGATAATAAAATCAAGACCTAATTTTACAACAGCTTCACAAGCTCTTTACTCCACTAGAGGTCCTTCGTGTGAAATACACTTTCCAACATTTATAATAACTACGCCGCACCTATTGGTCGTAGCGATGTTATTTGATGGCTCTTTATTTTTGACATACATTATTTCTACAACATTTGTACATCGTATCTGGTAGACATAGAGGATCATGCAATCAATGTAACTAAAAATCAAATGAATTATTATGAATTAGCGAGATTTTTTTTTCATTTCAAATCGTTAGTTCCTGAGATTAACACGTTGAACCGAATCAACTCTTCAGCTTTTGACAGAAGCACTTACTACACCTAAATTTCGCCACTATTTTTGTATCATATTGACATTTCCGGGCACATAAGGTATACCAGACCAGAAGTTGCACCGCGAGTAAGTGAGAATGATGCAGCACTGTTCAAACCCTATGTAACTTGAAGCAACTCGAAACAAAGATCGTGTCAGTTCGCTTGCAATTCTGTATCCAATAAAACTAAAACAAAATGTAACTGCCTCCATGCCTTTTGTTAGGTCACGTACTAATGCGTTCTGGTGAACAAAGAGCTAGGGTTTTTAGGTTCACGCAGGTTAACCGACTGAGCTGAGACATGAGTGTTTTAATGGAGTTCTTTACAAAGATCCATCCAGATATATAAAACAGCTTTACACTAAATAAAAAGAAAATAAGATACTTGTATAAACCTGTCTGTTTATTCCGGTTTATCTCTGAAATTACTGGATCGATTTTACGGAACTTTCACTGGAAGATAGCTGATGTTAAAAGGAGTAATTTCGGGAACTTTCTATCCCGGGAATGTGTTCCCATAAGGATTGAGAATTAGAAAACTATTCCACGGGCGAAGGCGTGGGCTCTTTGTATAATGTTTTTATATTAACAGGCTAATGATATAGGAGTAGAGAGTTAAGCGCCCACCGGCAAGAAACGCGAAGTATTTTTCGTCTCAAATATTTATTGAGGCGTTAGTTACACCCACACAAATATTCTGAGTTATAGATATGTGTTAACGAGGTTAATTTTATGAGGCAATCCTACTGATTTAAATGTGAAAATGAACCAAATGTGAAAGTACATTTTGTTACTTAATCCCGCTTAACAGTTTTACGGATACACAACCTTACTTCTTTCTTAGGCCTTCGCCAGTGGAATAGTTTTCTAATTCTCAATCCCCACCGGAACACATTCTCGGGATAAAAAGTAGCCTTAGTTATTCCTTAAAACATAAGCTATATTTAAGTCCCGTTAAAATCGGTCCAACCGTTACAGAGAGATAGACCCAGACTTCAAAAAGTGGCGTTTTGTTCCTACATAAGTGCGCCTAAAGTAGCTCTATTTGTTCAGAGATTTTTTACTACTTTTTAGCAGGCAATATTGAGATTTGAATTTGGAACAAGAATCTTTCATAGTAATCCAATCAAAACAAAAACAAAACCCGCGAACTTATTTCATCGCCAGTACATTTATTTTTATTTTTTTCATAGAATACGATGGAAAGTAATATTTAAGACACGAGAGTAAAATTATTTTATTCACAGGCGACGTACTTTTAATCCCTCGCTACGTTCAGACTCCTATAATATATTATAGAATTCTGCGCTTCGCTCTGGATTCAACATAGCGTCTTCAACAACAATATATCATTTTACTCTCTTGTCATGAAAACTACTATTTTCATGTCACGTATAGCTTTACATCATTTGTAATTAATTGAAGATATTTACTACGCTAATAGTAATTTACAATTACAATATATTCAAATATCTAATTTACAATAAATTAATTAGTGATCAGATTACATTTCTAATATCCGTTGATCACTATTTCTATTTAAAGTGATGTTTGTAGATTTTTTTTGTCGTCTCAACTTTAACCTACTTTACAGAGAAGAGAGTTCGATATTTGAATGTAGAATGTGGAGAGATTCTCTTCAGTGGTATGTAACTGTTTGGCTGTTGGAGTTTTGATTTGTTAAGTAAGTATTAACAAAATATATAGATTCTTTTGTACTTCAAGTTCTCATGACCTTCAAATGATATAATTTGATGGGTAAATTATTTCAAATTTAGCGACGAAAATCCCACGATTTACATAACAATAGCGAACTTTGCACTCGTTCTCGTTGCCTTGTAACATCTTTAAATTGTTGTCATAACATAGTATAAAACAAAGTCACTTCCGTTCTCTATATATGCTTAGATCTTTAAAACTACGCAACGGATTTTGATGCGGGTTTCACCAATGGATAGAGTGGTTCTCCAGGAAGGTTTTTGTGTAGAGAATTTGTCAAGCGAAGCTGCAGGCGTCCGCTAGTTTTAAATAATAAACACACATATAAAATCACGTCCCTATCTTCGAAGGGGTAGACAGAGCCGTATGTTTCGTCCACATTTATCCAGACACTTTGTTGGTTCCACACTCAGGGCAACTATCTCTATACTACGTATATATAGAGCGCTAACAACCACTCTGCACGTCAGAACATTCAAACAGTCGAGGATGACGTAACGTCACTACAGCTTCCCAGTTTAAGTTGTTGTGTGGCAAAAAATGGAATTAACTGTTGTTGGTAATTATTGTTCTGAGATCTTGTTTTTGACGTGTTTTAATGTTATGTGGCGCCTCTAGTGGAACGCAAACATATATTGGGCAACCTATATCAGAGCCATTTTGTATTCGCCACGAAGAAAATGGGTGACGCTTGCCCTCTATATAGTGTAGAAACTCAATGGGCCCACGTAATAGGCGGTGAGGCTTATTGCCTTTTTACTTTGGATATATTTGTCAAAGCCTCGTCTGTCCGTCAACAGGTGACAGTCAGGCTGGTGCAGGACCATGACTAGGGCCGCCCTACAGATGTTGATGGGACCCCTAGCAACCTAATATATCCCAAATAATATCAAAGTATTTGACAAACATGAAATTAAGGCGACATTTAGGTGTAATTGCGCTTTTCCTGACCTGATCTCGGCCGCAATGCGTGTCGATGTTAATGTCAACCCACACACACATATCACGCCTATATCCTCAAAGGGTAGGCAGAGGTGCAATACACACCCACAGTTTTCCAGTATTTTAAGTCCCATGTAATAGGGGTAAGCCTATTGCCGTAACCGGGTACTCAAATAATGGGTTATGTACCAAAATGGCCGAATGATTTTTTTTTTTAATTGAAACCCGTTGCCTTGCGATGTAATGTTGATGAAATGCAACAAAATCTTACGTGCCAGCCGCTGTGGCACAGCCAATTAAAGTCCTGGGAGTCTCGGACTAGGACTATGTCAATGTCTAGACAACAAGATTCTGTTTACAAACGCCTTCAATGTAGGTACACGGTAATCTTTGAAACCACTGAACAGATTTTCTTGTTGTTTTAGTATTTAAACTGTGCTCAGTTTGCAGCAATAAATAGTTAATAATAATTTGTTTCATAAAAAATACACGTCAACAATTGATAATAGAATGGGACCACTTGGAAAATAGTAGCTTCCAATATAAAAAAAATCCAAAGATAGGAAAGTTTTCCGAAGATATGATAACAAACATAAAAAACATTAAAATCTAGTGGTTCTGTGAACCGTAGACTTCGGGAGCGGCTTTGTTTAGAAAATTTCTTCTTCAATTTTCTTTATTACTCTTTCATTTGTCATCCAATCCAAAAAATATCATTCAAATGTTATTCATTGTAAGCAAGGAGTGTGTGTGTAAAGTTTCATGCAAATCGGTTGATAAATACGGCCTCAAACATGATCTGACAGAACCCGTAGATGTAGAGGTGCAGACGAAAGAAATTCTCCCTAGTCGTTGAAACGGAGCCTTCGGTCGCTTCGCTCCCTCAGTCAAAAAACATACAGTCGAATTGAGAACCTCCTTTTTTGGAAGTCGGTTAAAAATAGTCTAATATAATTTATAGGTACCTGTTAAAACCGTAGATGTCTTCAATATTATTGAAGAGTTCTGTTAGCTGTTCGTCGGAGAATGTCGCTTCTTTTCGCCAAACGTGCAGATAACCCTGAAAAAAGATGAAACGTTATACTGGTGACTGCGCGTTAGACTTAGGTATCACGCCTTAAAAAACCGGATACTTTCGGACATGAATCCGTTCATAACACAAGCACAACTTCTTAAGTGAACACGAAACATACCGATTTCAGAATAAGCTTTTGTAGTTTTCTCATCAACCAATTCTCACGTCAAAACATTACAGACACAAAAAGTGAAAAAAAGAAATGGTATGCCTCTTTTGCCCCTTTTTTTAACAGTTCACATATAATTCAAGAAGTATGACCCAAGGTTTCATCAGTAAACTGTATGTAGTTATAGAGTCTAACCAAGTTGGCCACCTTTGCACTAAAAGTTGGTTATACGAGAGACTATGTTCGCAAGTGTTAACCACAGTTGCGGTCGACCGCAAGCCTATTGGTCTACGTTCAAAATGGAGTATTGTTTACTAGCAAATGTCAAAAACAAAGGGAAATCTTTCAACCATATTGTAGTAAAATGACGCTCGTGGTTTCAACCGCATGGAGTTATAGTCCGAGCGCTTTCTGCCGTTTTAGAAACTTCTGATCGATGTTTCGAAAGACCAAAAGGGTGGTGATTTCCTGGATCAGAGAATTAGTATCGCCATCCAACGTGAGCCTTCCCAGTCAGCAGTGATTTTTTACACGAATTTCAGTAATTATTGAAAATATTTCTGAATATTCTACTTATACTTTGGTAATTAATAATTATACTTCAGTAAATAGTGAAACGTACTGAATGGTTTGTTGGTATACGTAAATCTTTACAGGGATAAAAGTATCTAGTAATTTTCTTCTCTTATTTTAGGTTCAGAGTTTCTGTCTATTTCCGTAACAAATTTTACTAAGATCACTTCAATCACTGCTCCCGCACAAAGCAGTCTGAGTGCGTATGCGGCGCACGGCTTTTTATATTTTTATTAAGTAGGAGGATAAGGTGTGTTGTGTTTAAAAGCTGCTACACACAGTGCCGGCGGCTCTGCGGGTTTATGCCGAGCGGCACTGCCGCCGGCAATACAAGCCCACGGCTTAGGCCGCGCATAGCCGCCAAGCATCATTCCTATTGTGACAATCATGTATGTATCAACTGACGCCGGCACCCCGCGCAACCCGCCGGCACAGCACGGCGGCCATGCCGGCGGCTTCTTCGTGCGGCAAGCCTGACCCGGCGGCTTTGTAAGCCGCCGGGTCAGCGGCAGCATGGCCCTGTGTGGAGCAGCCTTAATAAACTTCTTTTTCTTTCAGTATTGTTACATGAAGACCAAGGATTTGATCACTCAGATGATATAACCTGGGTGATCAAAATTCAATAAACTGGAATTTCAAACTGTTGCCACGTTAGTATACAATTTCGATTATAAACAAGTCACGTCCACACTCTTCCGTTCCATATTTAGAGCAAATTTCTAAAACACAGGATATCAGATTGAGGACAGACCGAGACCTTTAAATTTCACTAACTGGTCTAAATGAGGATGATCTTCTGTATTATCAAAATGAATTGCTGTTTGTTCAATTTATTTTAAGACCTTTCATCTTGTATAGTTATGTGTGCACACTCATGTTTGAGCAAATAAAGTTATCTTATCGTATCTTATCTTATCTTATCCTATCTTGTTTGTCTCCTTAAAAATAAGTCAAACATTGACACAAAAAAGCAGTCGAATTGAGAACCTCATCCTTTCTTTGAAGAAAGTTAAAAATCTAGAACCGCTGGACAGATTTGGATAATTTTGATCTTAAAATTTTTATTATCTACAATTTAGTAAGATAAGGTTTGTGGAAGTTCAGAAAAGGTGAGAAAATATGAAAAACATTGAAAACACAATATCACATCTTGATACAGACAAAAGCGTTTATCACATACACATTTCGTCAAGCACTGTTGGTTCTGATTGACACTGTGATTTAAATATCTGACTTTTTCCGAAGAAACTGTTTGTTTACTTATATTTTTTTGAAATCCATTGTTTCAACTTGTCCATCCGAAGGTAACCACGTTTGTACACATAAAGCGAATTGTGGCGATGCGAGTTCGCACTGCAAAAAAACTGCGATGACAATTGCTGCGATGCGAATTCGCACGGCGAAGGTTCCCTTCCGTTTGAACAGAAATGAACAAGTTCTTGTGATGCGTTGGCGAGTTCGTAGATTTTGGTGATGCGACGCACGTCGCTTATCGCATCACCTTATTGTGAACAAGCCGTAAGGCATATTTAGTGATAAAACCGCCAATTGTACATTTTCAAGCCTGATTTCTTGTTACAATAAAGTTTCTTGTTACAATTTAGTTTCGGTTCCGTAACGCCGGTGTGCCCCAACCCTTACTTATAGACAGACCGGCGCGTGCGCAGCTCACTGCTAGAAAGTTTGATAACCAGATAAGTGTATCACGAGCTTTACCTTATTAGGTGGTCAACAGTATGGTGTAACATTCGTAACTACAACAAATTGTTCAACTTGCTTCGACTAATGTCTTTGACTGAATTAAATCAAAGATCATATAGGTAGGTATAAATCTGAGTAAATAGTTTAATAAGGAAATAGCAGCATAAACATGGCATCGAAACAGTTTGTCGAAAACCAATGATATCGCAGAAAATGTCGATGACGTGACGTAAACAACACATTTTTGAAATTGCCTGCCATATAATTGGTTTTCGACAAACTCGTCCTACCGCCATGCTTGCTCTGCGTATGCTTGTTGTAAATATGTGATAGTAGTTAACAGCCGTTCATTCTTGGAGCCTGGTGGTTTTGAGTTCATAATAAATAGTTTCAGCAAAAAAAACGACTTTAAATGACCGAAAAAGGACCAAATGATAGTCAGAATGGTACCAAATGGAAATGGGACCATATTTGAAGTAGTAGGCTTTCAAATAAAAAAAGGATTCACGCAATCGAAAGTTATTATGAGATAACGGTACTATAAACATTGTTGCAACACATCCCTTGCGGGTCAATTAAGTAAAATAAGCCAACCTTTTTATCGGATCTCCACTAAAGTTGGCACAAGTGTTCCTTAATTTAAAACCGTCTTTTTTGGGAAATGGGAGTCCAAAGCCCAAACTCATGATCGACTCTTCTCAAGACCAGGAGGCTGGTTACTTTTTAACTCAAAGAATAAGCATTGCCATACATGTAAGTGGTCGATGTCTGTACATCGAAGATATAAAAGAGAAACTGTTGTAGGGGGACTTTATGAACGCAATAGTACCCAAAACAATGGTTTTTAGAATTTTTGTCTGTTTGTCTGTGTGTCTGTTTGTCTGTTTGTCTGAATGTTTGAACACGCTAATCTCAGAAACGGCTTAACCGATTTGAATGCGGTTTTTAGTAATGCGTTGTGGTTTATTCAACTTAACATTTAAGGTTTGTTTTATATCAATCGGTTCATAAATGAAAAAGGTATGTCGATTTAAAGTACCACGCAGGCGGAGCTGCGGGTAACAGCTATACATAATAGATCAGTAACTGGTGGTCAAGAAAACTATGACACGCAGGCGGAGCTGCAGGCAACAGCTAGTTGTAAATAAATTCAACAAATCCCAATTAATGTTTATATTGATTCATACCGACTCTGATACTCCGCGCTCTGTGGTCGCGAGGTCTGTGTCTTTCACAAGTACCTACTTATAAATATTTTTTTTTTTTTTTTTTTTTTTTTTATATTTGGTTCGCCAAATTGACGCCGCCCGCCTGGTGGTAAGTCGTGACGACGTCTAGCGATTGTGGGCCACTCTCACAGCACACATTACTATTGAGAGTGGCCCTCAACTTGACGACCTACTGATGTGCCTCTTCACGCTCCGCTTAAAGAACCCAGGATTATATGTGGGAGGAAACACGTGCACAGGCAGGGCGTTCCAGGCCACTATCGTTCGGCAGAGAAACGAACGTTTAAAACGTTCGGTTCTCGCGAACATGCTATCCACTGTGTGGGGGTGGCATCTCTGCCCGGCACGAGTCGTTCGGGATCGGAAGGAAGAGGGTGGGATCAGATTGAAGAGCTCTTCAGAACACTCGCCGTGGTAAATACGGTAGAATGCGGCCAAGGAAGCTATTGTTCGGCGCTGAGCTAGCGGCTCAAGGCTTCCCGTTACCTCCGGACAACCTATAATACGGATAGCCCGTCGCTGCATAGCGTCGAGAGCGTCCAGCAGATACTTCGCGGAGCCGTCCCAGAGGTGAGAGCAGTATTCGACGCAGGGTCTAATCTGCGTCTTGTACAGCAGACACCTCTGGTCCGGTGTAAAGAATCTCTTTACCTTATTCAGTATTCCTAGTTTCCGCGAAGCTAGCCCTATACATCTTTCGATGTAGTTTTTATTATTGAGCTCTCGACGAACGTCTATGCCAAGGATATCAAGGTTGTCCTTCATTGGTAATAATGCATTCTGAAGAGAGGGTAGGGGAAGGAAAGGGGATTTCTTCGCAGTAAATGCACACGCCTGTGTTTTGCGGGCATTGAACTCGACCAGGTTCTCGGTACCCCATTGAGAGATATTGTCGAGGTTACGGTCGAGATCAGCCACGAGTCGTCGTCTCTCCTCCTCAATCTCAGATCGCCCCGCCGTCGGACGAACCGAGTAACTCCCGTGCAGTGTGCTGTCATCTGCATAGCAATGAATGTTCCCGAGGGATAGCATATCATTGATATGCAGAAGAAAGAGAGTTGGTGATAGTACGGACCCCTGCGGTACCCCGGCATTCACTTGCAAGAAGCGAGAAGCCTGGCCATCGCAGAGGACCCGCACTCGGCGCTCGTTTAAAAAGCTGGCAATCCAGCTGCACAGTTGAGGAGGTAGACCATATGCCGGAAGCTTGGAAAGGAGCGAAGCATGCCAGACCCTATCGAAGGCTTTGGCGATGTCCAGGCTAATAGCCAAGGACTCGCCGTGCCTTTCCATAGCCCCACCCCAGACATGCGTTACGAATGCCAGAAGATCACCCGTTGATCGCTTTGGCCTGAAGCCGTATTGTCGATCATTGATTAATGAGTGATCCTCTAGGAATTGCATGAGCTGCTTATTTATAAGGAGCTCAAGCACCTTGCAAATGACTGAGGTGACAGCTATGGGTCGATAGTTGCCTGGATCGGACCGACTAGCTGTCCCGGCGAACTCCGAACCGCCTCAAATTAAACATTTAAACCTTCCCTGAACTGTTACGAATATTTTAAGACCAAAATTTGTCAAATCGGTCAAGCTGTTCCCGAGTTTTAGAGAGACAAACGAACGGCGATTCATTTTAATTTCTCAATTATGTTTTATTTTTATAAATAAATAAATATTTTTGGACATTCTCACACAATGTCATCTAGCCCAAATGAAGCTAATATAAGCTTGTGTTATGGGATGTAGACGACTGATAAACATACTTATATATTTCTAAATACATACATATTATACATAGAAAACACCCATACTCCAAAACAAACATTTGTGAATCACACAAATAATTTAATTCGACCCGGAATCGAACCTGGGACTTCAGGGATGGCAGTCGCATACTCATACCACTGAGCCACCGAGACAATAAGAAGCATGTTGCTCATGTGCTGTCACCTTTATATCGTGTGTGGCATTGACATTGAAAGTCTACGCTGGTTATCCGTCTACTAGTGACACGAGTTCTACGTGGCCCTACTACTTAGCCTATTGTTTACAAAACTCGCTTGTCTCGCTTGACTATGTACTTGTATTACTAGTATAATTCTTTCTTCAATAACGTGGGCAGTACATAAGTAACCAGATTATTATCAAATAGAGTTGTTACTCTATTCAATCTTTGATTAATCGGAGAGTTGTGTCTTTGAAGTAAATAAGACGTTTGGTAACTTTGTTCCTGTCATCTCAGCTTAGTTTATATCTGAAAAGATAAGCGTGTACAGAGAGACAAAGATTGAAGCAAGCTATGTATAACTAGGTTCACTCTCCGTGTTATAAAGAAACTTTTCTTAATCCAAAGAGGTTTCTAGTGTATTTAACGCCTTTTTTTTCACCAGCGCCCCTAGCGGTAACGTCAGGGAACTGCGTGAAATGTATGGAGCAATACGAAAACGTATTTCGGGCAAATTAACGTATGGAACTGGTACTAGACACACTGTAGGTACCAAAGTGACTGACCCATACAGCATGTTCCATTTCGGGTCATTAACCATTGTCATTGTCAATGGTAAGTGGCCATATTGTTAGAAAAAACCGGTCAACTGCGAGTCGAACTTGCGCACAAAGGGTTCCTTACAGCAAAAAATTACGTTTGTTGTATGGGAGCTCCTTTAAATATGTATTATATTCTGTTTTTAGGGTTCCGTACTCAAAGGGTAAAACGAAAACCGTATTACTGAGACTTCGCTGTCCGTCCGTCCGTCTGTCTTGGGTGTATCTCATGAACCGTGATAGTCAGAAAGTTGAAATTTTCACAGATGATGTATATCTGTTGCCTCTATAACAACAAATAATAAAAAAAATTGGGTTTGCCTGTGTCGTGGACACGGCCGTGTGTTGTACGTGAATACGTTTTTACGTAACAATTAATGTTTTCCGTCGTTGATCCGCTCGGCCACATTTATTCTTTTACGTTCCCTGCACTGCTTGACTCGGTCATATGGTGTTTTTTTGGTGCCATTAGATTCTTCTTGAGAAGCCCTTTCCAACCGTATACGATCTTTGTATTTTGATTTGGCTTTTTGACGCGTATAGGGCGACATTGTATATTTTTTATATGATTATTTTATTATTTTAACGTATAACATTCACTGTCACTATTTTGCACTAAGGTTTTATACACAATCGATAGCTTTTGGCGCGAGCTGACTATTGAAACTTAAACGAACCTCGTAGCTCTTTCAAGTCAAAAGTTATACTAAGTTGAAATCTCGATACGCAGCAAAATCATCTCAAAATGGCGGCGCTTCCCCCTCCCCCACGCGCGATGAGTCGCAGTCCTTACTTGGCGAAATGAATTATTTGATTCTTTAGCTATTCAATGGTGTAATTGAATTTAGGATGGGGATGATAGATATGAATCTGCAGCATCAAATTGTATCCCCCGATTTTGTTATCATTGGTTTTTTTGACTTGCCTCCCACTATGGAAGCAATTTTAAAGACGTATTCACGTCAAAAATGAAACCTACTACGACACCGAAACTTCGCAAGTGGTTCCATTGCAATGTGGTTCCATTGCAATTTGGTCCCATTTCGGTAATTACAAACCTCTGAAGCTATTGAACGGAACTTTTATTTATGAAAATCGGAAGGCAGGACAATATCGCCACAAGCTATATTCAAGTGGTGTTGCAGACATCAACTTGTCTATACAGGGTGTTACGAAAGGGTTATATCAACCCGAAGCCAGCATCATCAGCTGGTCGACCATAACCCGTTTCGATATATGGCGACCGCCAAAGAAGAAAAAAAAAGTTCATCAAAAAATTTAAAAACATATTTCAAATCAAAACAAACGTGTCCCAACGCTACGGCTTGACGTAGCTACAACTAGAGAATGAGCACGTGGTACGTATGTACAATGCCCTTGGCGGTGGCGCGGGCGTCGCGGCGGTGTGGGCGTCCTTAAAGGATTATTTTTGTTTATGTAAATAAAATTTTGACCAACATATAGTTATGTTTCCCCAGATCCTCGTCCGTGGTTCGACCGGTGCACCACATGCAAGTGATAGTAAAATCTCTGTCCCCAATTTTAGAAAAATCTTACCTGTTTACAGGAAAGGTTAAGTTCTTGTGTAACAGTGCTAAATACGATTCGACTCGACTGCGTACACAGTATTTTTAGGTATCAAAACTCACGGTACAACTCCCGCGCAAATTGCCTTCTGATGCTCCTACACAAAGCATCATCTCGTAATACTCTTCGTTACTCAGAGCCATTACTACACAACACAATCACTATCACACACAACTCACAAATTAACACACTAAACAATTATTTAGCTACATCACTGCACAAAGGAAAGAATGCAACTGAGCTGACCTGTGACCTTGCTAAATGATTTTAAATAAAATTCTAGGAAACTTCGTGACTCGACCGAGCGCTTCGTGTTCTTGCAAGCGGCATCGCTTGATGCGAAACAGAGACAAAATTTTCCTATCAGGAGTGAGACGGAAGGCTTTTCACAGGTGCATTATGCATTATTTGTACCTATTTTGATGTCGATGACCGAAGCAGCTGATTTTAGCTAGTGTTGTTTAAACAAGTGTGTATTTTATTCGGTAATAATGTTTTTTTCATGAACTTTTTTTTTCTTATCTGGCGGTCGCGACATATCGAAACGGGTTCTGGTCGACCAGCTGATGGTGCTGGCTTCGGGTTGATATAACCCTTTCGTAACACCGGTATACTACTATTATAAAGAGGAAAGATTTGTATTTTTGTGTGTATGTTTGTAATGAATAAACTCAAAAACTACTGTGCCGATTTCAATTCTTTCACCATTGGAAAGCTACATTCACCCTGAGTAACATAGACTACTTTTATCCCGGTAATGTGTTCCCACGGGAACCGGGAACGAGTAAACTAAATCACGCGGGCGGAGGTGCGGCGATCAGCCAGTTAATAATATAACGGTATCGCCCACTCGTGTCACGAATTGTGTTGCATTTTACGACCTCTCCGGTCAAATATTTTGATAATAAGTACTACCCACATATCAATATAGAGCTCTATGATTGTGCCCAATAGCTGCAAATGTATGTGAAGTACATATACCTAGCCTAAAGAATACTTCGACTGGTTGGGTAATCAATTGAAAGTCTTTGAACCACCATCCAGTTGCCTAAAAATCAGGCAGTCTCTGAAAAAGCAGCATTACGCTGAGAGACGACCATTTTCTCCACGATTTTCTATTTTATTTTTATTATACTTTATTTTTAGTCTTTTTTACTTTACTAAGTAACTAGTGTTGCTTTTTAGGGTTCCGTACACAAAAGGTTAAAACGGGAACCCTATTACTGAGACTTCGCTGTCCGTCCGTGTATCTCATGAACCGTTATACGAGTATAATAAATACGTTTTGGTACGGAACCCTTTGTGCACGAGCCCGACTCGCACTTGGCCGGTTTTTTTTACTGTCATTATGTGGAATAATAAATTATTTCTTTCTTTCCTTACAGTAGAAATTTGACCAACAGATCTTCCAATACCACAGACGACGCGATCTATACGTGTAAGTGTGTTAGATATTAATGTTGATGTTTTTGCCTAATAACATCAACCATCACCAACAAAATTTATACCAACCACTATAATTTCGACTGTTACACTATAAAAAGTACACTACCATTAATGTATATTTGACAGCTAATATTACGCAATAAAATAACTTCATTAAACAAAACTAAAACATCCGCGGCGCACACGCATATCCACTTATAACTGCATTACAACAAGCCCACGTGCGGCTCACGCCCACCTTTTATTACTCTATGCAGGTCGTAGTCTATGTGTATAAGATGCAGCGATTTCACGAGTGGCGCGAAATTGACTGGACTAAGTGGACGGACTGTGGACGTAGGCACAGTGTACGATGTATCTGAATCTCGTAGATTCGCAAATCGCCAATTTGTCCTTTACAGTTTTCACACAAAAGTTAATTCGTGTGAAATTGATATAGTTGATTTTTTGTTCAAAGATCTTTCTTTGTAGCTAAGATTTTCAGTGTTTGGTGCGTAACGGACGGATTACTGAAATCCGTCCGTTACGCACCAAACACCGACAAATGGCTATAGAATAACTCGGTTTAACCAAGCTATGCATGGTGTGGTGTGAGTGTCTGATTTACAGGGAATGGTGTTGGTACATCAAAAATGATATAATGACACCTACTCCCATTGATTGAGCAAATAGGCACAGACATTGGCACTACCTAAGCATATACGAGTAGCAGGCGTGAACATACCTGTACTTTTTTTTCCAATTGTATCTTCGGCCATTTTCGGACCAGCGTCTCTTCAGGAAGAATTCTCTGACAACTGAGCTACCTTATACTAAATACATAGGTATCAAAAATTAAAATAACAATCAACCTTTTACAACTAAGTGCTTCTCAGCCAAATGCCGGTTATTCCCTGGTCCAAAGAATAAGTATCACCATCTAAATTAGCAACGCAACCAGCATTCTGTAAACCTTCCTTGTCACAATGACACGGAGGATTTTTACACGATCTTTTCTAAATATTGTAGGTAGATAAATGCATTGTAATACCTATATTGTAAATACAAGTTACCTAATGCGCTTTAAGTATGTATATCCAATATTTGTTACAATACAATCGCTGCCGCTTATCAATTAACCCGCCGCGCCGTGATAGTAAGATACGCCTGCGCGTTTATCATTGAATATCACTGTAATCTACGATCACGAATCCAACTGTGACTCTATATAAATCACTAATTATACACTGAGCTCTCCGTGAACCCACATGCAACAGAAATATGACTTATTTGTCTAAGTATATTAAGTTAAATTATTGATTTGCCAATGCTGTAACCTTTATATGCATAGGTAAGTACTTACAGATAAGAATACTGTCTTGAAGAGATGCTCAATCCCATACGAATTTACAAATAAGGTCATTCTGGACTACATATTTCATTATAATCATAACATAGTATAAAACAATGTTTCTTCCGATGTATATACATATGCTTAGATCTGTGGCTGTTTTCACCAATGGATAGAGTGGTTCTCGAGGAATGTTTTAGGCTATAATTGTGTTACAATACTATTTCAGGTGGACAAAGCCGCGGCCGTCCGCTAGTGTAAAATAAGTTAGACCGGATAGCTGGAAGCAACTGGGTTGGACAAAGGCTTGGTGCAAGACGACCCTTAATACATATAAGTAACTAGTGGTCGCCCGCGAGTTCGTCCGCGTGGTAATTTGGATTTTTTCCCGTTCCCGTCGCGCCGCGTCATATTTTGAACAATTCACACAATATCTTTATAATTTGTAGCCTATGTGTTATTCTGATGTATAAGCTATATTGTTGTAAAGTTTCATTAAAATCCATTCAGTAGTTTTTACGTGAAAGAGTAAAAACATCCATCCATCCATACATACATACTTCATACTCACAAACTTTCGCGTTTATAATATTAGTAGGATGTAGATGACGGTTAGACACAGTATCCGTGTACCTACATACACCCCAGGCGCACACTAGGCGACACGCGACAGCGACAGCTCGGCGTCTAGACGCGGCGACAGGCTGCGGCCGTCAATTTCATATATTTTGTTCAAAGCTCCGCACACACGACGACAGTCGCGCGACAGCTCTGTGAAGAGATTTGACATCTCTTGGAATCCGGTACTATGAAATAAAAACGAGTCACTTGCAGATTACTTTATATTCTCACCATCTTTATTAAATAATAATAATTTATTTTATTTAATTTTTTTTTGTTAAATTCTAATTTAATATATAAATACCTACCTACCCAATCGTATGGTCTTTAATTTAATTAATCTCTTAATACAACTCTATTTTATCTTCTTTATATACATCATTCTACTGTACGTGTGTATGTCACTGAACTCCAAACGGCTGGACCGATGTTGACGAAATTTTTTGTGTGTGTTCAGGGAGATTCGAGAATGGTTTAGATTCACAATTTGGTTCTTATTTTGCAGGACATCGTCTGTCGGGTCCGTTAGTGTAGTATATAAATGCTTCTACCTATTCCTACAATGATCTTAAATTAAACTTTAAAAATTTGGTCCGATAACTACGAACACTCTACCTAGTTATTTGACCTAGATCCCTACCTGAGTATTCTGAATTATTTAGTGATTACACAAAATACTGAATTACAAACCTTATGGTAATAGCCAGCCTTTCCGCAGGAGTTAAACTTTTTCTTAGCCGTGTATCTTCATGTTTCAATTCATCATGTAGTATGGAAAGTAACTCTTTAAATGAATTCACGCTCATTCTGAAGTAGTTAATAAATTTTTCGTGGTGCATTTTAAGCTCTTCAAAAAGCAGAGAAAACTGCCCACGTTCTTGGCGAGAGGTTAGTATTAGATGGACAAAAAATTTTTAACTACTTCAGAATGAGCGTGAATTCATTTAAAGAGTTACTTTCCATACTACATGATGAATTGAAACATGAAGATACACGGCTAAGAAAAAGCATAACTCCTGCGGAAAGGCTGGCTATTCTATCTATCTGACCAAATGTTTAAAGTTTAATTTAAGATCATTGTAGGAATAGGTAGAAGCATTTATATACTACACTAACGGACCCGACAGACGTTGTCCTGCAAAAAAAGAACCAAATTGTGAATCTAAACCATTCTCGAATCCCCCTGAACACACACAAAAATTTTCATCAACATCGGTTCAGCCGTTTAGGAGTTCAGTGACATATACACGTACAGTAGAATTATATATATAAAGAAGATAAAATAGAGTTGTATTAAGATATTAATTAAATTAAAGACCATACGATTAGGTAGGTTATTTATATATTAAATAAGAATTTAACAAAAAATTATAAAGAAAATAAATTATTATTATTTTATAAAGATGGTGAGAATATAAAGTAATCTGCAAGTGAGTCGTTTTTATTTGATAGTACCGGATTCCAAGAGATGTCAAATCTCTTCACAGAGCTGTCGCGCGACTGTCGTCGTGTGTGCGCGTGCACGGCGCGTCTAGACGCGGCGACAAGTAGCGAGCGCGCGCGACTCCCCTAGCTTGTCGTCGCGACTCCACGACTCTGTCGCCAAGTGTGCGGAGCTTTGAACAAAATATATGAAAATGACGGCCGCAGCCTGTCGCCGCGTCTGGAGGGACATCATCATTGAAGATGAATTTTTATACTATGAATGTAGTTAAGTGGAAACACGCATTATTAAGAAGTGGCAATAAAACATAAGTTTTCACATTGACAATATTCTTACTAAGTTAACAGTTGTCAAACAAATAAATACACCGACATGAATGAAAGCGCGCACGTTTTTCTTCTATATTTTTACATCGAGGCATGGGCGCGTATTTTTATAATGCCAACGCGTGGGCCGCTTAGCTATAAAGAAGTTTGTATGACAATGTATTCTTATATTTATCACTAAAGTTGTATTAATAAAGAGGTTTTTGTTGAGTACGTTTTTCATATTACTTATTAAGCTGTACCGCTGTACCTGTTTGTTCATGGTTCAATGTATACAGATAAATAAAATATCTGTTCGTTTGTTTGTTACGACGATATAAAAGTAACGTAGATTAACGAATCTACGCTAGGGGAAATCGGCTCTTTAGTCCAGAATAGATATTAAATTCTTAGTATGGGATAGGACACCAGAGCTATTAAATAAATAAATATTTTATCACACAACGTCATCTAGCACAAACTAAGCTATAAGCTTGTGCTATGGGTAGACAACTGATAAACATACTAATATATTTCTAAATACATAATATAATATACATAGAAAACACCCAAACTCAGAAACAAACATTAGTGGATCACACAAATATTTGATACAACCCGGGAATCGAACCCGAGACTCCGGAGTCGAAAGCCGATGCACTACCGACCACGCCACCGAAGCAGTCTTAGTTAAATAGTATCAATATCTTAATAATCTTTTGTTTAGACTATGCTAAAAATGAACTAAGAACCACACAGCAACGTGTGGAGTATCAAATAAATCTCCTTTAGGTCTATATTAAAGATATTTACGAAAGAACTGATGCCAGCAATATTTTTTAATCAAATGCAAAAAAATGCGACTGCCTCGTAGGCTCAGTGGTATGAGTATGCGACTGCCGCCCCTGAGGTCCCAGGTTCGATTCCGGGTCGAATCGAATTATTTGTGTGATCCACAAATGTTTGTTTCGGAGTTTGGGTATATAAGTATGTTATATGATTAGAAATATATAAGTATGTTTATCAGTTGTCTAGATCCCATAACACAAGCTTATATTAGCTTAATTTGAACTAGATGACGTTGTGTGAGAATGTCCAAAAATATTTATTTATTTATTAAAAAAAAATATATATATCAACGATAACTTAGTCCATATAGGGTTGTCCCGTAACCAACTGTTACAAGCCTTATCTAGCAATTACACTCTATAACTACACACGGTAACCTAAATTCCTTGTAGGGTATAATCATCCCTTTCAATTGCGCGCCGTGCAGTTCATATAGCGGCCATAAAGTTGAGTATCATTCATTGTTTTGACTTCAGGAGGAGGTTCTCAATTCGAATTGGTATACTTTTCCCCGTGTCCGAGAAAGGCCGTGGGTTTGAGTCTTGCCGATGACATTTCAGATTTAGTGATTTATAATTTCTATCTAAATGAATTATTGGATCGACTTGAGTTGATCAATGATTTCGCCAATGTCAAGGTAATGCTTGATTAGTTGATAGTCCCGCACAGAAGAACTAGTTATTCCTAACTAGCTCCAGGTGCAGGACAAGAAACGTTGTTCGGTATGTGAGTGTCTGGGAAACCGATTTTTGCGGAGCGCCAGACGTAACCTAAAAAGCCACGCGCTCAGCAAAGATCGAACTCCTTGTTCATCTTTGCATGTTTACTGAAGCAAAGGCCATCCTATTACTCTGCCTAATGGCCGCCATTGCAGCAGCTAGGAACTAGGGCAACGTCACACGCGATCTTGAATAAATAATGGGGAAATTTCAATGACAAGAAGAAATATTGCCCTTGTACATTTTTAATCACACAGTTCTTAGAAAATGTGTTATTTAATTACGCCGTTAAGGTAATATCGCAGTAATAAAGGTAGGTAAGTATATTAAATACTTGCTGTTTTCACAACCTTTTTAGGGTTCCAAATCCAAGGCGTAAAACGGGTACCATATTACTGAGACTTCGCTGTGCGTCCGTCTGTCTGTCACTACACTGTATCTCGTGAATCGTGATAGTTAGAATGCTGAAATTTTCACAGATGATGTATTTCTGTTGCCGCTATAACAAATACATGCTAAAAAAGAGAATATAATAAATATTTAAGGGGGATCCCATACAAAATACGTGAGTACGGAACCCTTTGTACTTTTTTTAATACTGATCGGCTCTTATTAGTCATACCGTGATGTTATATTGTACATACATAATACGAGTATATAGCCTTCCTCGAAAAACGACTATTGAACAAAAATAATTTTCCACCTATAACACAGGTCTGATTATTGAATGCCATATAACCTTATCGCCTTATTGAATTATGAAACTAGACTATCGAACTAGAGTACTATTAGTAACTAAACGTACAAAGTGGGTCACTCAGCAGGGCCGGCTGTGGCGTCGACCCTTCCACGTTGATTAGCGTTTGAATAAAACATTAGTATTAACTAAACGCGTAATGCACTTCGAACGATTCGAAGTTTAAAAAGTTTCTATGCATTTGGCGGTATCTTTTTTCTTTTTAATAGGCAGTGGTACTGGTTAGGGGAGGTCTATACCCAGCAGTGGCGTCACGTCAATTGACTAAAACGATGATGAAGACTGGTTGTATTGGCCTTTACTTTACAAGACCTATTTAGATGACAGTCACTTATAGCACAGATAGTTAATTAAAATACGTTACAAGGTTTCACTCGGACTGCAGAGATTCTAATTGGAAACTACTACTTCCCAAGTAGTACCATTTCAATTTGGTCCCCATTCCGACAACTATTTGGGCCCATTTCGGTAGTTTGAAGTCGGTTGCTGTCTTAATTTTTGACGTTTATTTTATTGACTAGATTTTTATTAAGTTCTGTGGAGAGCAGTCATCGTCATCTGCATGTAAGGAAACTACTGAAATAGTTGAGGCTCCAATAAAGGTTTGCTGCGTGTATACAACACCTCTGTCTATTCGTTCGAGTATTATTTGTGGGCAATATAAAAGATTCTTGCCTGTCTGTCTATCTATATGAACGAGTATGTAAACATAGTAATCTCAAAAACTACTGAACGGATTTTGAGAAAGACTAAGCTCAACTTGACGCAAAATTATGTGCTTTATTTCATCCCAATCGGAAGAAAAATAAGTTGGCGTTATAGCTGGTTTAATAAAGTATTTCCTACGGAGCTGCGGGAGGCTGGTCGATAGATGCAATTGCGATATGAATATGAGTAATGAATCGATACAAAGTCAAAACATCTTCGTTAGATTGCACAATATGGCGGTACCAATATGGCCGAATTCTGGATGTGGTAATGCAATGCGAACGCAGCTGATGTTTCAAAACCATCGGAAACACAACACACATCCCCATCACATCGACGGCCTGATAAGTTTGGATATGAAATATTTTTGACCGTAACTGATGGTATGAGTATGGAACGTTATACAGAAACACGCTTCATCGACTCTACTAAATACAGAAAGCACGTTTCGCCGAAAACATCTACTAGCAGAGATTCTTTTGGACATGGAAAATTCATGCATCTACTCCACCATGTGTGTGTCCTGTGATACTTTTGAACTTTTGTCTTTTCTACATTTTTTCTTTATTTATATGGCCGAACGTTTACAGAACTTTACCGAATTACAGTTGATATAAAATCTTTGCCATTCATTCCTTCAGAGCAAGGAGAGAGAAAAAAACATAAATCTCACCTCCACCACCTGCCTCAGGTCTTCGACGTAGACGTTCTCTGTTTGTACAATTTCAGCACAAACCCGTTCTAACTGTGACAGTCCCGGCATTTCATCCACAAGATGAGCTGCGGAATAAATTATGAACACTTATTTTTAGAATCAGTATATGTATTATTATTGTATTAATACATACAGTATTATAATAATTCACAGGGGTTACCGTCAAAACCAATTTCACCTGCAAATGATGAACCGGCCGATCAAGAGACGAGGCTCTGGCAATCTTTAGCCCGGTTAGTTGGCAATTGGCTCGCTCGAAATGCCCATGCCTTACTATTTTATAATCTGACCCTAAATTCGAACAGCATCAGATCTTACAACGCTACAATATCTGTTAGCTGCAGTATTTTATTATTGTTAGGCCCACTTGTGTGTCAGCTCTCAAGTAGGCCTTATTCATTTATTTCAGACATAGTCCATACAAAATAAAATTAACCTATTAAATTAAAATTAAATTACGTGACTGCCCTTTTATCTATAAATCATTTAAAATAATCATCTGGAAACTCATGATCGACTCTTCTCAAGACCAGAAGGCTGTTTACTTTTTAGCTCAAAGAATAAGCATTGCCATACAACGTGGCAATGCTGCCGGCCTTCTGTCAGTCGGCGACGAGGCGAAGGAGTTCTTTGACGGCTGTTTATAATGTAGATTTTAATGTGTATAGTATAGTTTTTAGTTAGTGTAAATAGTATTTTTATCTACTATTATGTATATTTAAGTCATTATACGCATAAATAACTTACGTGTTGTATCCGCAGAATTTCTTTCTTCAGATACACTTTTAGTCGTAGCACCAGCACTATTCACAAAACTATTGCTACCATTCGCTGATGCCATATCAACGTCACTGTGGTCATCCAAACTTTCTATAGACGCCAAGTACGCGGAATTCACCCCTTTATTTTGAACCCCGCTACTCGATGTCGAACTTGACGAAGTTATAGAACTCAATGATAAAGGCCTTGACACTTCTAAAATAGGAGGATTTAATCTTACAGCTTCCTTCTCAGCTTTAAGATTACCAGTAGATCCAACAGCTTCAGGGTATGGACCAGATTTGGGCAAAAGTTTCGTTGGACTTTCTATCTTATTAATAAAATCTTTACGATGCAAACTATTTGTGCCTTCGTTAACAGTTTTTCCTGGAGATAGTATTGAAGCGGTTTGTTTTACAGGAGAAACGTCTTTTGAAGATAATTTAATATCAAATTCTCTATCATTAGAAGTTATTGATAGCTCAATAGATTGATCGATGTAAGGTAAAGATAAGGAATCAAAAGCTGTCTTATTGTTGACAGGAACATCGTAGATCGCTGGACTATTGTTCGTTGGGACATCATACGTTTGAGTGTCGTCTATTTTAAATTCAGGCTTTAAAGGAATAGTTTTGGGAGATTCAATATCCTCGTTTTTGGTCTTTAAATTCTTAGTAAGACATGGTTGATCGTAAATTTCGACAGACGGTAAAATTTCTACACCGGAATGTGAAATTTTTGATGTTGCTCCAACTAGAGGAATGTTGGACCTTCTCATTGAAGTTCTTCCAACATTTGCTGTCTTCTTCGGAAACTTCAACGTCGTCATTTCAGACGAAGATATCATTCTTTTTACATTTGGAGATAGATTGTCGAAAGCGGATTCCGCAACCGGTTTTATTTCTTTTAAAGTTCTTTGTATTTTATTTACTGGGATATCGTTTGAATTACACTTATTATTAGTATTCACTTCATCACTAACACGTTCCTTATCACTATTAGTTCGTTTGGCATATAAACTACTTTTATTATAATTTGAAATAGGTAGTTTTACACCACCCGTCATTGGAGTTGGGTTATCTTTAATTATTGATATGTTTAGGTCTTTTGTTTCCTTATTAAGTGTTACTGGTGGATCATTTCTTGCATCTTTCGCTGTTTCTAAACGGCATGTTTCTGGTTTGACACTTTTTTCGGGTTCAAGAAGTGAATCGTATATTCCTATGAGGGTTGGAGTCAGGTCTGTTGTACTACCTGAAAAAGAAGAAAAAAATAATATAGAACTTGTTACAGGGACAATTACCTAGATTAGCCGGAGTCTCGGGTTCGATTCCCGGTCGGGTCAAACTTTGTGTGATGACATATACGTTTGTACCTAAGTCTGGATGTTTCCTATCAATATCAATACATATAATAAAATTGTAAGAGGTCGATGTCTGTACATCGAAGATATAATAGAGAAACTGTTGTAGTGGGACTTTATGAACGCAATAGTACCCAAAACAATGATTTTTAGAATTTTTGTCTGTTTGTCTGTGTCTGTTTGTCTGAATGTTTGAACACGCTAATCTCAGAAACGGCTTAACCGATTTGAATGCGGTTGTTAGTAATGCGTTGTGGTTTATTCAACTTAACATTTAAGGTTTGTTTTATTTCAATCGGTTCATAAATAAAAAAGTTATGTCGATCTAAAGTACAACGCAGGCGGAGTTGCGGGTAACAGCTATACATAATAAATCAGTAACCGGTGATCAAGAAAACTATAACACGCAGTCGGAGCTGCAGGCAACAGCTAGTGTATAATATGTATGTATTTACAAAAAAAATGTAAGTATTTATATCAGTTTATCTAGTACTCATATTACAAGCTCTGCTTAGTTTGAGACTAGATGGCGTTGTGTGATGATGGCCTAACATATTTAATTATTTGGGCTTAATTATTGCAAGGTTTCATTTAAATCCGTTCACTAGTTGTCCATACAAACTTTCCTTTAACAGTAGTAGGATGCATGCTGAGTGCACAAGCTAGAATTCAGTAAATATGACTTTGGCATAGCATTCCATAGAGTTATGAAACCACAAATTAGAGATTTTCGAAATGTGTTAATATGAAAAAGAGCTATAACTTTTTTTAAGACGGCTTTAAAGATAGCGATTTGTTTCCAATGAAGGCGGAATGTGTTAATGCTAAATAACATCAAATTAAGTACCATTTAAATGACAATCTCATACTATTAAGACACCTAAGAGTGATATATTAGTTATGCACAGTTAAAAATATTCTATTAAATATATTTTGAGATTCAATTAAGTATGGAATGTCTTCCGTACGAATTTCATATTTGTTGTCTACAAATTGAGAAGGTGTTAGTAAAGTTTAATTTCAGTTTTATTAGAGTTCCTTGATTCAGAAGATTTTTTCCATATCCTGATGCACTCGCACACATATCACGCCTATATCCCCGAAGGGGGCAGAGGTGCATTACACAACCACAATTTGCCAGTATTTTTATTCCCACATAATAGGGGGTAAGCCTATTGCCGTCACCGGGCACTCTAGAAAGTGGGTTATATCCAAAATGCCCGAATTAATGTGATAAAATAACAGCTATATAATAAGTTAGAAACCGTTGCCCTGCGTTGAAATGTTGATGAAAGGCAACAAAATCTTATGTGCCACTGTGGCACGGCCAATCAAAGTCCTGGGCGTCTCGGACTCATGATAATTCCCGATAAAGAGTAAAATATAACATGCATCGGTTCTCAATACAGGATGTGTTCTTAAACAACAGTATCGGTTATTGAATATATGCTTAGTAAGAGCATAATCCATGGCCGTTGAGAACGGAAATGAACTATTGAGAGGGCGAAGATCACTGGCACACGTGAACAAACTAAGATGGCATACGTATATAGAGATGATAATACCATGTCGACACACTAACAATCACGCCTAATTCCATGCTATGTATGCAACTTATATTTACTTGTGTTTCGTCATGGCTTCGCTCGCGAACAACTTTCGGGAACACATAAGAAATAGTGACCGCAATATTAGAAGTCTTGGGCTAGTGGTGTATTGCTCAGTTGGTAGAACGTTCCTCCTGGAAAGGGAACAGCCGCTGGTTCGAGTCCAGCCCAGGTCTTTGCGATTTATATTGTAAAATTATTTGAGCTTAAATAAAACTTATAACACCAGTCCCTTCTAGTGACAGTTCCGTTAACAAATATACAGATAAGAATATTTAAAATGAACCAAATGGTTTAGCACGAAGCGATGAAAAGAGACCGGACAGTATGTCGTTGCTACCGTGGAAGATGGGAAGGCCTTTGGCGTGGGACGCTACATGCGTTGATACCTTAGCACCTTCATACCTTCCAAGCACATCCGGATGTGCCGGCGCTGCTGCTGCATCGGCTGAAGGCCTCAAACGGCGTAAATATTCTAACCTACCAGGTGTTTATATATTTGAGCCGTTTGGGGTTGAGACACTGGGGTCATGGGGTCCGAGTGCTCCCCGCCTTTATAGAGACATTGCTAAACGCTTAATCGATGCTTCTCAGGACCAGAAGGCTGGCTATTTTCTGGCCCAAAGAATAAGTATCGCCATCCAACGTGGCAACACAGCCAGCATTCTGGGAACCTTCCCAGTCGGCAATGACGCGGAGGATTTTTTAAACGATATTTTGTAATGTATATATTTTTAGTATATAATTATGTATATTGTAATTCTTATTGTATTTAAAATTTACATTTTAGGGTTCCGTACCCAAAAGGTATAACGGGAACCCTATTACTAAGATTGCGCTGTCCATCCGAAGGTCACCAGGCTGTATCTCACAAACCGGGATAGTTAGACAGTTGAAATTTTCACAGCTGATGTATTTCTGTTGCCATAATAACAAATACTAAAAAACAGAATAAAAAATATGTCGCACCTTTAACTAGTATTTGACTTTTTTTGTGAATAACAGAGATCCATAATTTATGAGTTCACTTGGTCCACACATGGTCACGTACTGCCCTTGCCCTCTTTTTATTGTTGTAACAGAATCATTGTATTTACTGGCGAATAAAAAGAGTGGCCGTGAGTTTTCTTGCCAGGTTCTTTCCTCACAGGCTCTACTTATTGCCTTGCGAATCTGGCGGTAAATTTAAATGTAGAAGCATTTTCTTTTTTTTGACGTTCATAAGTGTTACTTTGTGACCTACATGAATACAGATATTTTGATTTAGATTTTTTTTTTGACAAACAGACGCTGCAATTTAATTTATTTGTATCATCTCTATAAACTTCCACACCGGTAATAGATGACTCAGGGTGTTTCGATGACACGTATACGTAACCACAGCGCGCCATTCTTTTTAAATGTGCAACATTCATTTCTTGTATGTAGGTAAGTAGCTTTCAATTAAACTTCAAATAATTAGAATTTAAAAAGTTTACATATGTACGTGTATTGATAGAAACCTTAAGCTTATTGATTGTGTTGTTGCGTCACGTACAAATGTAAAAACTTAAAAACTACTGAATGGATTTTAATGAAACTTTACAATAATATAGCTTATACATCAAAATAACACATAGGCTACAATTTATAAAGATATAGTGTGAATTGTTCAAAATATGACGCAGCGCGACGGGAACGGGAAAAATTCCAAATTACCACGCGGATGAAGTCGCGGGCGACCACTAGTATTATAATATTTTGACTGCTTCGTTACATCACGATATTATGAACGATATCGTGGGTCGTTATCGTGAAATGTAAAAACGCCCATTCGTCCAGCGATTGTTATTTATGTTTACCTAATATTCTTAATAGATGAAGTGTAGATTAAACGGTCATTCGGTCTGTGTAATAATGTAGACACGATAATTCAGTGTTCAAATATTTAATCTTCCCGCATATAGACAACCAAATCATTACATGGTGTAGGTATAGAGCTCTAAGGGTCTGAATCACCGGCCGCCCATTGCTACGTTATTAACATTTTATACACCGGCCCGCGAAGTTTGACTGTGACTCACTAGTTCTGGACATACCTTTAACCTGACTAACAAAAACATGAATTTATATATTTTTATAAACAAACTAGTGGTCCCGGCGAACTTCGTACCGCCTGAAATTTTGCTTACGAAGCTTCCCTGAACCTCCACGAATATTTTAAGACCAAAATTAGCCAAATCGGTCTAGCTGTTCACGCGTGATGTCGTGACCAAGGGAAATAGGGATTAATTTAATTAGAGATTAAGTTTTTCTAACTTTTACTCAAATCTTTTAAAGCAAAAATAATGGTCATGGGCAAGGATTGCTCCGAAGATTGATCTGTTTCCACGAGACACGTTCTGGTTACTCCGAGACGTCGAAATTTGCGTTCATCTATACAAATATTATAAAGAGAAAAGTGTTGACTGTTTGTTTACAATGAACAGGCTCCGTAACTTTTGAAAATTCTTTCACAAATATGTAACTACATTATACCCGAATGACATAGGCTACTTTTTATCCTGATAATGTGTTCCCATGGGAATCGGAAACGAAATCAGATACAGCAGAGATCAGTGTGCGACATAGACTGTCGCCGACAAATCGCTATCTACCGACCAGCAGTTATACTTACCGACAACACGCATAGTATACCTTATATGTAACTGTATACTTAGACCTTCTGCGAGCAAGGCATGCTCGCGAAGGAGGTGGCTGAGAGGGAGAGGGAGCGTACTCTCCTCGCTGAGTTCCGCAGTCAGCGGCCAGGGCACCGCAGACTCGTTTACGCCCAGGACCATCGACCTCCATGATCGGGGCCCCAGGACGGCGGGATAGCCACCCGCCGTCCTTACAGAAGCAGGCTAGAAGGGGCACCAATGGAAATACCTTCTGATGTGTACCAGAGACGCCTGCAGCAATGGACATGGGAGCGGCCGCGGTCTCGCGGAATTAAAAAAAACTGTATATATATAATATATATAAGTAGAAGAAGGTTTTAGGTTTGTTTAGTCGTGTGGTAGGTAGGTACCTACTAACCACTTCAGTTACGGATCGCTAAAACATGTAAATATTAGAGAAATCCTTTGTTTGTGTACAAACATATTAGATTCATCACGAGCGGAACAAATGTTTGAACTCGTACCTCACGAAGGATTTATGCTTAACAGCTCTACGACTACGGAAATGTTTAACTTTTTTTGTTTTGTTTGCATAGTCCAGTATTCGTTCGTTATAAATCCTAATTAGTATTTTTTTATAATCTATATTGTTGTGTTGGGAAACGTTATTATGCCATGTAAATTATGAATAAAATAGGGTGTGATAGGACAGTTATTAGTAACCTAATGTGATGACTCTCACAATTCAAGTTCAAGTAAAATGAAACTGTTCACTTAGTAATAACAAATCCATTATTAATTCAATTATCTTACACGTTTTAGTCTTAGACTATTACTTTATAAACTATCAACTATGCAAGTAATGATCATGTTACAATCTAACTTAATCTAGAGAATATACGAGTATCTCTACCAAAGTCGCAGACAGAATGAATAATTCCTGTCCAAGCTCGCACCGCCAGGTGTTGCCAGTACAATATTCTAATTTATACAACCACATAATGGAAAATCATCGAGTAATTATAAAAAAATCATCACACTACTTTATACTAATCAATACATAATATAATAAAATTGTAAGTGGTCGATGTCTGTGCATCGAAGATATAATAGAGAAACTATTGTAGGGGGGCACTATGAACGCAATAGAACCGAAAACAATGATTTTTGGAATTTTTGTCTGTTTGTCTGAATGTTTGAACACGCTAATCTCAGAAATGGCTTAACTGATTTGAATGTGGTTTTCAGTAATGCGTTGTTGTTTATTCAACTTAACGTTTAAGGTTTGTTTTATTTCAATCGGTTAATAAATAAAAAAGTTATATCTGTTAGAGAGTTAGAGCTACGGGCAACAGCTAAGTATACTTAATAAATCAGTAACTGGTGAACAAGAAAACTATAACTCGCAGGTGGAGCTGCAGGCAACAGCTAGTGATATAAAAAAAATATATTACGTAGGTGCGTACATAAATACTTTGAACATATTAATCTTGAATTATCCAATACTTATACCTAGATACGTAATACGAGTAGTACCTATCTGTTTAAAGTTTAAACACAAAAGCCTTCTTCGAAAATCACTCTATCCATTGGTGAAACCCACATCAAAATCCGTTGCGTAGTTTTGAAGATTTATGCATACATAGGGAACGGAAGCGATTTTGTTTTATACTACCTATGTTATGATGATATTTGGATACTTATACTGATTTAATGATACGAACAAAAGAAATAGTCTTTAAATTCTGCCCTATTCAACCACAGAATTAACTTTTACAAGCTATATCGGTCAAGCATTAGAATGTCTATGCTAAAAATATAACACGTTAAACAATATTATGTAAAATATCCATTTCATTACAATTGACTACCTATCCGGTAACTACGCGACCGGTCCACAACAATTCGAGGTACCTTGAACTAATAACCTTTTGCGACCTACATTTTAGCGCCAATAAACCAAAATGTTTACAAATGACGACACGACACCGACACGATAACAGAAGGCAACACCCGATAAAACGTATTAGTTGGAACTTTTCTCTTCAATTGAATTTATTAAACTATTTACGAGATCATCAAGCTAGGATATTATGTGTGATATTGGCTAATACATAATATTCGATCTAATAACTATTTTATATCAGTGCTAATAATATCAAAGTACAGTTAGACCAAGTAACTAGCAGCTACAACTATGTGTAGTCGGTGTATACTAAAATTTTGACTTTCATACTCCAATTCAGAGCATTAGCTTGGCTCTGAATCTCTAGATTTCTGGGCGGTAAAAAAGATTGGGAAATTGCGGCTGCGCCTAGTTGTAGCGGTCTAAAACTAGACGTAGCTACACTTAAGGTTTTAGACGTAACAACACTCAAGTGACAAATTTCTCCAAGCGCCAGAACCTGTCAAACAATACCATTCTGATTGGTCAAAACAACAATTAATACAATTTTGAAGAACTGAAGTCAGTCTAACTGACTTATTATAAGTTTAGCGTACTTATATATCAAAAGCAAAATTATAAACCCGCTATATTATAATTTTGCTTTTGATTAGTCAAAAGCAATATTATAATATAGCGGGTCTCATCAATTACGTGTCGGAAAGGTCGGAAAGTGTAAATTTAGATTAAAGTCGAAAACCAATTCCTGACGTAGTGACAACGATTTCATAAGCCTCATTGTGTTTAAGATAATGCCAACTATTTTATGCTTCTTATGTTGGCATCCTTGTTCCAGTTGACAGATTGACAGCTTCTTTAGTTGTCAAGTCATCTATGGCTTGTACTTTAATTTTCAATGACACGCGTTTCGATGGTAGGGCGTGAGAAGGGTGTTAATAATACATTTATTCCTGAATCCGTCCGTACTTATAAGTAATATTCATTTGGAATCCCAGAATGCAAATTCTAAAAAATTAAAATATTACTTTCTATTTAGGCAAATGTAGTATGGATAGGAGGACAGGAAGAATCGCCTGGTTGCGTTTCGACGACGACGTGAGTTTGATTCCCGGTCACCACACTACTGACTTGAACTAACACAAGCACTTTTTTTTTGGGATTTTATGGCACTTAAGCTTAGCTGGAAGGGTTACCAGGAATTGTAGTTAATCATATTTGCCATTGTCAGTACCCAGTATTCTTTAAAAACTAAAACATCTGAGCTTTTTTATAGGACGTGTAAATATCTGGAAATAAATAGGTACCTAACCGATTTAAAAAATAAAGACAAGTAACCTCTTGAAAATGTGATATCCCTTGATTCACGTTTAGCAGCAATAGTTTTCCTAGGACTAACTAAAATTTATTTATTTTATTTTATTTATTTATTTTTATTTTTTAGAAACAAGTCCGATTTTACGTATATTTGTATAACATGCTCCTCAGTAGGTATACGGCTAAATAAAAACAAAAACAAAATGGCGGTTCCTGCGTTCGAAATTTTGTTTTACATTACAATATGCAGTTGTTTATCATTATCTTCCAAACTCTTTCGATAAAACTGTCAAAATGTAACCCTATCCAAAATCAATCAAAACCAAACTATGTCGTAACACGCCCCAATAAATCGTATTATGGGTGGTCCATTTGTCACCTCGTTTCGTCACCTTCCATCACTTACGGTCTGACATCTCACCACGCCGCGCCGCATCTCACTAATGGGACGATGCCACGAATACATCTCGCCGGATTTAACCAGGCTTATTTGAAGAACGCGGAAGGTTCTCGACTTTGTCATGGGTGTTTGAGTAACTGGTGTGAAATCGACACAAATCTTGAAGTGCAGTGCGTGTATATTTTGTACTAGCAGTCGCCCGCGAATTCGTCCGCGTGATGATTTGGATTTGGTGCATTTGTGAATGACATCAGTAAAATTGAATTACATACAAATTTGCGGCAAATTGAAAATACACAGTTATACTTCTATATCCCGATGAGGTAGACTGAAGCGTTTATTACATCCACATTTTGCCGGTCACTGGCTCAATACTGCTTCCTCCCAAACATACGGCACAATAAAAAAAATCAATTCGAATCGGGTAGTTCCTGACATTAGCGCGTGCAACTGACACTGACAGATCGCCTGCATACTCAGATCATTCAAACGGCCGGATTTTCGATTTTTGCTGAGCGCGTGGTAGGTGGCTTTTTAGGTTACCTCTGGCGCTCCGCAATAATCGGGTTTCCAGACACTCTCATACCGAACAACGTTTCTTGTCCTGCACCTGGAGCTAGTTAGAAACTAGGTCGCCGCAGTCGCGAAACGTACCGTTACGCTGCAGCTTATATTTGAGCGAAGCGAGTTTAAATTAAAAATTCTGGCATCGTAATAACCTGGGTAATTCTGTAAGCTATTGATGAGTGCAAGAAAATCCGAAATCGGCCGAGTATTCGCCGAGAAACAATGTAACATAAATCGTTTGAAAAATAATTTGAGTCACCCGTTGAGAGCTCCGCTCGCCGTATCGGCTCGCTTCGCTCAATAACTAGTTCTTCTGTGCGGGACTATCAACTAATCAAGCATTACCTTGACATTGGCGAAGTCATCGGGTTGAACGACATTGGTCAAATCTGATATTCGTCAAATCGGCATTTCGTCCAATGTGACAATGGTCAAAGCTGTAGCTCATCAAATCGTCTGTTTGTCCAATTATGAAATTTGCCAAATACGCTATTGGTCAAGTCTATGTACTGTCGATGAAAACATGCATTTTGAATTACATAATTTGTAAGAATTTACAAAAGGAGAAGGCGCCCGTTATTGGTACCCAAAGTACCAAGTACTTCTCCTTTTGTATGACCATTTTTAAATATTTTTGGAAAAAAATTAACATGGTGTGTATACAGATTATTCTGAACAAACGGTTTTATTTACGCATATTATATTAAAAATAATATTGGTTAATTAAAATGTAGTAAAATAGAATTGAAGTATTCTGGGTTTAATTTGGATCAATTGTTACCTCTTGGAAAAATGAAAAAAGCAAGAAAAACATAATATTGACATGTATATAAGTACTTTAAAAAAGTAAGTGAAATATTATTTAAATAAAGTCAAAAGAGAAGATGAGAAGTAGTGGAAAACGTCTAACACCATAAAATACACAAAAATAGAAAAAATTATAGAAAAGTTATTGCGTCAGACGCGTTACAGTGTTTAAAACAGTTGTGTTGGGTATGAATTCTGTAAATAAATATGAATTGAATAAATAATTAAAACTCATCAGATTTGACCAATGTCGTTCAACCCAAATCATCGATGAACATCGATGGAGCCACGTTTTTAAAGAAAGAAGAAGAAGAAAAGAAGTTTCAAACGGCCTTTTTTATTCGGTTTTCAACTTTATGGATTAACGTTCGTAGCCCACACTTTAACCTTATCCCTTCACACGTCCGCTTGATTTATTTTTTCTTGACCTTGCCGTTGACCGACCTTGTAAAGACCGATTTCCGTCAAAGATCAAAAGTGCCGACAATGAAACGGTTTTGCGAAGAACGGCCTTTTCAAGGTGCCCCGACGTGTGAATGGGTAGCGACCGTCTTCTGAACGATCTGCAGGTGGACTTTAATGTAAGTATGTGGGTCCCTTAACTAGGTCGCCGCAGTCGCGAAACGTACCGTTACGCTGCATATATTTGAGCGAAGCGAGTTTAAATTAAATTCTGGCTTCGTAAGAACCTAATTCTGTAAGCTTTCGATGAGTGCAAGAAAATCCGAAATCGGCCGAGTATTCGCCGAGAAACAATTTAACATAAATCGTAACAAAATTAATTTGAGTCACCCGTTGAGAGCTCCGCTCGCCTTCGGCTCGCTTCGCTCAGTAAAAATTTTTCAGCTTATTAATATGTTTCATTATACTTAAGTGTTTCTTTAATTATTCATACGGCCCCTAACCAAAAATCGAATACATGTTACTTATAAAAGAATTCAATGTATGTGGCAAGCAATATGTTATATTAATCGCATCAATAAATTATACCCGGAGAGTGCACAGTTCAAAGCTTGCCACTTGAATCACCATAAGATACACTCGAAATATTTTATGTACCTATTCGATATCGTAGTGGACCTTGTTGATAAGGTTATAAAAATTACGCTGAAGCTCATGAACAAAGTCTTCTACAACATGTGAATGTCGAGGCTATCCAGCTCCTTGACACCACGGACATAGTAAGGAGACTAAAAAGGACTAAACCTTTTGAGTTAGTTTAGTGAAATTAGTGTTACGGAGTGCAGTGAGTGCTACCCTTGAAGAACACAAGAACTAAGTGTCTTTCCATTATAATAAAGACTATACGAAAAGTGCCAATGGACACATTCTTTAAATTGTAAGTTTTTAGCAAATTAAGTTAAATCTAAATTACTTATTAGCCTGAAGGCTAGATTGTAATTGTTTTGAGGTAACCATTGAGTTACATCATAAAGAGAAAAAATATATATCTAACATTCTATGCCTATTAGGTACAAAACGTGATCCCTATTTCGCTAAACGGCTGGACTAATTTAGCTAAAAAAAGACAATTTTTGAAAATAAATTTTACAATGAAGCAATTAGTGGTATTTAGAACAATAAACAGCCAATTCAATTTATTTTATTGACTGAGGGAGTGAAGCGACCGAAGTCTCCGTTTCAACTTGCAGACTGGCCTTTACATCTCTACATCTACGGGTTCTGCCAGATCATGTTTGCGGCCGTATTTATCAACCGATTTTCATGAAACTTTACACACACACTCCTTGCTTACAATGAATAACATGTGAATGATATTTTTTGGATTGGATGAAAAATGAAAGAGTAATAAAGAAAATTGAAAAATAAATTTTCTAAACAAAGCTCTCGAAGTCGAAACTAGTGGTTCTGTGAACCGTATCACAGAACCACTAGTTTATATAGACTTGTAGATTAAATGGGTCCAAAGTCTTTCTCACATTTTATCACTTTGTTTAATCCCTTCTTCATACATTACGTTAATTAAGTACACTTCAGCAAACAGACTGTCAAATATTGACCAAAACACGTTTGTACCTATTTTTTTAACCGTTAGTTTAAAAGACTACGTCGATGAAGTACACTTAAAATTCTTTGACTTATAACTGAGAGAGAGAGAGAGAGATAGACAGTCTTGTATAAGAGCAAGCAAATTAATTATTAAATATTTTCAAAAAAAGGAAGAAGGTTCTTAATTCGTTTGTATGGTTTTTTTTCTGTACTCTACTTACAAAAATACCTACAAAGATTCTGAAGTTCTCAAATCGCTGCCTCGGTGGTGCAGTGGTATCGACTGCCGTCCATGAGGTCCCATCCGGGTCGAATCAAATTATTAGTGTGATCCACAAATGTTTGTTTCGGAGTATGGGTGTTTTCTATGTATAATATGTATGTATTTAGAATTATATAAGTGTGTTTATCAGTTGTCTAGATCCCATAATACAAGCTTATATTAGCTTAATTTGGGCTAGATGACATTGTATGAGAATGTCCAAAAATTAAAAAATAAAATGTTAATATGGCTGTCCCGGCGAACTTCGTGTTACCTCAGAATAAAGAGTGTTAAAGGGAAAATACACGGATTAAACTAGCTTTTTTAAACAGAGATTTAAAATCGTGTAGACAGCTGTTTTTAACCAAATTACGTCATACCCGTATGACGGTCTTTGAACACTGTTGGTTTTAAACCGTGTAGCCAGCAAAACTTTCTATTTTAAACCGTGTATTTTTCTCTTAAACCTTCCCAGAACTTCTAAGAATATTTCAAGACCAACATTAGCCAAATCAGTCCAGCCCTTCCCGAATAGAGTTTGTTTTTAAAAACAGATTATGGGGTAATTAGTAAACAACCATAGCTGTACTTAGTTATAATAACCAGAACCGTTTCATTGTGCATAAACAAGTCATAATCAGAAGTTGTACCCCACAACCTTCTAGTAATTTCTACGTAATCATAGCCCATCATAAATCAGTGCCAAGCAATATTCAGCCATGTTTACTCAACCTGGGTACTGAACTTATGACCCCGTACACCGAACAGGGCACTTAGACACAATGCACTGCGATTAAAAGTAAGTACATGTCATAATAGCATATCATGAAAGTGAAAGCATGTGTCCTTTTACCAAACAAGCTATAGACAATGAGATGAGTGTGCTCTATGACATTTAGTTTATGGTAGAACAATAGACAGTCAGGTGCAAAACAAAATGGTGTAGGTATATATTTTTAATTTTAGTTGTTTCATAAATAGACCACCGTCTTAATTTGGAAAATAGTGAAATACTTAACCAAAAGTTTGAACTACAGACTACACGCCTATATCCCCGAAAGGTATGTACCTCTGCCTACAGAGGTACACACCCACAATTTGCCAGTTATTTTAGTCCCCCGTAATAGGGGGCAAGCCCGTATTGCCGTCACCGGGCACACATACAATGGGTTATGTCCAAAATGGCCGAATGAATTTATAATAAAGTAGCAGCTACGAGTATATTGTAATTAGAGCGTAGTTAGAGCGTAGCGTAGCATAGAAAGTTCAATCCTTTCTTATGCGAGATCTCTGTCAATACTTTACCGATTTCAACAATTTATATATCAAATTAAACTAGATTTAACTGACATCATTCTAACGGAGCCCAAATTTTCAAAGTTGGCCTCAAACATTTTTTTGAAAAAAAAAAATTTTTACGCAAAGATATGCGATGCTTGCTGCGCTCTAATATACTGCCGCGAAGCAGGGTGGCGACCTATAGTTTATTTTGTATAACGAAAGACTAAAGCTAGAATTATCTATTCATCGAAATTTTTTCAGAGTTTAATTTTAGTTTACTAGATTAAAATCTATTTTACGACTCTCTGTTAGTTATGGCGTCTGCAAACTTCGAATATTAAAACGAGCATACCAAAGACACGAAGTTTTTAGTGTTAAAGTTTGAAACTTGAAGTTTGTCTTGCTTATAGCGCCAGTTTACATGTTACGAGTACATTGCTGGCATTACATTTTCACTCAATTTAAATAATGTAAGTAATATCTGAAATCATAAGATTGCTTGCGAATATTGATATGAACACTGACTTGGATACTTACAGATATGTAGGTACTACTTACCAATACATACATATATTGTTACACAAAATCACGAAACCTATAAGACTAAACCGTTGATTTTCCCTTTAATACTGTACTTCTGTACAACTGTCCATAATCTACATAATTAAAAACAGGTTAGCTAATAGTTTTCCTACAAGATAAACATATGGGACTGCTTTCGCAAAACCTAAGCGGAAGATTACGGCTCTATACCAAGATGGCGACAGAAAAAAATTAAACGTCAAGAAAAGGCGGTAAATTAAGTTATCCGAGAAATATTGTATTAATAGGTAATTAAAGTAGTTCAAGATACCTCTTTTTTTAGGGTTCCGTAGTAAAATATTCGGAATCTTTATAGTTTCCTCATGTCCATCCGTCCATCCTCGACTTTCCTCCCAAACGGTTAGTGCTAGAAACAGGAAATTTTGCATGAATATAATATATACTAGTTATCCCAGCGAACTTTGTATCGCCACAAATATAAAAAAAAAAAAAAATAATATTTCATGCAAATGTATGTAAATTTAAAAACGCGACGGACGGACAGACAGACAGACAAATTGTCGTTTTAAATATATAGATGTATTTACGACGTTGACAAAGTGCTAAAAGAAAATTATGAAAAAATAATATTTTTGGTATAAATCCCCTACATGTAATTAGACTTTGTTCTTTTTTATCATTAGATAGGTCTTTGAAAAACATTGAGAAGTTTCTTAAACGCTTTTTTGATTTAAATATTCGTTTGCGAGATATTCAACTTAATAACTCTAACTCTAACTCAAATGTAAATTAACATAACATTAATGTACCTACATAATGTTTTTTTATTCCGTGTTCTATTGTTGTTTAACGTCAACAAATCTGGTGTGTTTCTTGCTTTTATAATATTGTTTTAGCTGTGTGCATGAACTAGTTATGATACAATCCAGAACAGATCTGTATTATTTTAAGAATTATTTTTACATTGATTGTATTGTGTTTTCTGCACCTAAATAAATAAAATTAAAAAAAATAGCTAATTTTTTTGCAATACAGAGCCCCCCAAACTCTAGAGTCCATGTATATGAACTTTCAAGGAAAACTATAACGGATTAGATAAGTCTGTTAGTTCACGAGTTATAAATGCTAATATGGCTAACTACAGAACCCTATTCTACGCGTGGCCCGACACCCACTTGGCCGGTTTTAATCTTAGATTTTAAATTTGTAAAAGACCTTTATAGCTTTTTAAAATAAAAAGGGTAGGTATCGATTTAAAAAAAAAAAGCTTTACCAGTAGTGAGCTCTTATGATTTCCCTTATGAATTAGTCAGCCAACAAAGTACTTATGTATTCATGTACTCCTCACGAGTTAGTGTCGTGAGAAGAACTTGAAGTTTGTCTCGTATTAGAATAAGTATTTTATTCATTAGTAGTTTCAGTATATTACCATGTGTGTGTGTATGTGTGGCACCTAAAACCTAAACTTAAAACGGCTGTGGCCTTGGTAGCTCCGTTAGCCAGAGTGTCTGATATGTTTTCGTAGCCAATTTATTTGTCTAATACTCTAATCTAACTGACTCGGTGGCGTGATCGGTACGGCATCCGCTTTCGACGTCGGTTCCCGGTCGGGACAAACTTTCGTAAACGTACTCCCCATACATTTCGCACAGTTCCCTGACATTACCGCAAGGGGCGCTGGTGTGAAATGAAGGGGAGTACGTTTACGAAAGTTTGTCCCGACCGGGAACCGACGTCGAAAGCGGATGCCGTACCGATCACGCCACCGAGTCAGTTAGATTAGAGTATTAGACAAATAAATTGGCTAGCCATGAACCGTGAATTATGATAATAATAATATTGTAACGAAATAACACATTATTTATGCCATAGATGTGCATTTTTTATCGGCATTAACTTTGTTATTGCCACGTAATAACTTGTATTTTCGATTGCAATAAGTAAAATAAAATAAAATAAAAATAAAATAAAATAACGTTTATTATCTTTGAAATTTTCAGAAAATTATTTAGATTCGTCAGAAGTTGGTGTGACTCTACCGAGGGTTCCAAAATGCAACGAGACTGAGAAGAGCCCTCAAGAAACTCAGCTCGGCTTTTTTCAAAATATTTCATCTTAAATCTAATACAGAGTTATTTAGAAAGGAGCAATTCGTTACGTTGTTACAACCAGGCCGCCTTGTCATCTAAGAAATCATTAATACTATAATAAGCTTTATGGCACAATTTACTTTTTATTAGTTTTTTAAATTTATTGACAGATAAATTTGCTATTTCGGTTGGCAATGTATTGTACATTCGAATAAAGTTCCCCGCAAAAGAATTACTCACTTTATGAAGCCTAAATTTAGGAACAGCCAGTTTATCCTTATTTCTTAAGTTTAGATTATGATTATCACTATTTTTCACAAATTTACTTTTGTTCTTGTGGGTATACAATAAAATTTCATAAATATACTGTGAACTACTTAAGTATCCTTAAGAAAACTGTTCGAACAAAGTATACCTTGAATATGTACGGCTTAGTGCAGAGACTAAACCGAGAGTAGGGCCACATTACCATCTTGCATTTACCATAAAGAATAGAGTCGTCGTTTAGTCTGTGTGATCTAACTGTACAATGAACGCGTTGGCAGGTCTATCGCGTGAATATTCATCACGCCGAACATTACAATAAATACCCTGGGTTCTTATTCAGTGATGTCGTTTCATTAGCCATGAAAGGTTACAATACAATACAAAGTACAGAAGGGCCCATGTCACTCGCCTAACAATCGCAAAAAAATACGTGACGTCAACTACAACTTGAAGTTGTAAGTCAGTAAGGGTTGTCTCTTGTGTGTGTGACACGACATGGACCATAGAGTTAATATTGATGCATTAACGTCATAATTATTGGTCAAATTATGCTGGTATATTTTACTATTAAACAAAAGAATGTGCTGTAATTAACGTCGGAGTGCAAGTTCTGTATGTAAGTACTATTCCCTATTCTGTGGTACAGAGCCTGTTCAGTGCGTTAGGTCGTAAGTAAAAGAATATTATAGATGTTAAGAATAATGTTATACTGTAGATAATAATAACGTCCATCACAGCACATCCGTACTAAGAAATGGAGCCGTTCTTAGTGTTCTTACACTCTTACGAATATCTAGTATAGTATTCTAATATCTGTGCGCAGACTCGAATTACGGCTTCCCTAGCAAAGCAACTGTTATTTCCGCCGTGCGCCACTGGAAATATCTTCTGGTGGATATCAGAGACGCCCGGCAATGGACGTAAGAGAGACCACGGACTTAAAAAAAAAGGAGCAACTGTTATTTACGTAAAAAGGAATAATTATAACAAATTTTCAATGGATTCTCAGAAGTTAGGTTATAGGACGATATTCCGTGGAATGTCTTTATTAATTTTAATTCCCATGGGAATATATTAATCACTTGTGAATTAGGAATTAAAAAACTTAACAGTCGTGGGCATCGTCATAACTAATTAATCCGAAAATTCGTTTATATATCAATTAACAAACATTGAAACAAAAACAGACTTCAAATTGCCGGCATGGGACCAAATAATTGTCGGATTAGGACCAAATTGAAATGGGGCCACTCGGGAAAGCAATAGGTATGGAAAATTTTTAAAATCATTTCACCCAGTCGAAATGTAACAAACACAAAAAAATACAGTCGAACTGAGAACTTCCTCCTTTTTTAAAAGTCGGTTAAAAAAAGTCAGTTCTATCTATCTATTTATTACGGGAATCTCTTCTCTTGTAATTAGGAGAGCCTTTCCCGAAATATGACGTAATACGACGGATCAAATCAAATCCCAACCTAGTTCCTTAGGTATATTATATGAGTGAGTTCACGTCCCTAAATATGCTTTCACGTCCTCGAAATGCAAGAACCAAGCTACCTTAGATTGAAACTTCGTACATCCGTCTAATAATTTAGGTCTACGACATTAGCACGAATGTAATTAACATCATAAACCTACATTCGATTTAGCCGTGTCATTTTATGAAAACAAAATGGCCACTAACTTAGACACTTAATGCTGTACTTAAGCGTGTCATATAATATATTTCATCAGTGGTTGGAAACTTTTAATTAAAATCAATGAACGTCGACATATTGTTCAAAGTTTAGCACTTGTGCTCCATACGGAATTTCACTTAGTAACATTTATTTGATGTAGCAATACATTTGTATTGAAATAACTGTTGTTTAAGTGTCAGTCTTGTCTCGGTTTAAAAAAACTTTTTTGGCCAGTGTAATACTACGACATCATTCGTCGACTACAGCGACTGGTCGAGCGATTGATAATAAAGTATATGTAGGCATGTCATAATTATCAAATCTATACCAAATATAGATAAATCGACCCAAGTGAAACGTGAATACAAACCAAGACATAATAATATAATAAATACGCCTCTCAACTCTAGTAAAACATAGTAAACAAATATGACTCATTCATAATACGAAAGATAGAAACACTATTGACACATTCGAAATTCAAAAGTTACTTGACTTTGGCGCCGTCGTTAATCCACAGACTGTAGAGAAACATAATAATGGTCACAGATAAAATAGTATCTAGCCATAGTAACGAAGTGCAGACTGCATCACTATAATTATTATCAGTTGCTTATTAGACTTTATAACTATACAATAAAGTTAAAAGTGCAATGATAATTGGGCAGGATGTCACAATATGCTGTTCTGAGGTTTAATGTCATCGTACGATAACAATAATAATGTTTGTGATAGTACTGACATACTCAGTAGTAGTAAAATATATTGATAAAACTCATTTTGTAATACTCGTAGCTTTCTTTTTTTTTTTTTTTTTTAAATTTGGTTCGCCAAATTGACGCCGCCCGCCTGGTGGTAAGTCGTGACGACGTCTAGCGATTGTGGGCCACTCTCACAGCACGCAATACTATAGAGTGGCCCTCAACTTGACGACCTACTGATGTGCCTCTTCACGCTCCGCTTAAAGAACCCAGGATTATATGTGGGAGGAACCAAGTGCACAGGCAGGGCGTTCCAGGCCACTATCGTTCGGCAGAGAAACGAACGTCTAAAACGTTCGGTTCTCGCGAACATGCTATCCACTGTGTGGGAGTGAAATCTCTGCCCGGCACGAGTTGTTCAGGATCGGAAGGAAGAGGGTGGGATCACATTGGAGAGCTCTTCAGAACACTCGCCGTGGTAAATACGGTAGAATGCGGCCAAGAAAGCTATTGTTCGGCGCAGAGTTAGCGGCTCAAGGCTTCCCGTTACCTCCGGACAATCTATAATACGGATAGCCCGTCGCTGCATAGCGTCGAGAGCGTCCAGCAGATACTTCGCGGAGCCGTCCCAGAGGTGAGAGCAGTATTCGACGCAGGGTCTAATCTGCGTCTTGTACAGCAGACACCTCCGGTCCGGTGTAAAGAATCTATCTTTCAAACCATACATTTATTTTTTAACGTAGATATTTGATGGGTGCTTTGGTCATAATTTTGATCTTAGAGATCTGAGCCAATGGGCGTTTTCACATTGCACGATATCGTGCAATTTACATTCTTACCATAAAGTTACTGCTGCTACTTACGATATCGTCACGATATTATAGACGATATCGTGCGTCGTTATCGTGCAATGTGAAAACGTCCAATGCGTCTACCTCTTTGGGGAAACATGTTTGATTAAAGAGCAGACATTTGTAATGTAAAGAAATGCCACGCCATGCCAAGCCAATGCCATACCAAGCCAAGCCAAGCCAAGCCAATGCCATGCCACGACAGTAGCGCCGGCTGTTACAGTATTCAAATTATTATCTTAACGGTTATGACAGGTAGATATTTTTCGCCTAAGTATTGGGTATTTTTTTGGTCCACATCAAATACATATTAGATCGATGGTCAAGGGCGTTCAAAGTGTAAACGAAACGACCTTCTCAAGGTGACGTCTCCATGTTTTTTAATAATTTGTTCATCTTTCCAGGAAGTATATTCCTATTTGAAGTTCCGATGAATAATCGATAAATTGAACTGATACATTAGAAATGAGTAATTCATTCATAAAACTACATAACTGATGTTTATTATCTTTGGTGTAAGAAAACCATTTACTATAGAACAAAATCTCGTTCATAATAATGTAAAATATAATATTCTTTTTAGAACGAAGTTCGCTAACGTGGCTTACAGGTTGTGCGATTTAGTAGAAATCGGCACGTTACGCTTATCAGTGGTTCCTAACCCGTGGTCCACAGAAGCCAAAATATGGTCCGCATTTTTTTGAAATTTAGCGTCGGGTCGTTAGTACTAGTACAACGAAAAGTAACCCAAAACCAGGTTGTTTTGCGTTGCAGTGGCGTAAAGAAATGTCACAGTTTTAAAACATCAACAAAAAAATTTGAAATTTGAAAAAAAAAAAGAATGTAAGTGACATTTTCCGAATTTAAAGTAAATTTTTTATTGGTTTTTGACGTCCAATTATCGCATTTCTTATTAACTAGACGGCAAACCGGTCAAGCTAATTAAAAGTAAAGTATACAAAATTTGTAATCGATTCTCGGTGACCCTCTTCTTGATTAGTTTAAAAATTGCTGCCAAGGTAAAATCAAAGGCCAAGGCGGAACATCCGGATTATACATCTGTATTTAAATTTGAATTTAATTTAAATTTATAGATGAATAAACTACGAAATAAAGCGTAGACTTAAACAAAACTAAAGAGACTGAAAAAGAACGTGAGGCTTGGTATCAAGAAAACTAATTACACACTTATCACGTCTATATCCCCGCAGGGGTAGGCGGAGGTGCATTACACACCCACAATTTGCCAGTATTTTTAGTCCCACGTAATAGGGTGCAAGCCTATTGCCGTCACCGAGCACACATATAATGGGTTAAGTCCAAAATGGCCGAATGAATTTAATAAAATGTAGCAGCTATATTGTAATTTAAAAAACAAATTGAAACCGTTGCCTTGCGATGAAATGTTGATGAAAGGCAACAAAATCCTACGTGCCAGCCGCTATGCCACAGCCAATTAAAGTCCTGGGTGCCTCGGACTACAAAAGAGAAAACTAATTAGCGGAATCTAAAACCTAACAATTTGTACTTTTTACCATTTCATAGCAAAACCTCTTTGGTTTAACATCAAGGTATTATCAAAGACAACACTACTTATGAAAAAAAAATGTAAAAATCAGTTTAAAAAAAGAATATACAATTAGGATGTTGAAGAGTCAATGATCGTAGCGGTATAGATTCAAAGAGACACGAAAACAGAATTTACATTTTCAAACCCTAGACCGCCCAGGTCGTTATATCAGTACCCCTCGGGGTAGTTACAACAGACATAGACAATAGAGCGCCGCATAGTGCTGTGCCAATAAGGAAGTACAGATAATAGGTAGGTACTTATATAAACTGTACATCATTCAAGGTACTTTACTTCATAGATATGATTATAATACTACATTTGTGTTGCAAAATTTTAATTTATCAGATATTTCAGAGAAGATTTACGTACCTCTTTGTGTATATTTGCCGTACATTCCAAAAGCTTCAGTTTTATACTTCAAAGTACTAAATCTATTAAACAGGCACATAACAAATGATGAACCCATGACAGGAAGATAAAAAAAGTTACGTGAGCACAATTTAAATTAAAAAAAAAGGAATTCGTTCTAAATCAACAGATTTTTGAAAAATTATATGTTATTCTACGTCCAAAAATTATAAACGACTGATAAATTTAATAAGATGGATTTAATAAAGATTATTCTGACGGAATTCTATTCTTCCAAAGAACAATAAATGATTATGCGATACCTTAATACAATAGTATTTATTGTTTTCGCGGGTTTTGGCAACGACTGATCTTAGATTATTTTTTAATGTTTCAAAAATTTTATTAAGAAAAAAAATTAAAATAGGTATGTAGTTCATTCAATCTAAGTCAAAAAAGACATTTCAGATAGAAAAAACCTAAGTACTCTTTTTGAAATATCACAAAAACGAAATATCAGTCTTGTTTTCGCGGTACCTATCATGTAAAAAAACCGGTCACGTGCAAATCGAACTTGTGCACAAAGGTGCACAAGTTCGATTTGCAAAACACCAAAACAGCCAAAACAGCCAAAAAATACCTAACGTTTTTTGTATTGGAGCCACCATAAATATTTATTATATTCTGTTTTTTAGTATTTGTTGTTATACAGCCCAAGACAGACGGACAGCGAAGTCTCAGTAATAGGGTTCCCGTTTTACCCTTTGGGTACGGAATCCTAAAAAGCAAAATTGTTTAAAAAAAAGTTCTGAAACTATTCTGTTATCTGCGACTATCAGACACTATTATGCAAGTTTTGCATGCAAGTACCTACGTCACATTTGCAACTTGCATACATTTGTTACTTGCATACAACTTATGACGACTTTCAAGCAAGACTTGCAGAATAGCACCTTAAGTATACAATAAGTTGATTTAATATTCCTAACGCAAATTGGCCTTGTTTAAGTGTCACAGATGATGTCAGACCGCGAGTCCTCGACACTTTGTACTCACGGTATTTTTTTTTTACTTAAGCAACCTATTAACTAGTGACGTCATTCATCTACTAGCAAACAAGAAATACAAATCCTTCCTGTTTTTATTTTTATTTAGGTACTTTACAACCGTCGCGGCGTTATCGTTACAGGCACTCTCTGGGAATATAACATTCATTGAAAATTGGACTGCCTCTGTGGCGCAGTGAAATTAGTGCATACTCTGCAATAGACAATAGACTGCCATATCTGAGGTCCCAGGTTCGATTCCGGGTCGAATCAAATTATTTTTATTGTCCACAAATGATTGTTTCGGAGTTTGGGTGTTTTCTATGTATAATATATGTATGTATTTAGAAATATATAAGTATGTTTATCAGTCGTCTAGATTCTAGATCCTATAGCACAAGCTTGTATTAGCTTAATTTGGGCTAGATGACGTTGTGTGAGAATGTACAAACATATTTAAAAACAAGTTAAAAATATGGCTATGGTTAATTTTCGAAAGTTTTTTCTTAAAATCTAAAAAATGTCATATGACATGAAGTTTAACATCATTTTAGAGGTATTTGACCATATTGAGTTGATTGCAGCTGGTCTTGAGTCTCTAACTACTACCGTTCTCGATTTGACCCCGTATTGACCTTGACCTTGAGATCAGAGGTCAAAGGTCAAGTTCATTTTAGACGTCTTTTACCATGCTAAGTTGATTGCAGCTGGTCTTGAGTGTCTATTACCGTTCTCGATTTGACCTTGACCTTGAGATCAGAGGTCAAAGGTCAAGTTCATTTTAGAGGTCTTTGACCGTGCTGAGTTGATTGCAGCTGGTCTTGAGTCTCTAACTATTACCGTTCTCGATTTAACTTCGTTTTAACCTTGACCTTGAGATCAGAGGTCAAAGGTTAAGTTCATTTTGGGGGGCTTTCGACTATGCTAAGTCGATTGGCGTTTACACTGAGTCTCTAACTCTTACCGTTCGAGTTGAAAGTTGTTCACGGACGGACGGACGGACATTACTGTTGTATAAGAGATTTTCGTTTCGAAAACTCTAAAAATGGAACAGTACTTTTTTTGTTATACCTAATGCCCGTTTAAAGTTTTTTTTTCAGAGATTATGTATTAAGCTTTAGGTGGAGGCCCTACTAGTGTTACCCCTTAGCAAGAAACTAGAGAGTTATAAATTGATATCAGTAAAAATATTAGTCATATAAGTTATGGTATACATATGTGTATATTGTTCTACACATAGTAAGATAGGTAACCGCTTAGCAGTGAGTCATGATAACACAACTCATAACTGTGTAGTTTTATAAATAATAATAATAAATAAATATTGTTGGACATTCTCACACAACGTCATCTAGCCCAAACTAACTGATAAACATACTTATATGTTTCTAAATACATACATAATATACATAGAAAACACTCAAACTCCGAAATAAACATTTGCGGATCACACAAATATTTGATTCGACCCGGGATTCGAACCCGAGACTCCGGAGTCGAAAGCCGATGCACTACCGACCACGCCACCGAAGCAGTCAGTTATATGTATAAAGGGATATACATAGGTATACTAGGTATGAATACCTGTAAGACCTACATACTTCTTATCTAAAACAATCTATGTCAGCATTGAAATATGAAACCAAATATTATATTAAAACTAGTGGTCGCCCGCGACTTCGTCCGCGTGGTAATATGGATTTTTCCCGTTCCCGTCGCGCCGCGTCATATTTTGAACAATTCACACAATATCTTTATAAATTGTAGCCTATGTGTTATTCTGATGTATAAGCTATATTATTGTAAAGTTTCATTAAAATCCATTCGGTAGTTTTTACGCGAAAGAGTAACAAACATGCATCCATCCATACATACTTACATCCTCACAAACTTTCGCGTTTATAATATTAGTAGGATACACATCAAAAATTGACTCAACAACCTAGTTCAATTTGCAAACTGGGACCAAATAGTTGTCGGAATGGGACCAAATTGAAATGGGACCACTTGGGAACTAGTAGCTTTCATTTCAACCAGATTGAGAACCTCCTCCTTTCTGGAAGTCGGTTGAAAACACTGTTGCTTTACTGCATAGGAGTTGGTGAAATCTTCATGTCTTTAAAACTATAAACAGACGTACTTAAAATATGTCTTTATGCCCGAAGAGTAGACAGGAGCGTTCACAAAGCCCACATCCCAGTAACTTTAGTCCTAGGAGCCTATACATATAGCGGGCGGCATAACCTATTGACGTTTTCTGGCACTCTAAGTCCCTATATATAAAGACACACAAAAGAGAACTAAATAATAGTTAAATAATAAAAAACTTACACTTACTCAGTCGCTGATTAAAATATTAAATGTACATTTTAAAAGTAAAATTTTGCTTTTAATTTCCAAGTAAAAACACTTTTTAAACACAACACTTAATTATACATCCATGGAACATTCAAAATTAGACTGAATAATGTTCTCTCTGAGACAGTCTTGATAATGCCTCGTTTAGAGGCGAAACAATTGTCGACGTTTTGTTGTCCTTTTGATTCTGCGAAAAATTAATGCTATTAATTAATGCTAAAAAGTTTTTTCTTAAAAAAATTTTTACTTACCATTGTTTTGAATAATATTCGTTCACATGTCACACACGCGGAGTTTAAAAAAAATAAACACAAATATGGCGTCGTGCACTATGTACGCTAAAGTTAGGCGAGCGACTGAGTTTAACTGACGCGATGAATCACAAACGAAGCAAAATAATACCAATTAAATGCCACTACTGAATCGTAATTACGTCACAAATTCAATTTTCCTTACTATTTTCAACCTTAATGTAATACGACTTAAGATGGCAGATTTTATTTGACTTTATTGATGACGTGCATATGGCATACTAGTTTTATGAATGAAATATTGTTTTCTAAGAAAGTTCGTCATTATTTTCCCCGTTTTAATATCCTTGATACAGCCTGGTGGTGACAGACAGGCAGAGTGACAGACAGTGGAGTCTTAGTAATAGGGTTCTCGTCTCGTTTTACCCTTCGTAATAGCACAAAATAACAGAACATACTCGTAGTTCGAACGCCGTAACTCAAACAGTCACTGCAGATGAAACCAGTTTGGCAGAATTTTGAAGAAAGCGTCTGATTACGCATATGTAACTACTGTTACAAACATGTCCTACATCGCTGTAACACAAAAGACATGAATATTTCGATGTTTTACATGTCTCAGTTGAAGTCCTTTGCAATAAATAGTAAATAGTAGTTTTTTAAATTATTAAAATATTATGGTAACCTAGGGTCCAACTTTCGTCTTCACAAAAGTACAAATAAAAAAGTGGGAACTTAAAAAAAACAAATTTTTCACACTTTATATACGTCATAAAGGATACGTTTATAAATGTAATTTCGACATATCTATACTATATTATAAAGAGGAAAGATTTGTATTTTTGCATGTTTTTAGTAATGAATAAACTAAAAACTACTGTGCCGATTTCAAAAATTCTTTCACCATTGGAAAGCTACATTCACCCTGAGTAACATAGGGTACTTTTTTTCCCGGTAATGTGTTCCCACGGGAACCGGGAACGAGTAAACTAAATAACGCTGCGGCGATCAGCTGGTTATTAATAAAATTACTTGCCTATTCTATTCTTAGGCGGTATAAACTTCACCGGGTCAACTTGTAACCAATAAAATTAGGTATTTTAGTATAAAATAAAGGACGTAAGTTTAAGTGCCAATTTGCGAATAGACTAATTAAAATATTTAAATGTTGTCAGTTCGTAACAACCTTGGCATACATTTATAAGAGTATCCATTAACATAATGACACGATTATATTATGAATTATCAGCTTATATCTGCGAGGGGGTAGGTAGAGATGCATTTCACACCACCATTTTGCCAGTAGTAGCACGTTCTCCACCGCCGTCGTCCTGACGGTGACGACGGTAGGTGTGGAGAAGGGGGTGGGGTACGCCGACGTACTGAGGACTGTGAAGTCCTCAGTCAACCTCTCGGCCCTCGATATACAGGGGGGGCTCCGGTGCAAGACGACACGCACCGGGGCTCGCCTCCTCGAGGTCTCCGGCGCCTCCAGCGGCCCTAAAGCTGACGCCCTAGCGGCTCAGCTTAGGGTCGCGCTGGACGAAGAAGCCGTCCGCGTCACCAGACCCACCAAATGCGCCGCATTGCGCATCACGGGTCTGGATGACGCGGCCACGACGGAGGAAGTTGTCTCCGCCGTCGTGGAGGCGGGCGGCTGCCCCCGTGACCAGGTGAAGGCTGGAGATATCTCCTTCGGCTCCACTGGTCACGGGATGACAGTCGTCCAGTGCCCCGTCGCGGCGGCACTGAAAGTGGCGGACGGACGAAGCCTCCTCGTAGGGGGCTTCCTAAAGGCGCAGGTGCACCTCCTTCGTGCCCGGGGAACCAGATGTTTCCGGTGCATGGTGGTGGGGCACGTCGGAGTGCAGTGTACAGCGGAAGTCACCGTGGGCGATCGGTGCTTCCGCTGCAGCCGGCCCGGTCATAAGGCAAGTGCCTGTGACGCCCCGCCTCGTTGCTTTAGATGCGAGGCGGAGGGCAAGACCGCGGATCACCGGGTCGGCAGCACGACCTGCGCCGCCTCGAGGCCAAAACCTCGTCCGTCCGCTGAGAGCGGTGGGGGTGCCGCCCTTGCGCGGCCAGTTGTTTCGCGGCGGGATGCGGTTATGGACGTCAATTAATGTCTGACGCCCGTATCCGTATCCTGCAAGTGAATTTGAACCACTGCCGTGCTGCTCAGGATCTTCTGTACCAGAGCATCCGGCAGTGGTCCATAAACTTGGCCGTGGTCGCCGAGCCGTACTACGTCCACCCGGGAAGCCCGGTGGACGAGGACGGCTCGGCCTGTTGTATCTTTGGGGGGTCCGCCGCAGACAACTCGCGCCTTGCGATTATTGCAAGGGGCCGCGGGTGTGTTGCGGCGGACTATGATGGGTTGGCAGTCGTGGCCACCTACATCTCGCCGAACATTGACGAGTCTCAGTTTGAGCTATGGCTCACTGAGCTCGACGTCGTCTTCGCTGCGTGCCGTCCTCGCCCTGTCCTGCTCCTGGGAGACTTCAACGCCTGGAGTGAGGCGTGGGGCTCCCGGGAAACCAGGGACAAGGGGAGGCTTCTTGAGGACTGGACCAGAACACGTGGTCTGGAGGTCCTCAACCGGGGGAATGTCGCCACCTTTTGGCGGCGGGGGGGGGAATCGATCGTGGACGTAACGTTCGCATCCCCTGACCTCGCCGCCCGTATTACAGGCTGGCGCGTGGAGGAGGGTGAGGAGACGCACTCGGATCATCGGTACATCCGGTTCGATGTCGTCCCCCCACCTGACCTCCCACAGCCGGTGGCAAATCCCCCGGATCCGCGTTGGGCACTTCACCATCTGGATCGGGAGGCTCTCCTGGAGGCATCCATCGTGCAGGCCTGGATTCCGGCGCCGGACCGGCCTGCCGATGTGGATGCCGAGGCGGAGTGGTTCAGGAGAGCCATGTCGCAAATCTGTGATGCGGCGATGCCTAGGGTTACACCCAGACCGGCCAGGAAGCAGGTGTACTGGTGGTCGCCGGAGATTGCAAAGCTGCACGCAGCATGCATCTCCGCCCGCCGCCGGTACACCAGGTTTCGCCGGAGGCGTCGCCGCCCAGACGACGCGGCAGCCCGAGAGGCGGAGCTTTTTCAGGCATACAGGGAGGCTAAAGGTAATCTCCAGGAGACGATAAAGCGGGCCAAGACGGCGGCCCGCGAGGAGCTCCTGGAGACCCTGCAGCAGAACCCATGGGGGCGCCCGTACCTACAGGTCAGGGAGAAACTCCGACCTAGGGCGCCCCCACTGACCCAGAGTCTCCAGCCGCAGCAGCTGGAGCGGGTCATGGGCTCCCTGTTTCCGACGAGCGCGGAGGAGCACGTCCCTCCGCGCATGGCTCCGTCTCTGCCCGACGCGGATAGCACCAGCGAAGACGACGTACCCGAAGTCAGGGTGGGGGAGCTAGGTGCGGCAGTACTCCGGCTTAAACGCCGGAAAATCACTGCCCCCGGACCCGACGGCATTCCTGGCCGTGCATGGGTCCTGGCCCTCGAAGAACTCGGGCCTCGACTGATGGGGCTCTTTAGCGCATGCCTCGAAAGGGGCCAGTTTCCCAAGGTGTGGAGGACGGGGAAACTGGTCCTGATCCGTAAGGCGGGGCGGCCGGTGGACTCACCGTCCGGATACCGGCCGATCGTGTTGCTCGACGAGGTGTGTAAGCTCTTTGAGCGAATTATCGCGGAACGCCTCGTCGAGCATCTCACGAGTGTGGGGCCAGACCTGGCGGATAACCAGTTCGGTTTCCGTCGGGGACGCTCCACCGTGAGCGCGATCATGCGCGTGAAGAGCCTGACGGAGGAAGCAGTCTCGCAGGGCAAGGTGGTGGTGGCGGTGTCTCTTGACATCGCCAACGCGTTCAACACCTTGCCATGGAGCTGCGTTAGGGAGGCGCTCGTGTATCACGAAACGCCTCTCTACCTCCGTCGTATTGTCGGGGCCTATCTCTCGGAGAGGGCCATAGCTTTCCCCAGCTGGCTCGGGCCAGCTCGGCGAGATGTGTCGTGCGGTGTTCCGCAGGGGTCGGTCCTGGGGCCGCTTCTGTGGAACATCGGCTACGACTGGGTGCTGCGGGGTGCGTTGCCTAGGGGTGTCGGCGTAACGTGCTACGCCGACGATACCCTCGTCACGGCGCGGGGTGCAACGTACCAGGAGGCAGCACTCAAGGTCACGACGGGTGTTGCTCGAGTCGTGGGTCGGATACGGCAGCTGGGACTGGAGGTGGCCTTGCACAAGTCCGAGGTTCTGTGTTTTCACAGACCTCGGAACGGTCCACCAGAAGGTTCCAGCATAAATGTGGGAGGCGTTAGCATCGGCATCAAGCCCTCGATGAAGTACCTAGGGATCGTACTTGATAGCCGATGGAACTTCGGACCACATTTCCGAAGTTTGGTCCCCAAGGTGACGCAGGCATCGGTCGCGCTTTCGCGACTGATGCCCAACCTAAAGGGACCCAACGCCTCCTGCAGGAGACTGTACCTGGGGATCGTGCGGAGTATGGCCCTATACGGGGCTCCCGTATGGGCGGATAGGTTGGCGGTCAAGGGGAACGTGACTCTGTTAAACAGACCACTTAGAACCTTGGCCGTCAGAACCGTACGGGGGTACCGCACGATCTCCGGAGAGGCTGCATGTCTCCTAGCCGGGACCCCTCCATGGGACCTGGAAGCGAGAGCCCTTGCGTCATTGTTCCAATGGCGCAAGGAGGCGCTGGAGCGGGACCACAGGCCTGCGTCTCGAGAAATCGAGGACCAGCGGTCCCAACTCCGCCAGGATCTCATGGAGTCATGGAGGGTGCGACTTGAGCAACCCAAGGGGGGTGCCATCTTCATCGCGGCGGTGAGACCGATCATGGACGATTGGCTGCAGAGGCAGCATGGTGACCTCACGTACCGTGCGACGCAGATGGTTGCCGGGCATGGATGCTTCGGTAGCTATCTGTTTCGCATGCATCGTGAGGTCACACCCCGGTGTCAACACTGCGAGGTTTCCGACGACGACACCGCACTCCACACGTTGGTGGAGTGCTCAGCGTGGGCGAGTCAGCGCCGGGACCTCGTAGTGGGTCTGGGCGTGGATACCCTCTCGCTGGGGACCATGCTTCAAGCCATGGTGTCCAGCGGGAGTAGGTGGAACGCGGCCGTGTCCTTCTGCGAGCAAGTCATGCTCGCGAAGGAGGCGGCCGGGAGGGAGAGGGAGCGTACCCTCCCCGCCGAGTTCCGTAGTCGGCGGCCAGGCCGCCCCAGACTACGCGACTACGCCCAAGACTATCGTCCTCCATGATCGGGGCCTGAGGACGGCGGGATCGCCACCCACCGTCCTTACAGAAGCAGGCTAGAAGGGTTGCGTGCTGCGGGGCCTTTGCCCCATAGCACGCAACCAGATTCACTCACTGACGCGGGATAAAACCCGACCCCAATGACGCGGGATTCTCGTCCCGACAGAACACCCGCAGAGACCACAGGGGTGGTCAAAGTCCGCCGGGCGCCACTGGACATACCCTCTGCTAGTAACCAGGGACGCCCGGCAACGGACGTTAGAGCGGCCGCGGCCTTGGGCCGCGGAATTAAAAAAAAAAAAAAAAAAAAAAGTAGTAGCACGTTAAAGGAGGCAATACTATTACAGCAACAGTTTTGCCTCGAGCACTTTACGGGCATTTTTCTACTAAATGGAAAATCGTTGTCCCAAGCTAATATTATGTAATAAATCTAAATATTTCTAGTTTTTTGTGTCAATAACGACATAGTACGAGTATTATGTTCTTTTTGGGGGGTTTTATGTAATCTTGGCACACCATAGCTTATTTAGTAATTTAAAAATGTTAATTCAATAGTATTATTTATTTATTATTCTTATTTACAATAAGAATAATAATTTACACTACAAAATGTCGTTTAAAAATCCTCCGCGTCATTGCCGACTGGGAAGGTTCCCAGAATGCTGGCTGTGTTGCCACGTTGGATGGCGATACTTATTCTTTGGGCCAGAAAATAAATAGCTTTCTTGTCCTGAGAAGCATCGATTAAGCGTTTAGCAATGTCTCTACAAAGGCGGCGAGCACAGGGACCCCATGACCCCCATGCTTCAACCCCAAACGGCTCAAATATCTTATATATATTTACGCCGTTATATTAAATGTTATATTTGTATAAATTTACCCCATACACCTTAAACACAGTATCCTGGTATGTCCCTTTTCCAGAATTACTTACCTCTTAAAATATTTATCTTCATGCGGTCGATAACTAAATAATAAATATCTAAATACATAAAAAAATCTTCAAGCATCTTTATACATCCAAATCAAGACGTCTCTGGTACGCACATTTATTTATTTTTTTAATTCCGCGGTGCCGCGGCCGCTCTGACGTCCGTTGCCGGGCGTCTCTGGTTACATCTGGTACGCACTAAGATATTCCCTGTCCACGAATTATTCAAACAGTATCCCTGTGAAAATTTGAAAACTAGTTAGTTAAAATTTGTTTTAGCGCGAACCATGTTGGTACATTGGTTCCATAAACTATTTCCTCATGAACCTCTTGAGATAAGCTAATATGTAGTGATTGCATTCGTGGAGTGGGTTGACGTCAGTGTAGTGGCCGGGAATCGAACTAACGTCATCGGAACGCAAGACGAACACTTGAGCCTGTGTAATTCTCAGATGCCTCGATAGATGGCGCTGTACACTTACGTGTTGTACGGTCAGTTTTGATTTAATAAATAATCTTTTGTCTTGGAGAAAGGTGTATTTGTTCAAAGCCACCTGAGTTCAATGAACTCTTAAGTCATACTTACTCATAAGTGATAATTATCAAAAGGTAAGTTTTTCACTTACTACTAGATACATTACTAGTGTTAAACTTGTTTTTGAAATTGGTTAAGCAATTTGCTGAAAAGTATGCCAAGTTCTCCTTATACTATCAGGTTGTATAATTCCCATCAAAATACCTTCAGCTGTTTCGGAGGACGATTCTTAGGTATATTATACTTACCGATACGCAGGTATACTTAAATGTATCTAGTTTTTTTTTGTCATAAGAAACTGACAGTCCAATATTTTTTACATATTTCGTTCACTGCATAAACTGATATATTAGGTAGGTACTAATAGTTCACACTTAGAACAAAAGAGGTCGTCTGCAAGGTTTTCTAAAGAATAACACGTACACCCACGCCCTTTAAACACTTTACGCTCATCTTTCAATCAATTCATCAAAAAAAACGTACGTACAATTAAGCAAGTACCTAAAATTTTGTCCCACACATATAATAATTATAAGTATGTGGGTAGTTTGACAGTAATGACACTAACGACAGTTGCGAAATTGTGTTCGCATTCTATACGTACGAGACATCTCGCATCAGCTGTTCTGCCGGGATCCGAGAGATGTAAGAAAATCGCAAGAAAGTGGAAAAAGCTTAACTCTCAACCACAAATTTTATGCCAATTTTACTTTAAGGATAAGTCTGTCAATTTAGCTTGAAGGTATTTAAATTTAAAAAAACTTCTAGCTCAGGAGGTTGGGACCTTAAAAACTAATACCTATACAAGAAGGCTGCCTATTTTCTGGCCCAAAGAATAAGTATCGCCATCCAACGTGGCAACACAGCCAGCGTTCTGGCAACCTTCCCAGTCAGTAATGACGAGGAGGATTTTTTAAACCATATTTTTTGCACTTAATTATATGTTTTGCACTTAATTATATGTTTTGCACTTAAATATAAATTGCACTTAATTATGTATACCTATATAATTATCTTCGTAATTCAATACAAATAAATTACAATATATACCGTTAAGATAAACAACAAACATTGAATAGACAAACAATGGTACTCAAATGAACACGCACTCCAAAAACTTATACTCCTAATCCCTATTTTATTAAAAAACGAATGCACAAGAAACGCATTGACTAAACGCGGTGAGAGAACGTTGACCCGTTGTCATATCGCACGCTAGAGATGTGAGAGTTGAAAAATCTCAGCGATCTATCGATACTTTTAACGTCAGCACGATAGTTACTGTTATGATGTGACACCGAGTATCGTGGACGTTGAACAAGAACTTACTGTTCACAATTTTACTAACAAATCATTATAGATTGACAAGGGACACTACATGACCCTACACGACAACAAATTGGAAATTCGTTAAGTATACATGTTTAGGAACTCAACCTTGTTAAGTTATGTATTTTATGGATGGTTGTATTGTTTTCTGTTTTGTGTACCTAAATAAATAAATAAAATAAAAAATAAATTATAACACATTTTTGTTGGATACCGTTACGTTTTAATTTTATGTTCAGACAATATAATTATAATATCGTGTTATCATCATAATCATATATTATAAAACCAAGTCGCTACCGTGTACAATTTATGAAGCCGGCAAAGCCGCGGGTATCCGCTAGTACTCTATATTACGAACCTCGCCCAGAATAGTTCCAAACTATTAAAAAGATTTTCAGTTTAATTAATAATTTAATTTATTATTATATCAAAAAAAATATGAAAACTGTACTAAGTATCTAAATTATTAATTATTAATTCTTAAACAACCAATATCCACTGTATTTGAATTATTAAAATAAAAATAAATATAATATTAGTTTCTTTACGTTTATCGACACGTTCCCTCTCTAGAGTGCAAGGAGGTGCACATATAAAATAAAAGCGAAGTCATAATATCCTGCGCCGCGTCGGCGTCGGCGTCGGCTCGCACACGTGTTTCACGATAATCGTCGCACTGGTTGCCTCGCTTTACAATGACTGATCTACATTTAGAAAAGTTCATCATTGAATGAATGTATTTGGTTTAGAAGCACTTACATTATCATATATCATATAGTTACTTCCTGTACTGGTATATAGGTTTCGATATGAACTAACAAACAAAATCGTATATTTATTTCAGATACGTTATCTAGAAGGGGTTGTAACTTTTATATTTTAGACTAGAATATATTAAAAATATCTTTGAAAAAACATTTTTCATCTCTCATGCTCTGAAAGTGGGTCATTGCTTACCTGATATGCGGGTTGAAAGTGATACATTTCGGCCCTAGAGCGGAAAAGTAAAAAAAATATATATCAGTACATCTTGAGGCGATGGTAACAACGTATACAGCCAAAGTTCGATTAAGTCATTACAACATTATGGTTTTTTAATGGTCATATATAAAAAAAGAGTTGAGTTACAGTAAAATAAAACGTAAATAGCACAAAAAATAATTATTTAGACAGTTATACCTTAAAATACTGAATATTTTACTCAGTATTTTAAGGTTGAGACTCCAACTAAACCTGACTAAATCGCCCGTCGTAACGCGTCAAATCATAAAAAAAATATTCTATAGCTCTTCAAAAAAATATGTGCGTGAAAAAATTAACAATGCGAGGTATGATCAAAAGAGCCTGCCCTGAACAAAGTGCGAATGAAAAACAAGGCGTACATAAAGAAAGGCGGGAAGTACAATACTTGATACGTGATCAATCTCTATTGCTATAATTTTTTTACTTGCTTTCCTCGCATTCGAAATGAAAAGTAGAGTGTGTAACTAGGGTGAAAACACCCATTTCTGCTTTCATCCCTTGGTTAACAATCTACTATACCATACTTTAACCGCCATTATTAGTAACACTTATTACACAACTTAACCGAAATTCACTAGCTTATAACTAAATAGGAGATAGTTGAACCGAACGGGTGTGCAGTTCAGTATTATGATCAAAATCTGGCGCAGCTATCGAGCTGCAACCCTTCATGTGGTGTCGAGGTATAACCACCGAGTGAGTCAAAGACATTTATGCATAGTGGTCTCACCAAGATTCTAAAAGCACCAATCAATAGCAGATTTACAGAGGAGGCTTTAGTAAATTTAAAAGTTATGAAAGTTTATGATTACAGCCAATATGTTCGCCACCTATTACTGGCGAAAAGTGAGAGAGTAATATGTCTAGGCCTATCTCTTCAGGGAAACAGGCGTGATTATATGTATGTATGGGAGGCATAAAGCATAAAAAACCCTATAGCAGAAAAAGAGTTTGTTTGACAGATCGTAAATAAAAATCTGTCACATAAACTTAGAGTTAAATATTACGACCTACTTTAACGAGAGTTTGTTTAACCGTAATACCAACACCCAGCGTAGGAAATATGATTAAAAACAAACCTTACAACGAGGCCATCAAGATAAGCCTTCAGCTCTACTAACGGTTAAGGAATGCACACCATTAAGCTATGATCTACCACTGCGATGCTTGAACGCATCCATCATTTTTTTATTGATAACTACTACGAAATACGACTGCGCATCAGTATTTATATTTCGTTACAGATTAACCTTGTTTTATTGCATATCTAGGAGTTTAATTAATAAGAATTAATTCACAGCAAGATCTTAGAAGGCTAGGTCATCTCCAAGATATACCAATTGAAGAATAAACCTCTGAGAAAGTTTAAAATTGCCAAGTTGAACGTTTTACGCTTAAGTTATATGATTCGTCAAAACGATTCTATCTAACTAGCAACCCTTTACAGAAACAGCGTCTTTTGCGTCTTTTGTCAACGGTACCAAATAAATAAATAATTATTAGTAGAACTACCGGACGCCTGACATTTAGTTTACTATCAAAAGAATATTTTTCTCTGATTTTCCACAGTTTTTGCAACATTTTCCGTTGTTGGCACTGGCATTATGGCCGTCAAGCCGCATCGTGTTATATAGTCTACTAGCGGACGCCCGCGACTTCACCCGCGTTACAAAATCTTCCTCGAGAACCTCTATATCCATTGCTGAAAACCGCATAAAAATCCGTTGCCTAGTTTTAAAGATCTAAGCATACATAGGGAACGGAAGCGACTTTGTTGAGCGGAGCGAAGCGAAGCTCTATCTTAGACGACAAGTGTAAATCGTTTGTGTGCCAACTCCTCCGAAACGGCTCGACCGATTTTGACCAAATTTGGCATGCTGGTCGACATCATACCCCGCATATCTCTGAAATAAAAAAAATTAAAAAATTAAGAAAATTTGCTCCGCTCAACATTTGCAATTAGTACGAGTAGCATGCATTGCATAACTAGTTTTAATACTATGTTATTATGATATTAGACGAGAAATAGAGATTATCGACTACGTACCATCACATCACTGGTCGTAATCATAAAGAGTCCAAATACAGTGTTAAAATAAACAATATTTATTTCGTTTCTACAAACGGCCATAATGACTTGTGTGGCGGTCTATGTTGACATCTTGTTGATTTAGTTAATTCACATAGCGCCGCGTGTTTTTGTTCGTTATCTATTTAAATAGCAAATTTACTACAATATGGTCAAAGTGTGGTAACCACAGACTAAATACAGTTCAATGATTGGTCAAAGTTAGGTAATTTAGAATTTTTTTTTTAAGTCCGCGTTATCGCCGCCGCTCTATTGCCGGTCTCTAGTATGCACCAGAAAGTATTTCCAGTGGCGCCCGGAGTCGCATATAGACTGGCCTAAATAAAATGAAATACGACTATGTAGGTATACCCTAATATAAAAACAAAATAAAGATCGAATTTCGGTTACTGTCGGACCACTAGTAAATAATATTGGCAGGTTTATTTTACATATTTATCATAATAATATTTTGTGTGAATACATTATAAAACTCTTGGCATAATAGCAGTTATAATCCATACCATAGATATAAGAATACTAATACTGGCCATACATTTTCATGACAGGGAAGTTTTAAATTTGGAATAGGAATGCCGATGAAATTTAAACTTAGAATAAAGACCGCCAGCATGGTGCCGTTCATTTGTTTATCCCGAATTATTAGAATCCGTTGGTCGAATCATTGATTATTTTTGTTTGACATTCATATTACTCATTTAGTATTGTTTTTCACTGTGATATTATAGAATGCAACTGCAACATAAGTAATTAATAACCATATTTACAAAGATTCGTGGATAAAATCCTCCACGTCATCGATGACTGCAACTGAAATTCCCATTGAATGGTAATATACTAATTATCTTAACTAGAAAGTAAACAGCCTACATAGTACACAAAAAAGTCACCTAATTTTCGCCTGTAACTTTCCTGGTTACATGTACTAGGTGGCCAACTTATTGCCTCTAACCGGGTCCATTGATCGCCAGGTGAGGTAAATTTGGAACTTTAAGATATTGGTGAGACCACTATGTACATTTTTAGGGTTCCGTACCCAAAGGTAAAAACGGGAATCCTATTCCTGAAACTTCGCTGTCCGCCCGTCTGTCTGAAGCTGTATCTCAGGAACCGTGATAGTTAGAAAGTTGAAATTTTCACAGATGATGTATTTCTGTTGCCTCTATAACTAAAAAATATTTAAGGGGGCACCCATACAACAAACGTGATTTTTTTGCCGTTTTGGTACGGAATCCTTTGTGTGCGAGTCAGAGTCACACTTAACCGGGTTTTAATACGATTTATACTTTATGTTCGTAGGTACCTAACCAGACAGTGTTCAAACAAACTTATTTGAGTGTCTCTTGGCGCCAAACTTGAACATGGCAATTATCACTTGAAACGCGTGAATATTCTTTAATTATGAACACACATTGCTAAGTACGAACGTGCCCATTCGAAGTGACGTCATCGATAAAAAACAAGAACCGATTTTTTTAAATGTACCAATCAGTGCTATCGAAGATTCTTTGAAATAACAAGTCAAAATTAAATAAAAAAATTAAAAACCCCCGACTCACAAAAAAGTGATGTATAAGTTATGACCTTTCATTTGATACCCAACACGGGTATATTTGATACATTTGAACACATTAAATTTTTCATCACCACTTTCACCCCTCATATCTTTGAAATGGCTTAACCGATTTTTATAAAACATAGCTAAGAACACTCTCCCCTAACCCATCTTTCAAACAAAAGATACAGAATCAAAATCGGTTCATCCGTTTGGGAGCTACGATGCCACAGACAGACTTACAAACACACACACACACACACACACACACGTCAAACTTATAACACCCCGTTTGGGTTTCCGTCGGGGGTTAAAAATTAGGAAGGTCTTTTTCATCCCATCGTAATGGTTACTATATATAGCAAATGAAGCGAAATCAAATGACTGAAGAGGACTCTAGCTGTCCCTTTTATTTTTTATTTTATTTATTTATGAAGACATTTAACAGACATTTTACACATTATGTACCTACCTATTACTTGTTTAATTTTTTATAAGATTGTTTATTAATGTACCATAAACAATCTTTGGGTGAACGTGTAACCCACACCAATGTCCGCAAAATAATGTTATAGATTTTGTGTATAATATTAATCGTGCATAAAACAGAAATGTATAATATTGGTAACAGAAATAAGGTCTAATGAGATGGTTTTAGAATTTTATTTCAGTTGTAAAATTTTTAAATTTTATCCCTTAAATAGGTAAATTCACAAAAAAAGTATTACTGTAGTCTATTGACTAAAGTATTTGGGTGTCTCACGCGTCACGTGAATGTAGTGAGTCGTAAAACATCCAAAAATGGCAGAACGTTAAAGTTATCTACAACCTGATGCATAAGAAGACAACGAATGCCTACTAACAGTTCACCCAAATGGGCTTCTGACTTCAGTTACTTACCGACTGTAGTAAAACGTCCAGTCGAAGTTGACCTTCCGAGCTACCATTTTATAGTTACACATCCTAAGGTTGTCCTCTGTACACCTTTGATAGACAGACGGGACTAAATAAAAATATTCACCAAATGCACTCCAAGAATATCAGAGGCAATATTCTCGGCCCTATTACGTGGAACCATGACCTTACTGATCAGGCTTCGGGAGTGAGAAATATACAATTTAAAACGGCTGTTTGAATCAGAGATTGAAAATTGTGTAGAAAATTGTGTTTAAAACAAATTTCATCATACCGGTACAACGGTCTATTGAACACTGTTAGTTTTAAACCGTGAAGCCAACTGTTTGAAACTGAGTATTTTCTGTACACAGAGCTAACACGTGACTTTGATATTTTTCTTGTGTAAAAAGAACACAAATAATAATTTATAATTGTTATATACGGTGTGGCAATTAAGTATAGTGTATATTTTAAGTGCGTAATGAATAATTAAGTTGTAAGGAATGTACGCAACGACATAACCAGTTTGTGCTGAGAATTTTCCTACATCTTTGTAAGGAAACAAGACATGTTAGTACATTTACATGAATACTTTTACATACAAAGAAACTTTGGTCAATTGCAATGTTTTTTACACTAAGAGTTGTGGTAAAGATTAGGAAGGAAGGCTTTGGGGTTATCCTTAAAAGTGTGAGTCCCCGAGACCCCTGGCAACGGACAATAGAGCGGTATTTAAAAAAGTTCGAGTATCGAACTCGCGTATATTGGGTTCCGAACCCAAAGGGTAAAACGGGATCCCTATTACTAAGACTGCGCTGTCCGTCCGTCTGTATCTCATGAACCGTGATAGTTGAGTGGAAGACAGATGATGTAGGTACCTGTTTCTGTTGTCGCTGTAACAACAAATAGAACTAAAGGCGAACGAACTGACACTAGTAATTTAACGTTTTACCCATTAAATTAGCTTTTAACCCTAAAAATCAGTAAGGTTCAGAGATTCAGGAGAAACATTACTTTTATTGTGCTGATGCACGCAGCACCACCTGTGTTTTTTTTTCCAGTGGTGCCCGGCGGACCTTGGCCACCGGCCAGCAGTGAAGGAGGCCAACTCATTCACTGTCAGCCGCCTCCTTGACTGCCGGCCGCCTCCTTTTTATGCTTGCCAGAGGTGCTCGGCAATGGACGTAGGTGCGGGCGCGGCCTAGTTCCGCGGATTTTAGAAAAACCTTTTTTCCTGCCATTAAATTTAGATCAAACAAAGTATATGTTGCCCCGAGATGCGAAAGCGGATTCACCTACCGACCACAACACCGAAGCAATAATTACGTTACCATAGTTCCTTGTACGTAATAGACAGACAACGTGACAATACTCGTATCACTTTGAATGGAGAGTGAAATCTATTTCCCCTGATCTATTAAATAACCCAGGGCGATCAGCTATTCATGTCGCACACCACACTTGTGTACACCGCTTTATGAATAAATAACTAATTGTATGTACAAGCCGTATGTGAGGAGAATTTTAATGGTTCATGATTCATGGTTACATTTACGCGTGTTCCCCTAAAAGTATAGAGTGTTTATAATCATCGTGAATAACTAGGTGAGTACATCAAAATTATTCTTAAGCAAAAATAATCCAAATCATTTGACAACTAAGTACATTTAAAAGCAATTTTTCAGTCGATTTCTAAACGAGGAAATAGGTATTTCGTCCAGTAATAACTACTTTTACGGTACAAATATACCTCCGGCAGTTTCCTGTGAATTACCGGCAGGCTAGTAGGAAGTCAGAGTATATTGTTTGTCGTTACCAGTATAACCACAAGCCTGCGGCTTTGGCCATATTACATAAACACAAGTTAAGTGCAGACCATAATAAACTGTTCAGATGTTTCAGTTTAGTGCCGATAGATGGCGCTGCATGGATTCCTGAATCTTTTTGTCACGATAATAAGTTCTCTTGGGCATTTGGATTTAGAAAACCATTGCATTAAACGACTGTAACATAGCTAGACTCTAGTTCATCCCGCTCCTAACATTTATAGCCATTTATGTTATCAGAAGATGGCAATTAGTATGGTGTAGATAAATAGTTGTTGGGTCATGAAAGCTGAAATAGGTTCACCTCCCTATACGTAGGTAGGATTCCGTAGGACTGACAAAAATGTCTTAAATACCAAACATCATCCACCGAGCCTTTTCGATGCTGCTGAACTTCGATAATTTCCTTGAAGCGACTGCCATCTGATACATGTGATCTCCATAACCCATGGGCGATATCGAAGTTCTATAATTAGACCGTTCGGCCTATTATTTTTGGGTTCCAACTACGCCTAACGACTGCAACAGGCACGGAGGTGTCTCAATGTCACATTGACACAGGCCGGTCTTGGACCGGCCTGGCTAGATGTTGATTAACCTTCGCTATATGTGAACCTAGTCGGTTACCACTAACGAGGCTCTACCAAAATGTCTGATAAAATAACGATGTTTAAAATATTTCGACTACCTTTTTGTAAGGAACTTCGTGACATCGTATCACGAATAATTCAACGATAAAAAGTTAAGATACTTTAATCAACTACTAAACAAAAGTAATAAATGCAAATCGTTTTATACAAACACCTAAAAATATAATTTATTCCACTTCTAAGTAATAGTCGTTAAATCAATCTTTGTATAAACCACCGCCTGTCATAGTGGATCAGAATCAAATGACATTACGTATGCAAATCCGACGCGGCACGTCAAAGTGATGTTGCCACATAAAAAAATAAGTTCGCAGTGTTGCCAACGGCGGAGTTATTGTCCGTCTGGGCGGTCCTGTGATTTATGGGAACTCTTTTTGATTTACTTTGGTACAGTGATATTAACTGAGTGAAGAGTGATGTGATATTAATGCTATTTGAATATTTGTTTGGCTTTACCTGTTATGTTTAACTTAAAAAAAGATGAGGTGCTTATTTTCAGCGATTTCATTGTTTTTACTCGTGCATTCAAATAAATAACAATAAGGTTACACCATCAATAGATCAAGGGCAGTTGGATTGCCGGGCGCCACTGAAATTCATACACTGAAAGTCCAGTTGGATCGTTTTTGGGCTTCCATACCCAAAGGGTAAAACTCGAACCCTATTAATGAGACTTCGCTGTCCGTCAGTTCGTCCGTCTGTCTTGGGTTGTATCTCATGAACCGTGATAGTTAGAAAGTTGAAATTTTCACAGATGATGTATTTCTATTGCCGCTATAACAACAAATACTAATAAATATTTAAGGGGACTCCCATAGAACAAACTTGATTACTTGCTGTTGCTTGGGTAGGGAACAATATTATTATGGATTCACCAATTTCTTCTCCTATCTCCATCCTCACTCCAACTCCACTTTTAACCCCTAGCTAACGAAATCCTCTTTTTACCGCAGGCCTACACAAAATAATGTCTGGAAAATGGCGGAGACGGACGTAGTTAACTTAGTAGAGAATTGCAATTAATTCATGGTTCCAAAAAATTCACGCGGTCTATAATGAGTGTTAATCTTAAATGATGTATCTAGAGCACCAATTTGGGCTATGACACTCTTCTAAAATCTTCCCACGTTAGTTAAACAAATAAATAAATAAAGAATTAGTACTTATTCAGACTAGGATTCATTGTCAACAGGGCTAGGATCGAACCGGGGCGTTTTTCTCTTAAAACTAAATTTTAATGACGTAACAAGTATTCTGTAAAATTTTCAGTAAGTAAGTACCTATTATCAATTGTCTTAACTATCACTTGTAACAGTAAAATGGCCGGTAATCAAACTCACATTTCCAATTAGTTTCTATCTCAATAACCAAAGTGCCGGGCCATTAAGATAAATGGAAAACAATTACAGCACAATGCTATAATACACGTAATCACACAGTTCAATTTAAAAGTCCGCCATATTGTCATTGAACTTGACGAGAGAGCGGGAAAGTTTATTTTTAACGAACCGCTATGACTATGGTAGGTACTCGATTTGACAAGCCAACGAAAGGTCGATTACTTCATTAGATTAAAGATATAAAATTAAATAAACATTCATATTAATTATAGAGTTTCATAGCTAGTTAAAACTATTTTAGTACAGACAATTTTAAATTACGTCTTTCATTCTAAAAGGGCCGTATTTTACCAATGCTGGTCCCACGAGCTAGCTTATTAAGTACTGGATAAATAAGGTCGCCGCCTAAACACTAACAAAATTACCATATACCTACCACGCTTTTACCTACCCCTTTGGGAGAAACATGCGTGATTACGAGTAGTGTGCTAAATCCATAGACCATAGAGAAATACGGTGACCCGGCACGGCAAGAGCAGTCAATGTCAAATTCCGATTTCAAAATCAAATTTCGAATATGGTTCGTTCGAAAATGGCGTCATTGCTTAACAGAGAAAGTGACAAGTTCAAAATGAAATTAAGTGGAATGGATGCATCTAATATGGACTCATTGTGTATGTTGAGAGGAGATTAGTGCCTTTGTGAGTTGTAATGACGATGTAACAACACACGATAAACATCGATACTCGTAATACTTTCGTAACACAGGTAAAAGCTTTCTTACGTCTGTCCGTCCGTTTGTCCGTCTTGGTCTGTATCTAATGAACCGTGATACATAGTTGGAAATTTGAAGTTTTCACTGATGATGTATTTTTGTTGCTTCTATAACAACAAATACTGAAAAATAGAATATAATGAATATTTAAGGGGGCTCCTATACTACATACGCGATGTTTTGAAATTTGACATTCAGTAATTACTTCAAACATAATAAGACATAAATGGATTACTTTTATAAATTAATTTAATAATTATTATTACATAGCTATTTTATTTAAATATATAATCCTACTAATATTATAAACGCGAAAGTTTGTGAGTATGTACCTAAGTATGAAAGTATGTATGGATGGATGGATGTTTGTTACTCTTTTACGTAAAAACTACTGAATGGATTTTAATGAAACTTTACAATAATATAGCTTATACATCAGAATAACACATAGGCTACAATTTATAAAGATATTGTGTGAATTGTTCAAAATATGACGCGGCGCGAGGGGAACGGGAAAACATCCAAATTACCGCGCGGACGAAGTCGCGGGCGACCACTAGTATCTCATGTTTATGTTTAATGCTTATATTTTTAAAGTTGTAACCATAATATATTTTACTTGCAGTATTGTATTGCGATAATCCTGTAATGATGCTGTAAATGTTTTGAAAGTAAATAATAAAGAAAATGTTTTTTTTGCCGTTTTGGTGCGGAACTATTTGTGCGCGAGTCCAACTCACACTTGCTCGGTTTTTTTCTCTTTTAAAGCGGCGAATCTTGTCTTTTCAACTTCCTATGCAAATATCACTCACTCACATATACAAGTCTACACAAGTCTCTTACTATGCTATCTAGTTTGACTGGATGCCATCCTTTAGTGCACAACTCACGAAAACAGGTACCTACGTAACAATTTCCTATACCATCTTGCGACTTAACATGTAAAACTCTTTTAATTTAAAAAAAAACAATCAAGTGCAAGTCGTACTCGCGCACAAAGGGTACCTTACCAGATCGGCAAAACAATCACGTGTTTTGTACAGGAGCCCACGTAAGATTTTGTTGCCTTCATCAACATTTCATCGCAAGGCAACGGGTTTAAATTTTTTTTTTTTTCAAAATTATAATGTAGCTGCTGCTTTTTTAAATTTAATCCCGTATGCGGTAGCCCGGTAATGGAAATACGCTTGCGTGGGAATAAAAATACTCTCCTATGCACCTCTGCCTACTCCTTCGGGATATAGGCGTGATACGTGTATTATGTTTCTCAACCGACTTACTTACTTACTAACGGGAAGCCTTGAGCCGCTAGCTCAGCGCCGAACAATAGCTTCCTTGGCCGCATTCTACCGTATTTACCACGGCGAGTGTTCTGAAGAGCTCTTCAATCTGATCCCACCCTCTTCCTTCCGATCCCGAACAAGGCGTGCCGGGCAGAGATGCCACTCCCACACAGTGGATAGAATGTTCGCGAGAACCGAGCGTTTTAAACGTTCGTTTTTCTGCCGAACGATAGTGGCCTGGAACGCCTTGCCTGTGCACGTGTTTCCTCCCACATATAATCCTGGGTTCTTTAAGCGGAGCGTGAAGAGGCACATCAGTAGGTCGTCAAGTTGAGTGCCACTCTCTATAGTATTGTGTGCTGTGAGAGTGGCCCACAATCGCTAGACGTCGTCACGACTTGCCACCAGGCGGGCGGCGTCAATTTGGCGAACACAATATAAAAAAAAAACTATAGTTTGCCCCTATTACGTGGGATAAAATACTGAAAAGTTGTGGGTGTGTAATGCGCCTCTGCCTACCCCTTCGGGGATATAGGTGTGATATGTGTGTGTGTGTGTGTGTGTGTTAAATGTATCGTTAGACAAAAGTACAAAACTACTAAGAAAATGTTTAGAGAGGTGTATACCTCTGCCTACTCCTCTGCGATATAAGCGTTATATAAAACCTCATTGATGCTCACAGAAAATAATAATAAATGCACGAGCTCATAATAATAGTATCCCCGCTAGCGCCATTCAAGTTGACGGTGGGCGCCAGTGGGCGGACCAGAAGATCCTGTCCTATGGGTTTGAAGAAGCATGGCTGCGACGGTTTTAGTCATTGACATAATTCCACCAATGAAATTCCATAAAATTTGAAACAGATTTTTAACTATTGGTTCAATGATAAAAAGAATTATAAATTTCAGGGCTAGGTCAAATTTTCGATTTTTTGGCTTGCCTCCTGATCGAGGGCTATCCATAGAGAGGGGTCAACCATCATTGGAGCATAAGCAGTTCTCGAGAGCTAAGGGGGGGACAAAAATTACATTCCCCATTTCTATACATATATGGATACAAATATGTACTTCTTACATACTTACTTACCTATATTTGGGCATAAGTATGTCATTTTAATTATCATCCTGTCATCATTTAATATTATGTGATATTTACCTGTGAACAAAGAAAGAAAAATTAATTTGACGAGTAAAAAAAAATAATAAGATACTTTTTATGGCACAAATAAAGAGATATAAATGTACATAACAGTCACACCTGTTTACCGAAGGAAACCCCTTCAAGGGATAGGCATATAAAAAATATACGTAAAACAATGACACAGCAACCGACTTCAAACTACTAAATGGGACCAAATAGTTGTCGGAATGGGACCAAATTAAAATTACCACTTTCCCAAGTGGTAGTAGCTTCCAATTACAAAAAAAAAACATTCGAAATCGGTTTACCCAGTCCGAAGATATGAGGTAACAAACATAACAGACAAAAAAACATACAGTCGAATTGAGAAACTCCTTTTTAACCCCCGACGGAAACCCGAACGGGGTGTTATAAGTTTGACGTGTGTGTGGGTGTGTGTGGGTGTGTGGGTGTGTGTGGGTGTGTGTGTGTGTGTGTTTGTAAGTCTGCCTGTGGCATCGTAGCTCCCAAACGGATGAACCGATTTTGATTCTGTTTCTTTTGTTTGAAAGATGGGTTAGGGGAGAGTGTTCTTAGCTATGTTTTATAAAAATCGGTTAACCCATTTCAATGATATGAGGGGTGAAAGTGGTGATGAAAAATTGAATGTGTTCAAATATACCCGTGTTGGGTATCAAATGAAAGGCCATAACTTATACATCACGATACCGCAAGTTTTATGAAATTCGGTATAGCCATTCGAAAGATATGAGGAGTGGAATGTATTTCTAATTCTGTAACCACAATCCGCGCAATTCGCATTAGCTCTGAATAATTGTTAATAGACTATACGTATGTTGATACGAGTATTAAATAATGAATTATGTGAGTCGGGGTTTTTTTAAATTTTTCATTTAATTACTTGTTTAGAAGTCGGTTGAAAAGGCAGACACGCCATCCATAGTCAACCATCATTGCAGTATAAGCAGTTCTCGAGAGCTAAAGGGGACAAAAAATACATTCACCATTTCTATATATACATTACATCATAACATATGTTTACTACTACAATCTATTGAAACGAGAATAGTTTTGCTATCTCTTAAGCAATAGCAGCCATTTTGTTTATCTAAACAAACCTAATTATGCAATAATTTGTAAACAAATAAGTACGTTAGTGTTTACTATTGACCGCATTGAGATACACCATGTAATTATTGATTTCATTTAAGTAGCGTATTACAGAATGATTAATGATTTTCTATTGTCTGGTAACGACGATATACATATATGTCCGAGACGCCCAGGATTTTAATGGACTGTGCCATAGCGGCTGGCACGTAAGATTTTGTTGCCTTTCATCAACATTTCAACGCAAGGCAACGGGTTTCAAGTTGTTTTTCAAAATTACAATATAGCTGCTAATTTTTATTAAATTCATTCGGCCGTTTGGACATAACCCATTATAAATGTGCCTGGTGTCGGCAATAGGCTTGCCCCCTATTAAGTGGGACTAAAAATACTTGCAAATTGTGGGTGTGTAATGCACCTATGCCTATCCCTTCGGGAATATAGGCGTGATATTTGTGTGTGGTAACGACGATTTATTGACTGCGCAACTTAAATGGGCGTCTACATTTGGAGACTATAGGTACTCGTAGTTACCTACTGGACAATTTTTGCTTTCGTTGTCTGTCTGTATGTGTTCCGAGCCACAATTTCCTTGAGCAAAAAATCGTTTTAAATCAAACACTTTCCTTGATTAAAAAAAAAAATTCGGATGAATAAATAAATATTTTGCGGATATTCTCACACAACGTCATCTAAGCCCAAACTAAGCTATAAGCTTGTGCTATGGGATCTACACGACTGATAAAAATACTTATATATTTATAAATACATACATACCACCATTCACCGAGCCTTTTCCCAACTCAGTTGGGGTCGGTTTTCCAGTCTAACTACGATTCGGCTGAACTTCGATATTTTCCATGAAGCGACTGCCATCTGACCTTCACAACCCATGGGCGATATCGAAGTTCTGTAGTTAGACCGGTCGGATTTTTGATTTAGGGCTCCAACTACCCCTATCGACATACATACATAATGTACATAGAAAACACCCAAACTCCGAAACAAATATTTGTGGATCACACAGATATTTGATTCGACCCGGGATCGAACCCAAGACTCTGGAGTCATAAACCGGTGAACTACCGACCACGCCACCGAAGCAGTAAAGTTTAAGAAAAAGTAAAAATAAAGATTAGATTGGGGGGAAATGGGAGGGAAATCGCCAGATAATGTTTACAATTTATCATGAGATTTACTTTTTTAACCTAAGGGTGACCACTAGTTATTGTCTTTATAGGTTACCTACATAAATATGAATAGAGAAAGAAGGACTTGAGATTTCTTGCCAGATTCTTACTCACAGGCTCTTTGTAGCTGTTGCTATGCGAATCTGGCAGTAAATAAAATGTAGGTAAAGTTAGAATCAATCCTAATGACGACCATTACTATGTGTCCTAAATTTGTAAGCGATTCAAAGCACGTCGCCTGAGAAAAAATAATTTTACTCATCACTTAACATCACTTTTCATTGCCATTTATGAAAAAAAAAGAATCTGCATACTGCATACTAACAATGAAAAAAATGCGTTTTGCTATTTTTTTCCTCCTTAAACCTTAGTTCCTAATTAGAATCACATTATTGCCCACTTAAAAGTTTCTTAACAAAATTTTAGGCGCACTTATGTACGAAACACCACTTTTTTAATAAAAATGATGAAATATAAATTGCTTTGGTCTTTCGAGATTAAGCCGCACGGTTCTTTCTTGTACTAGCACTAAATATAACCATAGAAAGCTCTCAACATCGCATCAATATCGAAACTATGAAGGTTCCAGTTAGACTGGTATTTGTGCAACTATCTTGCGCGGGCGCAGCCGTGACCATGATACATTTTTCACCGTCGCAACCGGTGTCCGTTACACCCAGTTGTGTCAAAGCATTTCTACACGGGGATTATTGGTCTCGATATAAATAATGTACTGGTTTCTTGTAAATAGCGCCAACGAGGCGATAACATACGTATTAGCTGATTACCGCGGCTCCGCCTCAGTGGTATAGTTATCTCGTTGTCTTAGTTACCATGATAAAAAGTAGCCTACAGCATTCAGGCATAATGTAGCTACATATTAATGAAATAAAGGTGTATGTAATAAATTTAATAAAAAGTAGCAGCTATATTGTAATTTTGAAAAAAAAAATTAAACCCGTTGCCTTGCGATGAAATGTTGATTAAAGGCTACAAAATTTTACGTACCAGCCGCTATGGCACAGCCAATTAAAGTCCTGGGCGTTTCGGACTATCCTGGGCGTCTCGGACAAAAAACTATGAGATAACAAACATAAAAACCATACAGCCGAATTGAGAACCTCCTCCTTTTCAACAGACTTCTAAAAAAGGATGGTTCTCAATTCGACTATGTATTTATTTATATTTGTAACTGGGCGAACCGATTTGTTTAATTGAAAGCTACTTCCTAAGATATCCCATTTCCATTTGGTCTCAATCTGGCAATAATTTGGTCCCATTTCAGTAATTTGAACTCGGTTTTTGTGTAAATGTTTGACTAGTTTTAACTAATCAAACATTTACACAAAAACCGAGTGGCATCATATCTTTCGAACTTATTTTTTGGAAATCGATTAAAAAGATTTCAAAATCACATATTTTCGAAACCTGTTTAATGAAAATAACAAGCGAAGACCAGTTTATCATATCCATGTTTTTACAAGCACGTATCAATCAGCTGTTTGACAAACCTGCCGAATTTCACTCGCCACGCGACATTTAAGAATAGGTAAAAGTAGAAACGTGTTTTTGTTGATAAACTGTTGTGACAGGCATTACATGACAGATGTTTGTGCCACGTAATTAAAAAAATAACAAGTTTAACCTGTCATTGAAGCTTTGGTCACAAGAAACAGAGGGCCCCTTTTTCTTCTATTTTTTTTTAAAAACTTTGCTCCATCGATGTTCATCGATGATTTCGCCAATGTCAAGGTAATGTTTGATTAGTTGATAGTCCCGCACAGAAGAACTAGTTAATCCACCTGTTCGGTATCCGGTAACCTAAAAATCCACCAGCCACACGCTCAGCAAAAATCGAACTCCAGTAGGCCCCTAGGGAACAGTAAATTACCTATCGTGTCTGCCAAATAATTCGATTAGAATAATTAGATTTATTCGAATGTACAATACATTGCCAACCGAAATAGCAAATTTATCTGTTAATAAATTTAAAAAACTAATAAAACGTAAATTGTGCCATAAAGCTTATTATAGTATTAATGATTTCTTAGATGACAAGGCTGCCTGGTTGTAACACGAATTGCTCCTTTCTAAATAACTCTGTATTAGATTTAAGATGAAATATTTTGGAAAAAAGCCGAACTGAGTTTCTTGAGGGCTCTTCTCAGTCTCGTTGCATTTTGGAACCCTCGGTAGAGTCACACCAACTTTTGACGAATCTAAATAATTTTCTAAAAATTTCAAAGATAATAAACGTTATTTTATTTTATTTTATTTTAGACCCTATAAGATATGTCGAAAAACAGTTAATCTACACTACAAATATTGAGAATTGTATGTAAATAACAGCTTACATGTAGGGGAGTTATCCCAAAAAAGTATTTTTTATATAATTTATACTTTCGATTGTCGGCACTTGGTGGAACTTATAGTAATACATTTTACAAAAAACTACAAGAACTCACTTGCACACTATTCCACAAATATTTTTAACTCTGAAAATACCCCTGAGAATGCCATAAGAGGAAACCGGTCAGGGTTTACCAAAAATAAAAACATTTGTATAAATAGTGTAGGTACAAGTGAGTTTTTTTCCAAAAATGTATTTTTTATAATGTTAATTTAGCACTTTATCGTCGTAGTACATAGGCGTAAAGTTTCATCTTCTCATTATCATCATCATCATCATCTTTCTAGCCGTCGTTTGGAAGGAAAGCCCAGAACGGACAGCATGACGAAACTCTCTACTCTTCTGCATGATTTTTGCATGGTTGAGAGACTTGAACTACGGAACCCTACAAACGGCTCCTTTTCTAAATCTTGTAATAAATATTGGATGGAAACAGGCGTTACCTGGCGAAAATCCATGACAAAGCATTGGTAAGTAAGATGTTAAAAACTTTTAAAATATAATAGCATTATTTTTTCGCAGAGTTAAAAGACAATAAAACGTTGACAATTGTTTCGCCTCTATACGAGGCATTATCAAGACTGTCTCAGAGAGAACAGCAAAATACGAAGCCAGAACAAATTTGCTTTTAAGTACGAATGTGTAAATATCGCTAGCGCGATGCAGGATTTGTCACAATAACTAACGTGGGTAGAAACTACAAGTTATGCTAACGAGATTCGATAAATAGGTATTCAATGATATAAAACATTACTCTTTAATACATAGCAATTACAAAATGCCACACACAAACCAACAAACAACTACCGTGTCTGTCTGTTCACAAACAAATTAAGTAAAGGAGATGTATGAAAATCTGTTTGTTCGTTGAGTAAGGTGTCCTCATCCCTCCTAACTATTTCCAACCTCTCCCAGATACTTAACTTGAACCCTTTCTCACATAAACGTAAAACTTTAAGGGTGTTAAATTATATTATTGTTATATTATTGTTTAAGGAATGGCCAGTATCAAGGAGATGTCTCGCGAAAAGGAATCTGTCAGGACAACCGTTGCGGAAAGCCGATAAATGCTCTCTGTATCTGACCTCGAAGGACCTGCCAGTCTGCCCCACATACTGCATATCACAACCATCGCAACTCAACAAATAAATTCCTGACCTGTGTGAAACCGAAACCAAATCTTTGCCATTACACAACTCCCTCAAGGTGTTCTGGGTTCTAAAAGCTGTAAATATGTTGTTATCCCTCATGATCTTAGCTACACTCAGCGAAATGGAACCCACGAACGGCAAACACGCAGTGTACTTTCTAGGTTGATCCTGAGACGGATGTAATTTTTTTTCGCCACAAATTTTGTGAGGAACTGTATCAACATCGCAGCCACCTCAAGAGCTCACATGGTGCACCTACTATCTTGTAATAACATAGTATTCTGACTAATTTGGACCCCCCTCCCCCCAGACATTTGGACATCTGTACTATGATAGTATTATTAGTCCATTGAAATGTTACATGAGCTTTGCATTTTTTAGAGGACGTAATTTTATTTTTGGGACATGTGTCAATAGAAGCTTAACCTCAAGTTTGTGGGGTCGCCACCCTTATCCCCCGGCCGCCATCTTGGAAACTATGCGTCTTACAAAAAATTTGTAAAGTCATAATTTGTAGCAAATTGTTTGTCCATTTTTGCCGTTTTTGCCCTAAATTAAAAATTAGAGAATTAATAAGCAAAAAAGTGAGAAAATTTTTATGCACTCACACCTAGTATTTATTGTCCTATTGATCTATTTCTGATTGTCGGCATAACAATACCTCGTCTACAAACGTCACTCACGTTATCCGTTTAGTAGCTTTATAATCACGTGCAGTCACATTTAACAACCCACGCGTGGTATCAGCTGATTAAGCACGTTTTTTTATTGCACTCTGTCACCTGACATGACACATTGATAGCTAGGAACCGTTGTTTAACCTAACTACACGCTAACTACTCGTACTAACAGACAGAAAATATAGAAATAGATCTAGGAGTATATATTACGACAAACGTAACACTTACGCCATTTAGTCTCAAACTAAGCAGAGCTTGTGCTATGACATCATCATCATTCACCGAGCCTTTTCCCATCTCAGTTGGGGTCGGCTTTCCAGTCTAACTGCGATTCGGCTGAACTTCGATATTTTCCGTGAAGCGACTGCCATCTGACCTCCACAACCCATGGGCGATATCGTATTTCTGTAGTTAGACCGGTCGGATTTTTGATTTAGGGCTCCAACCACCCCTAACGACTACCATAGATGTTAGTATGACAAGCGGGACCGACGGCTTAACGTGCTCTCCGAGGCACGGAGGGGTCTCAATGTCTTAAGAAATGGTCACCCATCTTAAGACCGGCCTGAGTCGATGTTGCTTAACCTTTGCAATGTGTTAATATTGTCGGTTACCACTAGACCACGAGCCTCTCAGCTTGTGCTATGACAATTACTATATAAATATTGTTAAATATTAACACTTGGAAAAACGTCGAATTCGGAAACAAATACATACATTTGACCCCACCCATCCGGAGACCGAATTCGGGATCTCTGATCTCAGTCTCACGCTCACGTAGCTTGGTCCGTTCCACCATTCAACTGTCTACGCCACTGAGAAGCCACAAATTTTGTGAGGAACTGTATCTCAAGAGCTCACGTGGTGCACCTACTAACAGATGAACTAAGCTCTCTGTGTATGTGTAAAAGTTTTGCTCCGACTCGGGACTGAAATCCGGGACTACGGCACTGTCGGCATTACGAGCCACGCTCCTGAAGCACAAAGACCACAACGGTAAATCTCCTGTCTGCAATAAAAGTCAATTTAAAACATTATTTAAGAGCGTACTTCTCTATGTAGCATACATTAGATTCTCTACGACAGACTCTGTCATGTGTAAGTGATATATTTAGCACGTGATCTTGATACTTGTAAATGAAAGGAAATTAACATTTACCCTCATTTCCATTCGCTGATTTGAACTCCGTATCACCGCTAGAGATATCTCTTATTTGTATAAATTTATCATAGAGTATAGCTCATTGTAAGTACTCGCTGGGACTCTGGGTCTGGGCACAGAGAAAAGATAGCAACTACATTTTTAGGGTTTTGGCAAATACTTGCTCAAACAGCTGATATTACCCGTCAATCAGTGTGCATGGCGACTCCTTGTTACCGACGAAAATCGGACTGCCAATCGCTCGAAACAATTGCAATTGCTCGAGCGGTTACGTCTACGGATGTAAGAAGACTATACAGCTCTCCAAGTATAAGTTGGCATTCCAATGGGGGCGCCACATTACATTGAAAAACGTCACAAACGAGATTTCAGAACAATACATTAGTTCCATTTTTATCCACGCGCCAACTTAGATACCGAGACTTTATCAAAGGTGGAAATCTCACTTTTTGATAAAGGTTGAGAAATTAAAAAATACAGTTTTTTTTTAATTCTATTGCACTGATTCTATTGTATGTATTCGCTATAAATACCATTTTAAGTCTGTAGAGTGCCAGATTTTACACAAACTTTTTAAGAACGCCATGTCTAGAGGGCTGTCTTTGCACCCAACTTGATTCAACTCTAAGAATACCGGCTTCTGATTTGCCGACAGCATCAGATGAATTCAAAGTTTAACAAATTGCCGGATTTGATGCTTACTCACAATTTCAATCTGCTTTTTCTCTAGTAAAATCCCACATTGAACCGTATTGTCAAAAGAAACTGTTTCTATTCAAATGTAGATAGTGTTCAAGTGTTACCAAATTAATAATAAGTTTTGGTCAAAATGGTAGGACTTGAAGAACTGTAGTTTACTATACAGTCACAGTTTACAGCTGTCCTTCCTAATGCTTTAACAGTTCGTGTATGCCCTTATTCACTAGCAAAACACAGAGGAGGTAGGAATCTTTCTAATCTGTGCTAGGAATGAAAGCAGTATTACTTCTATGTTCATTGCCCTATTAGTCATGCACGTGTTAAATCTACTATTAGCTACACGTTTCAAGTTAGATATGCATAATATGCGTTAGTTGTAAGTTGTCAAACAGGTCCGCCATCTTTATGTTCATACATAATAATCACGCCTTTTCCCCGAAAGCTGCATTAGACCATTATAATTTCTGCGTGCGCACCAGATTCTGCGTTCGTACCAGAGACCCGAGAGCCCGAGAGCCCGGCAACGGACGTGAGAGCGGAAGCGGCATTGGGCCGCGAAATTAAAAAAAAAGCCCTTTATCATATCATACAGATATTTCATCATTTAGTTGGTCGCACATATTGAACTTTGAAAGAGATTCATTCTGTTTCGTAAAATGATATCAATATTGTCAAACACAACATTCAAAGCTCACATTTTTAACCGACTTAAAAACAGGAGGAGGTTCTCAATTCGACTGTAGGTTTGTTTTTTTTTATGTTTGGTACCTTATAGTCATAACTTTGATCTGGGTGAACCGATTTTGAAAATTCTTTAATTAATAGCTAGTACTTTCCATGTGGTCCTATTTTAATTTGGTCCCATTCTGACAATTATTTAGTCCCGATCCGACAATTTGAAGTCGGTTAGTTTTTGGTAAAATTATATTTTAAAGCCGTAAATTAGTTGTACCTTCCATTTCTAATACATTTTTCAAATGTTAAGAGAATCGTGAATACTAAGTTAGAGTAGGATACAATATCATTCCTATTCATATCACGTTGGCTTATGAAATAATCATTACGTACACTTCGAGCCGCGGAAAACGGTTAGTGAGATCCAAGGTTATAATTATAAGTTTTATGGTGAGGTGTAAAACCGGAATTAAAAGATTATATTGTAAAATTGTCTATTACATAACGTTTATTGATTAAGTCGTCATAATCCGCAAGCCGGCTATTTTTTTTATTGGTGTTTAATTAGCAGGCTAATAGGTCAGATTCTTCTTTTTGATGAGTCTACACAAAAGTGCTATTTTTTTACACGTGTACACCCTTGGTAGAATAAATCCGGGAGACCGATGGTATAACCCCAGGGCGCCCGCAGAAAAAAGTATTTGTTGTGAAACCAATTACTTATTTATATTTCTCTCTTTACATAATTATATTATGATAGTGCGCAGTAAAATCAATCACTGTGTTCAGAAGTTTTATTGGTAAGTATCTAACCTTCACAACTTCACAAACTTTAAATAAGAATATAAAAAATTTCGAACATTAATTATTTTCACTCATAATCATATGAATTGAAAAAACTAAAATCTGCGGGCGTCCGCTAGTCATATGGAGATTTTAGGTGTAACTGCGATTATTACTCGGATTATAATCATAATACAAAACTATTGTTTTGAAATAGAACACGATTAGTTATTTTTACCAGATTACGTCAGCGAGGGTTATGTTCTTTTTAAATTTAAAAAAGAATGCTACCAACCTATTTAAATTACGAGTTACTAGTATTCGTGTTAACCCCTCAAGCTAAGCTAAAAGTGCTTGTGTGAGGAGTGGGATCACATCAACAGTGTGGTGACCGGGGTCAACTCACGTCGTCGAAACTGAAGGCCAAAGTCACCAGGCACTTTAAAACAGTTATGCAAACCAATAAAGTGAGAACGTTTATATTTTATATTCCATCAGTTTCACAAGTGTCTATGGCGTCTAAGTTGTCATTAAAAACGCGTTAATATATTCAGTTTCACAGTAACAGGATACTAAACATAGGGATACTATTTTTACTGTTGGTTTTATCATGCTTTTATAAATATTCCACGTGATAAAATCTTGTATTATGTTACTTTTGACCACAGAAGCATCTGTACATTTCCGTTCAGATTTCAAGATTGTGAAACCGAACAACCTTGTAGGAATATAGTGGATTGTACAGAATGTTTTACGACAGATGCTGACTTTAAGAAATATACGAGTATTTCTGTATTTGATTGCTTTTACTAGGTATTCTTTTCAAGCTTTGCTTCATAAATAATTTCTAGATCACACTATTATCCGTCGCGTAATTTCTATCTAAATAAATTATTGAAGAACCTTTTTTATTTTCAGGTGCTAAGGGTCCATCAAGAGCTCAAGGATCTAACACATCCTTCACCTGCACGCAGTGTATCTGCTTTACGAGGCTTCTGGCAAATGGAATTAACTGCTTCGGTGGCGTGGTCGGTAGTTCTTCGGCTTTTGACTCCGGGTTCGATTCCCAGGTCGAATCCTATATTTGTGTGATCCACAAATGTTTTTTTCGGAGTTTGGGTGTTTTCTATGTATGTTATGTATGTATTTAGAAATATATAAGTATGTTTATCAGTCGTCTAGATTCCACAGCACAAGCTTATAGCTTAGTTTGGGCTAGATGACGATGTGTGAGCATGTCCATCAAAAAAAAATTGACGGGAGATGAATGGACTGCATTACACTCACTATTATGTGGAGTATAACCAAAAAAAACTATATGAATGTGTACGATTAAAAACATATTGTCCTCTTCGGGCGGAATTAAACATGAATTTACATAAATGTAGGTACTTATAGGAGTATAGCCATATTGGATTTTATTTTCAGCGTTTCATTTTCAATATTTTTCCCTTTAACAGGAACAAACACGAACATGGCAAAGATATCTAAGTATCCTTTATTGCCTGACGTTTCGACCTGGTTATACTTACACTACATGTTTACATGATAATATGTGAACATGAGTTCGTGTTAATTTCCGATATAAAGTAAAGTATTTCAATTTACCCCACGTAATAGAGGGCAAGCTTTTTAGCGTTCAATTGAATGCCTGCCGCTTTTTATTCAATTAATTCTCTGACATAAGAAAATAAAGTGTTTTCGCATGTTTGTTTATGAAAGCAAATCTAATGGGAAAAAATACTAGTATAGTCAAGAGATAAGGTCACGTAATAAAGTAATTAACGTTAAAAAGCCATCACTTTGTAAAACTACGTCACTTACAAAACTATATCGATAGTGGTAATTTGTAATGAAGTAAACACAACACTACTAGATGGCGATGATTTGATTTTGATGTTTTCAATATCGCGCTATTGAAATTCGGAATCTTTTTCAGTCGTGCTTGCATGTATAAGTTCGCTTACATTATCGTGGCCAGCAGTGTAGCGGGATATAAGAATCGTGGAATAGCAAACATGGTCCAAGTATTGAATTATTTAAATATGTAGTAAATAGCATGATCCCACAAAGCTATTTAGTGTCAACTGGCTAAAACTGTCGCCATCCAGTTTTTCTCACAGTCACAGGAATATCTCACATACCTAAATGACATTCGTATGCTCACGGACTACAGAGAATCTATTTAGTAACCTATATATTTAACATCTATTCTGGCTTTGGAATTATCAGGGGTTATGGATTTTATATAGTGGCATGTATATAAAATCCATAACCACTGATATAATATGCTTGCCCCTTATTACGTGAGTGGGACTAACAAAATTAATAGTAAAGTGTGGATGGGTAATACACTTTTGCCTACACCTTTGGGGATATAGGCCGTGATGATATGTATACATTCGTTTCTCCAAATATGTAGGCTGAGGTACACTGTACGCTTTCGGTCAGTAACTTTAATATAATATCCATGTACCTATTAGATCTAAGTTTCTATGTAATATTGCCTCTAGCATAGTATCACGCACGACTGCTCTGGGTCGGGTAAAGTATTTGTAAGCTCCGCTACTAGTTGTTTCCGAGTTCATTCGTATCATTTACCTACCTAAGTTTTTGAATTTCCTGAAATGAACGCAGCGAAACTGCACGGCTGGCGTGAGATTGCTAGGACAATCGATTAAAAGAACAAAAAAATCGACTAAAAGTCTTAACTCGTAAAGGCCGGTCGTGTCATTGAACTTGAACTCTATGCAATTAGGGTGGCACTCCTCTGCAATCGATAGTTCCGCTTGGCGCCACTCTGGATACGATACATAATGGTTTGTATTGTTGATGAAAGGAATAAATGTGTGAATGAAATGGAAGACGAATTTGGCGTTCTGTTTAGAACGTTCTAATTTCAAAATCAAAGCGTTTAGTTTTCTTTTTTCTTTCTATTGTTTATGTGACAGCATTAGGTACGCATTTTTTATTCATCACTCCATCGCGCCATTATTAAAGTTGAATTCGAATCTATTGAAACAAACATTCCCGTATTTTATCGCATTAATTCCCAAGACTTGAAACCGGTTTAGCGGCTCCAACACCTTTGGGATCACTGTCTTCTCTAATTAAAACAAAGAAAATTAAAAGGATAAACTTGTCTCCAATCCAAGGGCGAAAAAGAGCCTTCGAAGTCTGCACGTGGTATACCTGCTGACTGAGTACGGAATATGTGAAGACTACAAATTGATTGGGGAAATGTGGGCGTCTACCCTTATAAAGACATGCTTTGATGGTGTAATAATATACCACCAGATTACGGTAAATTTACGATAATATAAACACTATAATTACAATATTTATTACTCTCTAATAAACTAGTATAATAAATGTACTGTACTGTTATTTAACTTTGGCCATTTCTTACGTTAATGACTAAATCAGTACTTTAATAGCTTCAAGGTGACCGTTGACCTGACCGGCATTCACAATTCGATTATGATTATAGGGACACAGATGTAACAAATACTAGATACGATATGATAAATTTCATTGTGATTTATTTACACTATTTATTGTAAGTATTCGAAAGATCAGTTTAACTAATTAAATTTAAGTTAAATTTCACCAATCCAACCTAAAACGTCTGGAAGCAATAAAGCTTTATTTACTTATATTTAAATCACATTGTGGATCACTGGTACATAAAATGTTAGCGGTAAAAGAAATTTTCAGCAGTGTCCTACTAAACAATACAGTTTTATAACTATTTAAAATATTCCACATTAAATTACCGTACACATAAAGTACTGTACCATCAATATTATAAGAGTCCTGTCTTTATGTCTTTACTTATGAGTAAATTCTATGTAAATCGGTATAAGCCTGCTGTAAAAATATGTACTTTTGCTTTAAAGATATTAAAACGTGATTTGATTTTAATTTTCCAATAATTTAATTTTGATATGTGGATTATGCTTCATTATGTGCTCAATATGGGTTAAAGTTACCTGAAATATTACCTGAAATATATTTTTTTTTTATTATTATTAAAAATGAGGAATCTGTTTAAATTACAGATAGTTCAGTCGTTAGTGTAATCGTGACATATTTATTTCATCTCGAATATGATGATGGATTTAACACTCACGCATTCTCGAAACTTATTAAATAACTCTAAATTAAATTACCAAAAGTATATCAAATTGCTTAAACAGTGCTTGTGATAGAAGGAGATAGAAACTCTTGATAAAAACATCGTGGTTTCTCATAATATAAACGTGCATCCCATAGCGTGAGCGTGTCTGTCTTTACTCATCTATTTTATTATTATCTATGGTTCCGGGTGTGAATGCCGCGAATCTCCTGTTCGAAGTTTGAATACTCGCGCCGCAAATAGCCGAGGTAAAGCTTGTACAATCGTACTATCTTGAACGGGGGCTTTGGCCGCGAGAATAAATAGAACTACTGTTATTACGCCTTGTTTGGGCCGAAGTCAGTGGAAATCTTCATTATAAGTTTATCTTCTTATAGCTTCATAGAAAGAGTACAGTAGTACTACTGTAGTAGTACTTACCTACTTATTCGATGTTAATAAAACCGAGAATAAAACAAGTTTATTACTTACTAGGCCTTTCAAATCTTTATGCTGTCTAATTTGTTTTTCATTTGATTTAAAACGTATTGGCTTATGAATAGTGTTTTAGTTTGTTTGAAGATTAAATGGGACCAAATTATTGTCGGAATTGAACCAAATTGAAGTGGGACAACTTGGGAAGCAGTAGATTTCAATTAAAAAAAAGTTTCAATCAAAATCTGTTCACCTAGGCAAAAGATATGAGGTGAGTAACAAATATTAAAACAAAAGAAAACATACAGTCGAATTTAAAATTTTGCCCGCCTTCGCCATCCAAATCGATTCATTTTTCGTTCCCACGGATTCACAGAATACCGATCTCGAATTGTGTCAAACGAACACCAACCTAATAACAACTTGATAAACTTCAACAGCCTTACAAATAAACGTGGTATAACAGTTATACTCGAGAATTAACTAAGAATATGCAAAATGTCTACAAATAAACAAAGAATAGCTTATACCCCGTATAGCTTTGACATTTCTAAAACGTTATTCCGGAGTTATTCCCGCCCGTACCCTTGTTTAGAGTTAGAATAACTTTAAAAATATCACAGTTTGTATTTGTTTACGCGCATTTAAGTATTTAACGTTCATTAACAGACTGATTTTGATTATGGACTTGAATGCACTAGAAGAAGTAAAACAAGTAAATAACTTGATCCACCTAATGGAGGCTCAAAGAAAAGTTAAAATATTTAAAAAGAGAGAAAATCCTTTTGATTTATACAGCGATGAGCAGTTCCGATTAAAATACCGATTTTCTAAAGCTGGTGTAACGTTTTTAGACCAATTATTTGGTAGATCTCTCAGTATGGACACGCGTGGAGGTGGATTATCTTCTGTTCTGCAAATAATGATTGCTTTGAGGTACTGGGGACGTAATCAGGAAAGAAGTTTCACCTACTCATTAAAGTTTTCTATATGTAGGTACAGGCTTATGTTTTATCAGTTCTGCTATGTTAAACTCGTTTCTTATCCATTTCTTCCAGGTAAGTACAAGATGATGCTGCGGACATTCACGGTTTGACTCGGCAGTCTAATACGACGGTATGTCGTCGTGTAGCCAGGGCAATTTTGGAGCGAAAATCCGAGTACTTTAATATGCCAACGACTTTAAATGAAGAGCTTGTTGTTATGGAAGATTTTGAATCTATAGCAATATTTAAAAATGTTGTGGGTGCGATAGACACCCACATTAGAGTGCCCAAAGTAAATGGACCTAGTGGTCAGTTTTACATAAATAGGAAAGGGTACAATTCCTTAAATGTTCAGGTGCCTACTTCGTATATTTAATAATAATAAAACGGTGGAGACGGTCGAGAAACTTCAAGTTGACAAATTGATACAGTTGTCATAGATTAAATGCATATTTTTTTCAAGTTTCTCTTTGGTCGCGCTGTTGCCAAATCGTGCATCTTGACATAACGGAAGAATTATTATACAAAAGATATACCTGGTTTATTTGTAAAAAAATATTCTCGACATATTCTTAATTTACTATTTTGGTATAACTATACTTCGTATAAGAATGGAATAGATACGGTATAACACATTTTTATTTGTAAGGCTGCAAGAATAAATAGCATTCAACAAAGACAATGCACGCATAGTAGGAAATCTATTTTTGAAATAGGTACATACAAACATAGACCACTGTCTTGAATTCTCATTTAAGTTCATTCCCCAATAAACTAGACGAAAATAGAAGGTTTTCCAAACTAGAATCTATGGCAAGTAGGCAATAGTTTTTAGTCTATGAACTCTAAACCCATATCAATCAATCTATAGAGTAGTAGTTGCGCTATGTGTGGACTCTAGCCTTTCGAAAAATTTACAAAAAAAAGTATTTTGCCGCGCCAAATTACATTCCGTTTCCCCTGAGTAATATGGTATATAGAATGAGGGGTGTTTAGCAATAAATCAATCTTACCGCAATAAAGTAATCCCTATGGTGTTTCATTTTGTCCAGCATGTTTTCATTAGGTTCTGAGAGGGTGAAATGGCCATAACCTAATGTTTTGTTTTTAAAGTCTTTAGCGGCTATAAATCAAAATCTGTGGCCATTTATAACATTACAATGATTAAATCTACATAATTCTGACTCATTATGTGAATTAAATGTTTAAAAGGGTTGCTATATGTTTTTTTTAAATTATATTTTTTTTTAGTTTCGTGATGCGTACCTCTATTGTCTGTCACTGTTGTTTTTAACTAAATCAGTTTAGTAGGGGTTATAGGATACTGGTCTTAAGTCGGAATCGAACTTCCGAATAGCCCAGGTATGTGATAAATGTGACCATATTTTTTTCGATAGCAAATACATAAAGCACACATGACTTTAATATCAAATGACAAGTACCCTGCAAAACACACTACAAAATTGACTGATGACAGCAAAGATTGTCCCTGTCCATTGTCGTAAAACGAATGTGTTAGATGTAGTCGTAAAAATGTACAGTTGTAAGTCAGAGGGTACCGGGTATCGACCCGACCTAGCCCAATGCGAGAGGAGTAACAAAACGGATGTGTAAAGATTTAAATATAGTAACACACTGGCAACAAAACTCATTGGTAAACAAAAATCAAAAGAAAAAAAAACTACACATTTTCAAATAAAGAATTTAAGTTATGACTTTTTATTAGATTATTATCTTTGAAACTTTTATCTTTGTCTACGAAATTAGTCATCAGATTTTGATGGAATAAAACCTTGTTAAATTGCCTTAGCCTTTGCCAGAGCCTTTTCCCAACCCGTATACACACGTAACATACATAACCAATTAGCGATATTGAAGTATACTAGTTGATTTTTTAGGATTCCAGCTACCTTAGACGACTGATTGCAACCGGGGCGGCGCGGCGCGACAACGAGCTCTAAGCTCCGAACTCCGAGACACGGAAGGGTCTCATGAAATGGTCCCTGAATGGACCTTACTAGTTCTTATATCGTCTACAATCAATTTATTCACAAATTTTTGTTCATTACCAACATACTATTGCTACTGTATTACTATAGATAGTGAAGAATTGTAGATTGGCAGTTGAGTTGGTCTCGAACGCGAAGCTATGGTACCGGACCTATGAGTTTGCCATAAACACGGCTTGTTTGTTTTTTTGTTATTATAGACAAAGACACGACATATTATTATAAATATTACACTTATTTATTTTATTTGTTTATTTATGTATGTATTTGATTTATTTATTATTTTTCTTGTGTGATGGCATTTGGCAGCACGATATTGTGATAAATTGTGCTGGGTGAGATACTGCATGGGTGCGCCATTTTCAGTGTCACTGGCCTCCTCTGAAAACCAGCGCTGGCAAATGTGGGTCTGCCCACGTCAACGTAAGCTGAGAGGAGACCAATTTCTACGCAGATGTGGCTTGTACTAGCATACACCTACGATTTTCGTATCCTTAACCTACGTCTAATATTTTACTTGTGTATTGTTATCGCCATGTCTGTCTGGAATAAACATATTTTCTTTCTTTTCTTTCTTTCTTTCTTTCAGATCATTATACGAAAATACTTAGAAATTAAAAGCGTGCTATAAAAAGCCACATGGCTGTGTCTAAATGCAGAAACAAAGAGGATTTACATTTAATTTTAATCAAGAATGGTCTGGAGTAATAAAAGTATATTATTTGTCTGCTGTCTGGAGAAGTCGCATGATTCAAATTTAACTCAAGCGGCAAGATAAAAGGCTCCAAAATTTCTCGTCGTGCGCTGACATCTTTTTCAGAGAAGTCCTCGTGAATGCCTAAGGTCAAAATAAAAGATTTTATGATAACTGTCAAACAAAAAACTTATAAGTCTTTTCATGGCTCTTTGTCCTACTCTACTGCTTGTATATATGGATTTTTTGTACATTTATGTTGCGAAATACTTGTATAATATGAAATAAGTACTTCGATACAGTATGTACACGATTTAAAACTACATACGTATAGTAAATATCTTATTTACCTAAGGATTACGGGAACAGATGATGCTTAAATGGGGCTATTTAAGCAAATCCAAATAGGTATATATGTCCTACCAAAAAAATGGTTGACTATTACCTACATAAAATAATAGAAAATAAAATAGGTAAACGTAAATCAATTAGGTAGATCATCTTGTAGAATTCTTTTTGGCGAAAGGTTCAAGTTCACCCAGTTCTCCATATTAAAAAAAAAACAAATAATGACCAGAGATTGTGAGATACATAATTTGCCAACAGTGACAGCCATGGATTTCGTTTTTTCACACCCGCGATGATATAACCCCGTTTCCTTACAGTTAGTATTAATTACTTATAAACAACCCGCACGCGTTTTTTACTTCGCCAGCATGTTCTTAAAAAAATAAAGATTGTTTATTGTAGAATGCTTTTTAAATTACTAAATTATAACTTGATCTAAGGAGGTCGTACGAAGTTCGCCTGGACCGCCGAAGAAATCTTTAGGACAAATAAAATTCAAAATAGAAAATCTCTATTCGAAATTTAAAAACTCTTACATCACAATCGCATTTTGTGTGCACTCGTTGTTATCAATTCCAAAACCTTGGCCTTTAGCCAAGGTTGGCACAATCTTTACTTTCGACGTAACCCCGCCAAATATTTGCGGGTCCTTGAACTTCCCCACTTCCTGCACCATCTCTAATAGGCAAGGAAACTGCAGGGAGATCATTTTATGCTGGTTAGTTAATACAAAACATATGAGAATTACCTCCCTGTCTAGACGTACGGCGGCATTCTTACGCATGCGCACTTTCAGCAGCCATTTTGTTTACATAATATTAAAAACTGTATTGGCTAAGACTCGGCATCAACGTAAACGTCGATTACATCACGCACCTCCGGTTTGCCGACGCGCTCACTGAAGGATCTCAACAATGCTCCCTCGGTGACCTTGGTTAAGCATCCGAACGAGTAGGGCTTAAAATGAACATGGACACAAAAATCAAGTCCAACGTCCATGTTGTGCCTACTGTGTGATCAGACGATTCAGTTTTCGACGCACAATCATATCTTTTCGTCCAAAATACCGGAGCTTGACTTATGGAACCGAGACTTGGCCATTGACGGTACGCCTCATACAGAACTTCACTGTCGTACAAAGTGCAAAAGAAAGGAGTGTCACTTCGCGCAACCACCCGCAGCTCAAAAGAGTCGCCACGCTTTGTGGCAGCGAGTAGGACACGACCCTCGTAGGACCGATGGCCGATGGGGCCTGCGAGTCCTCGAGTGGCGACCGCGTACTGGAAGACGCAATCGTGGGAAGGTCGCGGGAAGGTCAAGACGGAATGTTGTGGCGTTCGTTGGGCAAGGCCTATGACCAGCAGGGGGGCGTCAATCGGCTGAAATGATGATAGGAAAATTAGGTAAGTATTAAGGGCCCTTATGAATTTTTTAACCTTGAATTACTCCACATCTGCATACATTGCCTGCATCATCGACTACAAAGATGCAAGATAAACATCATGTTGCCTTCAAACGCATAATTAATAATCACTAACTGTTGAATAATCTGTAGCTACTCAGTTCTTAATTATATATAGTCTGTAAATTGACGTCATAGCGTGCGAACAACAAATTAGCCTGCCATCAATAAAAAAAATATAAAACAGGTCGGGCCATAAAACCAGTGATTCGACGTCCATTTCGACTGGACACAGGTTCTCAATTCATTTGGAAATCCACAATTGGATGACTTCCATCCAAATAAAAGATCCGACTGTCATATTTGGAAGATTTTCACTCCATTGGGATTGATAGACGTATCGACAGAAATGAGATGAGGAAGAAACGAAAAAAATAGAGTTGACATTCAATTGCCTCGAATGTGTATTATACAGTCCAAAAATATTGAAGACTTGCCAGTAGGGTACAAATCTCTGCCTGTACCAGTCCCAATGGACAATAAATGATAATTAAAAAAACAAAGATACACGTAATTGTAGTGTCTTTTCACTAAAAACCGTTATGTCGAATTTAGTATAGCTGTGTTTAAAAATCATTTTCGTCCAATTCTCTATTTCTTCCGTTCCCTATGTATGCTTAGATCTTTAAAACTACGCAACGGATTTTGATGCAGTTTTCACTCATGGATGGTTCTCGAGGAAGGCCGCGGGCGCCCGCTAGTATAACATAACCTCAAAGTAAGCCTTACATCCAGATACTAACGATACCTAACCACCTAGCCATCAATAAATTATCTAAGGTCCGACATAAACTTCATGTAATCAGAACATTAATTATAATATTTATGCAGAATTGCAAACGAGATCATCAATTTTAGAAACACTATCGCAACTTTACGCTCGCTAACTTAATACCCACATATTTAGTAACGGTCCAATGCACTGGAAACAACATGTGTAGCAAATTTATCCATAGATACGTTGAGATAAAGTCTTAAATAGATCAAGTCTTGTTGTAAGATTACTTACTGCAGATAGGCAATATGTGCAACATACGTTTGATTACAAACACAGTTGATTACTTTAAAAAAAAGAAAAAAAAGTTTCCATATGACAAATGGACAGAAACAGTTATCCTGTCCATATTTTTTATAAGACGTGCTGTGCTCAATTCTATTATGTGACCGGAGGATTTTTTAAACGATATTTTGTAATGTAAATATTTTTAGTCTGTAATTATGTATATTTTGTATATTGTAACAACTTGGATCTTTTATATGGTTTGACAGTATAGATAATATGTAAGTACTATTCCCTATTCTGTGGTATAAATAAGAACTACGATTTTGTTCACGATCCCTTTACTTGTAATACATTTTGAACTTGTACTTACTCTACTTGTAATTAGAAGTATTAAAGCTGTAGGGTAAAGGTTGACTAATTGGTGACTTATGGTAATATGGTGACAATTTTGGTTTTTTCCCTTTTGAACAGACTTCCAAAAAAGGAGGATGTTCTCAATTCGAATGTATGTTTTACTTTTTTTATGTTTGTTACCTCAATCTTTAGACTGGGTTTAATAATTTTGATTTTTTTTTATTGGAAGCTTCCCAAGTGGTCCCATTTCGGTAATTCGAAGTCGGTTGCTCTGTCAATTTTTGGGTTGAACGACATTGGTCAAATCTGATATTCGAATGAATGATGAATGAATCGGCATTTCGTCCAATGTGACAATGGTCAAAGCTGTAGTTCGTCAAATCGTCTGTTTGTCCAATTATGAAATTTGCCAAATACGCTATTGGTCAAGTTATTTTAGTACAACCAACCACAAAAATGAAAGTACCGTAGTAGTTTTAAATATTAATTCAATTCATATTTATTTACAGAATTCATACCCAACACAACTGTTTTAAATACTGTAACACGTCTGATTTTCCACTCAATAACTTTTCTATAATTTTTTCTATTTTTGTATTTTTTATGTTTTCCTCTGCTTCTCATCTTCTGTTTTGACTTTATTTAAATAATATTTCGCTTCCTTTTTTAAAATACTTATATACATGTAAATATTGTTTTTCTTGAACTTTAATCCCTAATCTCCTATGCCAAGCCTCGACCGCATTAGTAGTACGATGGCGTTCATTTGTACAACACCACATGCCCTGAGAAATCCTTTTTTGCCATTGCTCAGTAAAATATTTTTGAAAATTTTCCGCCCTGCTATCATTTTCTGGCATCATTTCAAGTATAGCTAACCATCCTTCAGGAATATACTGATAGGGCAGCAACGCTAGATTCGTAGTTAGTCTAACAATTTTTTTCAGATTGTCGTCAGCCATCATCCCAAGTGCTTTTGCTTCCCGCCGGGCGCCACTGGACATACCCTCTGCTAGTAACCAGAGACGCCCGGCAACGGACGTTAGAGCGGCCGCGGCCCTGGGCCGCGGAATTAAAAAAAAAAGTGCTTTTGCTTTTTTATATATTGCTTGGTTAAAATGGAAAAAGCAGCCTTTGATAAGCACATCAGGGAAAATGCTTTTTGCAGCGTTAATTATTGCCATTCCGTAATCACGTTTTAGAAAATGTACATCAAGCTTGAATTGGAAACGCAAAACTGAGAATACTCTCTCATAGGTTTGCTGAGTTTTATTAGGTATGATTCAAAAAAATATGGGAATAATATTGGTGCTTGCTCTTGTACTGCCCACGTCTACGTGTACTGATAAAAGTTGAAAAAAAGGCCGCGGCACGGTTCAGAAGTGCCATCTACAAAATCAAATCCGTATTTAATGCTATTTCTATACCCGCAGCTGTAGCAAAAATGAAAAATTTCGGTAGATCGTCTTTGCTTTCATAAACCAAAAAATCATTTGCAAGTATGCCTGGAAATGTTACCGTATCTACCGTTGGGAACTGGTATCTTTGTACGCCAATTGCTTTCTTTCGTAATTTGTATAAAACATCACGCTTTGATTTCAAACTTGGTATGTCCACAATGTCATCTTCCGCAGGCTCACCCATAGTTTCTTCAAAAATTTTGCTTACTGATTTCCATTCCTTCTTTACTCTTTCTCTGCAATTATTCATCTTAACATCAAATTCTTATCGAAATTAGGCTTACAGGTATGTCCACAGAAACCAGAATCACTGCTTAAAGTTATGGATCCATTGCACTCGCTTCTACGCAACGCCAGATTGTAGTACTGTTTTTATTTTTTGAGTTATAATGGAATTGATATCCTGCACGTAATAGTTTCTTTTTTCCCTTTTCAGTGTCTGTAAATGTAAATGCAGAACCACTACCTTTACTAGTACTCGTAAAAGCCATTATATGTATTTCACCAAAGCCAACACGAAATGAAATTGTTGGTAATTGACAATAAATAATGAATGTCATATAATTGACGGGCAAACAAACGACAACATAATATGCTATTCTATTTAGACAGCATTTTCCGCGTAGATCCTACTTACACAAACATACAAAGGAGGTAACAATTGGTCCCAATTAAACCTCAGAATACTTCATTTCTATTTTACTACATTTTAATTAACCAATATTATTTTTAATACAATATGCGTCAATAGCTTTGACCATTGTCACATTGAACGAAATGCCGATTTGACGAATATCAGATTTGACCAATGTCGTTCAACCCCAATTTTTGACGTGTATTTTTAATATTGGTCAGTGCGGTTGTTCCGTTTCTCGAATGAAAAATATACTGGTAATTGAGTCACCGTACTTCCTATTTTTTTAATTTATTCCCTAATATAATATCACACATAAAGCCAACCTTTGCCCTACTTGTATTTTTACCCGACTACCAGGAAGGGCTAGAAAGAAAGAAAAAACGTTTCATTTGTACACAGAATGACACAATACAATAGATATTAGGCACAAAACAAAAAAGAGGCAAACATAAAACGAAAGAAATAATATAAAATAGTGGAAATTGGGCACCCATACGCCAGCGTCGGTAATGCCATCAAGTGTCATCCCAAAATCCCAATGCACAAATAAGGCCCTATCTCAGCTTTATGCTTTGTAAAACAGCGCTGGTTTTCAGAGAGGGCCCATTTGGTTTTATATATTTTTATTCATGTATTGAGATATCAGACTTTTCACGATCGATTCTTTCTTTTACCTTAAATATTTATTCCGCTTAGACCAGTGGCGGCCTTAGGGGGGAGAACGGGGCAATCGCCCGGGACCTCGCGCTTGCAGGGGCCTCGCGCAACGACCCAACCAAAAGTAAATTATTTTTTAAATATAGTTGTTTTTTTTTTAATTTTTGATAGTCCTTATTTATTTATTAAAATTATAACATACCGGTAAATTAAACTAAAGTTAGTAAACTATTTAATTTTTCAAAACATACCTAATTAAACTCTTGCCACCTTAAAATTATTTTGCTTGCAATCAGTTCAAAGTCTTTACTGTACCGTGTACCGTACAACAACCAGACCTACCTATTTTCGCATCTCTTAATTTTCAAGAAAGAGAAAGGGCACCGCCATGTCTCCGGGTACGGGGTACGGAGTCGGATTATGGCCTTTTACGCCCCCGTATGGGCGGATTGACAGCCAACAACGTGGCTTTTTTTTAAATCCGCGGCCCAAGGCCGCGGCCTCTCTAACGTCCGTTGCCGGGCGTCTCTGGTTCACACGCAGAAGGTATTTCCAGTGGCGCCCGGCGGTCTTTGACCACCTCTGTGGTCTCTACGGGGGTTTGGTCGGGGTGAGAATCCCGCGTCGTTGGGGTAGGGTGTTATCCCGCGTCGGGGAGTGAATCTGGTTGCGTGCTGTGGGGTATAGGCCCCGCAGCACGCAACCTTTCTAGCCTGTTTATGTAACGACGGCGGGTGGCGATCCCGCCGTCCTCAGGCCCCGATTATGGAGGTCGATGGTCTTGGGCGTAGATGTCTCTGCGGCGCCCTCGTCGCTAACAACAGAACTCGGCGGGGAGGGTACGCCTTTCTCCCTCTCGGCCGCCTCCTTCGCGAGCATGACTTGCTTGCAGAAGGACACGGCCGCGTTCCACCTACTCTCGCTGGAGACCATGGCTTGAAGCACTCCACCAACGAGTGGAGTGCGGTGTCGTCGTCGGAAACCTCGCTGTGTTGACACCAGGGTGTGACCTCACGATGGATGCGAAACAGACTGCTACCGAAGCATCCATGCCCGGTAACATCTGCGTCGCATGATACGTGAGGTCACCATGCTGCCTCTGCAGCCAGTCGTCCATGATCGGTCTCACCGCCGCGATGATGGTGGTACCCCACTTGGGTTGCTCAAGTTTTAAACAGATCGTTGAAAGGTCTTCAGCGGTCTGGCAAGATACTAAGAGGGTAGCCTCGACCGCATTAGTAGTACGATGGCGTTCATTTGCACAACACCACATGCCCTGAGAAATCCTTTTTTGCCATTGCTCAGTAAAATATTTTTGAAAATTTTCCGCCCTGCTATCATTTTCTGGCATCATTTCAAGTATAGCTAACCATCCTTCAGGAATATACTGATAGGGCAGTAACGCTAGATTCGTAGTTAGTCTAACAATTTTTTTCAGATTGTCGTCAGCCATCATCCCAAGTGCTTTTGCTTCCCGCCGGGCGCCACTGGACATACCCTCTGCTAGTAACCAGAGACGCCCGGCAACGGACGTTAGAGCGGCCGCGGCCCTGGGCCGCGGAATTAAAAAAAAAAGTGCTTTTGCTTTTTTATATATTGCTTGGTTAAAATGGAAAAAGCAGCCTTTGATAAGCACATCAGGGAAAATGCTTTTTGCAGCGTTAATTATTGCCATTCCGTAATCACGTTTTAGAAAATGTACATCAAGCTTAAATTGGAAACGCAAAACTGAGAATACTCTCTCATAGGTTTGCTGAGTTTTATTAGGTATGATTCAAAAAAATATGGGAATAATATTGGTGCTTGCTCTTGTACTGCCCACGTCTACGTGTACTGATAAAAGTTGAAAAAAAGGCCGCGGCACGGTTCAGAAGTGCCATCTACAAAATCAAATCCGTATTTAATGCTATTTCTATACCCGCAGCTGTAGCAAAAATGAAAAATTTCGGTAGATCGTCTTTGCTTTCATAAACCAAAAAATCATTTGCAAGTATGCCTGGAAATGTTACCGTATCTACCGTTGGGAACTGGTATCTTTGTACGCCAATTGCTTTCTTTCGTAATTTGTATAAAACATCACGCTTTGATTTCAAACTTGGTATGTCCACAATGTCATCTTCCGCAGGCTCACCCATAGTTTCTTCAAAAATTTTGCTTACTGATTTCCATTCCTTCTTTACTCTTTATCTGCAATTATTCATCTTAACATCAAATTCTTATCGAAATTAGGCTTACAGGTATGTCCACAGAATTGAACCAGAATCACTGCTTAAAGTTATGGATCCATTGCACTCGCTTCTACGCAACGCCAGATTGTAGTACCGTTTTTAATTTTTGAGTTATAATGGAATTGATATACTGCTCGTAATAGTTTCTTTTTTCCCTTTTCAGTGTCTGTAAATGTAAATGCAGAACCACTACCTTTACTAGTACTCGTAAAAGCCATTATATGTATTTCACCAAAGCCAACACGAAATGAAATTGTTGGTAATTGACAATAAATAATGAATGTCATATAATTGACGGGCAAACAAACGACAACATAATATGCTATTCTATTTAGACAGCATTTTCCGCGTAGATCCTACTTACACAAACATACAAAGGAGGTAACAATTGGTCCCAATTAAACCTCAGAATACTTCATTTCTATTTTACTACATTTTAATTAACCAATATTATTTTTAATACAATATGCGTCAATAGCTTTGACCATTGTCAAATTGAACGAAATGCCGATTTGACGAATATCAGATTTGACCAATGTCGTTCAACCCCAATTTTTGACGTGTATTTTTAATATTGGTCAGTGCGATTGTTCCGTTTCTCGAATGAAAAATATACTGGCAATTGAGTCACCGTACTTCCTATTTTTTTAATTTATTCCCTAATATAATATCACACATAAAGCCAACCTTTGCCCTACTTGTGTTTTGACCCGACTACCAGGAAGGGCTAGAAAGAAAGAAAAAACGTTTCATTTGTACACAGAATGACACAATACAATAGATATTAGGCACAAAACAAAAAAGAGGCAAACATAAAACGAAAGAAATAATATAAAATAGTGGGAATTGGGCACCCATACGCCAGCGTCGGTAATGCCATCAAGTGTCATCCCAAAATCCCAATGCACAAATTAGGCCCTATCTCAGCTTTATGCTTTGTAAAACAGCGCTGGTTTTCAGAGAGGGCCCATTTGGTTTTATATATTTTTATTCATGTATTGAGATATCAGACTTTTCACGATCGATTCTTTCTTTTACCTTAAATATTTATTCCGATTAGACCAGTAGCGGCCTTAGGGGGGAGAACGGGGCAATCGCCCGGGACCTCGCGCTTGCAGGGGCCTCGCGCAACGACCCAAGCAAAAGTAAATAATTTTTTAAATATAGTTGTTTTTTTTTAATTTTTGATAATCCTTATTTATTTATTAAAATTATAACATACCGGTAAATTAAACTAAAGTTAGTAAACTATTTAATTTTTCAAAACATATCTAATTAAACTCTTGCCACCTTAAAATTATTTTGCTTGCAACAGTTCAAAGTCTTTACTGTACCGTGTACCGTACAACAACCAGACCTACCTATTTTCGCATCTCTTAATTTTCAAGAAAGAGAAAGGGCACCGCCATGTCTCCGGGTACGGGGTACGGAGTCGGATTATGGCCTTTTACGCCCCCGTATGGGCGGATTGACAGCCAACAACGTGGCTTTTTTTTAAATCCGCGGCCCAAGGCCGCGGCCTCTCTAACGTCCGTTGCCGGGCGTCTCTGGTTCACACGCAGAAGGTATTTCCAGTGGCGCCCGGCGGTCTTTGACCACCTCTGTGGTCTCTACGGGGGTTTGGTCGGGGTGAGAATCCCGCGTCGTTGGGGTAGGGTGTTATCCCGCGTCGGGGAGTGAATCTGGTTGCGTGCTGTGGGGTATAGGCCCCGCAGCACGCAACCCTTCTAGCCTGTTTATGTAACGACGGCGGGTGGCGATCCCGCCGTCCTCAGGCCCCGATTATGGAGGTCGATGGTCTTGGGCGTAGATGTCTCTGCGGCGCCCTCGTCGCTAACAACAGAACTCGGCGGGGAGGGTACGCCTTTCTCCCTCTCGGCCGCCTCCTTCGCGAGCATGACTTGCTTACAGAAGGACACGGCCGCGTTCCACCTACTCTCGCTGGAGACCATGGCTTGAAGCACTCCACCAACGAGTGGAGTGCGGTGTCGTCGTCGGAAACCTCGCTGTGTTGACACCAGGGTGTGACCTCACGATGGATGCGAAACAGACTGCTACCGAAGCATCCATGCCCGGTAACATCTGCGTCGCATGATACGTGAGGTCACCATGCTGCCTCTGCAGCCAGTCGTCCATGATCGGTCTCACTGCCGCGATGATGGTGGTACCCCACTTGGGTTGCTCAAGTTTTAAACAGATCGTTGAAAGGTCTTCAGCGGTCTGGCAAGATACTAAGAGGGTAACGCACGATGCATGTCTCTTAGCCGGAACCCCTCCATGGGACCTGGAAGTAAGAGCCATTGCGTCATTGTTTCAATGGCTCAAGGGGGTTCTCCCGCACTCCACACGCTGGGACCTCGTCGTGGCGTAAAGGCGTGAATACCTCTCAATGGATGGCTTTGAGCCATGGTCTTCAGCGGGAGTAGGTGGAACGTGGCCATTTCATTCTCCGAGCACGTCATGCTCGAGAAGGTGGCGGCCGAGAGGGAGAAGGAGCGTACCTTCCCTGCTGAGTTCCGAAGTCTGTGGCCAGGGCATCGCTGACTCATCTACGATCAGCTACAGTGCTGAAACCCTGCAGAACGCACATTTACTCACCGACGGTGGTAAAAACCCGACCCCAATAATGCGGGATAAAACCCCACCCAACCCCAGACAGAGGGCATATAGTTGGCCAAAGTCCGCCGGCACCACAGGGAATACTTCCGAGTGCGGCGCCCAGCAATGGACAAAGGGGTGGCCGAGGCATTGGGCCGCGGTATAAAAAAGGGGCCTCGCAAATGGTAAGGCCGCCGCTGGATTAGACCGATTTTAATGAAACATACATAGTGTGCGTTTATATATATTATCTTTACACCGCACCAGAGGTGTCTGCTGTACAAAACGCAGATTAGACCCTGCGTGGAATACTGCTCTCACCTCTGGGACGGCTCTGCGAAGTATTTGCTGGACGCTCTCGACGCTATGCAGCGACGCGCTGTTCGCATTATAGATTGTCCGGAGGTAACGGAAAGCCTTGAGCCGCTAGCCCAGCGCCGAACAATTACTTCCTTGGCCGCGTTCTACCGTATTTACCACGGTGAGTGTTCTGAAGAGCTCTTCAACCTGATCCCACCCTCTCCCTTCCGATCCCGAACAAGGCATGCCACTCTCATACCGTGGAAACCGTCTTCGCGAGAACCGAGCGTTTTAAACGTTCGTTCCTCTGCCGAATGATGGTGGCTTGGAACGCCCTGCCTGCGCACGTGTTTCCTCCTACATATAACCCTGGGTTCTTTAAGCGAAGCGTGAAGAGGCACATTACTGGGTCGTCAAGTTGAGGGCCACTCTCTATAGTATTCCTGTGTACTGTGAGAGTCGCCCTTAATTGCCAGACGTCGCCTCAGCTTACCATCAGGCGGGTGGCGTCAATTTGTCGACCTAAATATAAAAAAAAAAAAAATTGAAATTAGACCCTGGTAGGTAGCGCTATACAGTCCTGATCCTGACAAACTTCGTGTCGCACCTGCCGGGTTCAAATATTCCTGGGAAGTTCAGTGTAGTTTTTTTTTATTTGAGGTGATACGCGAAAAGTTCGCCATTCTATGTATAATTTTGCCAGGAGGAGATCACTTCTTAGAGATAAGGCTGCCTTTTGCATATTAATTTAAAGGCATTTGTGGCTGCTTTTAATTGTGTAGGTACAAAGTACCAGAGTATTTATCTGATTTTATTATTATTTTTATTAAAATTCTTACAATATAATAACATGCCTGTCTATAGCCCTAAGCATCCTTCGGTAATACTTGATAATAATAGGTATGGCTGACGGACAGGCAGATAAAACCAGAGACAAGCTAAACTTAGACGTATTTAATTATATAAAAAATAATTAAAAAAGAACTTGCGAACGTCCCACACACCAATATACCCTGAAGCAAATCGTCGTTGATGCACTAACTAGCAGAGCTAGCACATCCAGCTTCGACGTCAATCGATAACCAATGACAACGCAGAAAATTTCAAAGAATGTGATAATTGGGTGACGTGACCGTAATTTAATGAGATATCATTGGTTGAATATGCTGATCGACTGAAGTCGATGTTGCCATACTCTATTAGGGCTGCAGACTGCAGACGAACGAACAAGGTCATCCGTTTTGGAATACTGTATTATATGAAAAACAGTTGGTAGAACGTTCCTCCTGGAAAAGTTAGGTAAAAAGTCTCTGGTTCACTTTCAAGCCCAGCCCAAGACGATTCAAATGTAAATTCTTATGTGCTGACGTTAATAAGTGTTATTTTATAACCTATATTAATAAATATTTTTGAGTTTGAGTTTAATTGTAAACTTAACCTCCGACACCTCGCGGTCTTTCCATAGTGGAGTTCGAAACAGACATGTAGGTACCTAAATGCAGCCATTCTTAAACGCATGCTCGTCAGTTCAAGAAGATGACGACACGAACAGGCAAGTTACCTTAACCACCAAGAATATTTAATGCTTTGCAAGGTACATTCGGTCGTTGTGGCAAGTGATTCTAATAAATGCTTAGTTGTCAGGAGCTTAATTATGAAAAGCATTGGAAAATGGTTCGGGCAAAGTTGGGGGTATAAGCTAGTACATATTTTAACCGATAAGGTAACCAACATTATCTAGTTAGTGCAATATGATAAGATAAACTCATATCGTTCACCATGTTGACACAGTGACATACAATTACTATGAAGTTGGTTAAAAGCCGAAGGGCCGAAGTCATCATCACCTTTACGCGGTAAAAAGAAAATGGATAATCCATCTGAGTTTCTTGCTGGTATCTTCTCAGGAGAACCAACTTACCGAACCAGCGAAAGAACCGATGAGGCCACACTAGTGGCCAAAGTCCGCCGGGCGCCACTGGAAATACCTTCTGCAGTCACCAGAGACGCCCGCAGCAATGGACATGGGAGTGGTCGCGGTAAAGCAGAATTAAAAAAACAAAAACCAGCGAAAGAATCATTTTCAAATATGTAGGTAGTTAATTTAGTATTTTTATAATATTGCTTGACATAAAATTGTAAAATTTTGACATTCATATGTGCTCTTTATGTGAACTGAATAAACGAAATTGATTCTTTGATTCTTCTTTGAAACGGTGCACCTGCTTCACTAGCCTCACATGAAATATAGCTTATTTGGCGATAACGCGGCTTACGAGAGGTTCAAAGGTAGTGCGATTTAATAGAAATCGTAACGTAACGAATTGCCGTATGCTATTTGTGTGTGTAACGAGCACGGCTGCGCAGTCGCTTTCACGTGTCCTCGTATCCTTTTTTTTAAGTCATTCTCAGAGCTAGTAAACAGGGAATTCTCTGGGACGCCCGGCAATGGACGATGAGTCGGCCTGGATGTTATACATACCCATCTCTGCAGTCCAGTTATAAATGGATAGTAAATTTAGTGTGTCCATGATTTTGTGAATAAATAAACCGTAAATGGATATAGCCGGTTCCATAAAAGGACAATAATTCTCATAGATATTATCATAGCAAGATGGAACATAAATATAATGCCATCTGTTATCCAAGATTTACAGCAATAATAAGTTACTTACTTAATACTTGTAACCTCATGAATAAATAAATATATTAGGACATTTACAATGATTTATTTAGAAGGGCATTTGTGTCTGTGTGTGTGGGTCCCTCCTCTCTAAAAGCTAAACGGCTGGCGGGAAAAATCTAAACAAAAATTCATGCTGGTAGTCCTATTTGAAGAAAACTGTAACGGCATAGATTACCTACTTTGTTAGTTCAGGAGTTATAGAGGCCATTATGAGTGACTACGGAACCCTATATATGCATAGCCCGACACGCAATTAGTCGGTTTTTTAAGGTTATAAAGTCTTGCGTTTAGTGTAGGTAAATATGTTGTAAGTGGGTCAATCTCAATGCAAATGTTTGTTATCGAGTAAGTACTTGGATCTTGATATGAAACATGAAACTCACTCACTCGGGTTAAGGAAACCACTGGCGCCTGCGGCGGTCGGGCAGTTGGCAGTTGGCATACTATGACTCAGATGTATTATTATTAGTAGATACCTACCTTCTTATGACGATTATCTTGTCATGCGTTTTTTCACCAGCAGCCTGCGAATCTCGCCCGCAATGCGTGTCGATGTCAACCTCAAATCATTTCGCGACTAGCTCCGTTACCATAGCAACCGGCGTGCGAGCGACCCGCGCGACTTGAGACTTTTCATTATTGCATGTCATTGACACGCACACGCATTGCGGGTGTGATCCGCACGCCGCTCGGTGAAAAAACGTTTGACAGGAAAAGCACTCTTACGTACATTATAGGTACATAAATCACGCTAGTAGAGTATGGGAGTAGTAGTAGTTGTATGGGAGCCCCTTAAATATTCAGTTTTTTAGTAAGTATTTCTTGTTATAGCGGCAATACAAATACATCATCTGTGATATATTCAACTTTCGTACAGTCACTGTCCATGAGATACAGCCTTGAGAAGGACGGACGGATGGACAGCGAAGTCTTAGTAATAGGGTTTTTAATTTTTTTAATAATAAATAATAAATTTTTTTTTTTGGACATTCTCACACAACGTCATCTAGCCCAAATTAAGCTATGTCTCCTAGCCGCGACCCCTCCATGGGACCTGGAAGCGAGAGCCCTTGCGGCATTGTTCCAATGGCACAAGGAGGCGCTGGAGCGGGACCACAGGCCTGCGTCTCGAGAAATCGAGGCTCAGCGGTCCCAGCTCCGCCAGGATCTCATGGAGACATGGAAGGTGCGACTTCAGCAACCAAAGTGGGGAACCACCACCATCGCGGCGGTGAGACCGATCATGGAGGAGTGGCTGCAGAGGCAGCACGGAGGCCTCACGTATCGTGCGACACAGGTCATCACCGGGCACGGAAACTTCGGTGAGTATCTGTTTCGCATGCATCGTGAGGTCACACCCGCGTGTCAACACTGCGAGACTTCCGGCGTAGACACGGCATTCCACACGTTGGTGGAATGCTCAGCATGGGCGAGTCAGCGCCGGGACCTCGTTGTGGGCCTGGGCGTAGATACGCTCTCGCTGGAGACCATGCTACGAGCCATGGTCTCTAGCGAGAGTCAGTGGAACGCGGCCGTTTCCTTCTGCGAGCAGGTAATGCTCGTGAAGGAGGCGGCCGGTAGGGTGAGGGAGCGTACCCTCCCCGCTGAGTTCCGAAGTGTGCGGCGAGGTCGCCGCAGACGTGACTACGCCCAGGACCATCGACCTCCATGATCGGGGCCTGAGGACGATGGATTAGCAACCCACCGTCCTTACAGAAGCAGGCTAGAAGGGCTGCGTGATGTGGGGCTGCACCTCACGCACGCCTTCACTCACCGACGCGGGATAAAACCCGACCCCAAAGATGCGGGGTAACACCCGACCACCACGCAGTGGCCACGCGGATGGCCAAGGTCCGCCGGGCGCCACCGGGAATTCTCTTAGTCTCTACCGGAGGCGCTCGGCAATGGACGTAGGTGCGGCCGCGCCCAAGGTCGCGGATTAAAAAAAAAAAAAAAAAAAAAAAAAGCCCAAATTAAGCTAATATAAGCTTGTGTTATGGGATCTAGACGACTGATAAACATACTTAGGTATATATTTCTAAATACATACATATTATACATAGAAAACCTCGGTGGCACAATGGTACTATGTACGCAATGCTACTCTCGAGGTCTCGGGTTCGATTCCCGGGTCTGGTGGATAATGATAATATAATTCTCCTTTGAATTTTACCCAGATAATTATCCCAGAGTCTGGAACTTGTGCCCGGTAAATGGCAATAGGCTCGCCCCCTGTTACATGGGACCTAACATAGCTGGCGAGATGTGGGTGTGTTTGCACACCTCTGCCTACCCCTTCGGGGAAAAAGGCGTGATGCTATGTTAATGTATACATAGAAAATACCCAAACTCCGAAACAAACATTTGTGGTTCACACAAATAATTTGAATCGACACGGAATCGAACCTGGGACCTCAGGGCCGGCAGTCGCATACTCATACCACTGAGCCACCCAGGCAGTCAAAAAACCCTTTGGGTAAAAAACTGCCGAACTATCAACAATTTAGGTGTGTAATTCACCTATACTAGCAAATTCAACCATTTGAAAACCAGACAAAGTTCAAAGGCGCTCCCCATCCATGCATCCTCAACTTCACGTTTAGTAGGTACTTCAGACAGGTTGATTAAATCCATTTGAATAGATTTCACAGCTAGGAAGTGCTTGACACCGTCTAGACTTCAAACAATTCCATTCACATCTGTCTGTTCAATCAAAAACTCAGTAGGTACTCTCGCGCCAAATCCCCTCCCGTTTCTTTATTTTCACGTCCTCTATGGTTATATCCTTTTTTTAAATTTTGGTAGAGGCACAGAATAGAGAAATAGAGTAGAGAAACTAAATAAAATCGATTATTGCATTCGAACTCCAAATTCAAATACTTTCTTTTAGCAGCAGCGATTAATCGACTACAAAATAATAAGTAATAATAGTTTAGTTAGCAGTATTGTTACAACTAAAGGCACAGATTTAGCACAATAGATTGCATAATTAAAGTGAGTGAGTAACGATCGAAAATTCGAAACAGACAAAGCGTTACTTGGTTGTTTGCGATAACATTGATTCATCAGCTGTTTATGGTACGCGCCAAACCTAGTGACATAGTTGTAGTAAACTCATTTTGCAATACGTTACGTCGCGATCTTTTAAAATTAGATATAATGAACTGTTTTAAAAAGTTCTGAATTTCAGTATATTCTTATACTTGTAGCTTAAAAGCCAGTGTTTGTCTGGTTAAACGCGTAAATTCCTAGAACTAAGTGGTTACTGATAACTACTTAGTTCAAAATATAAAAATATTGTTGTGTTAAAAAGACCAATATAGACAAAGGCACATCACGCTATGGCCAATAGAAACGGTGCAACCATGTAAAAAAACAGAGACATTTTAAATCTCTACCAACCATGTGGCGATGATATTTTTACGTGAGAGTTTTCCACATGGATGAAGTTGCAGGCGGACCTGTTGACCTATTCTTTGGGACCCACGGGAACTTAGTAAGTACTTATTAGAATAAAAAAAAACGTTAAACATTGACACAAAAATCCGACTTCAAATTAACGGAATGGGACCAAATTGAAATGGAACCACTTCAATTTCAAACCAAGCAGCAGCTTTGAATTTAAAAATACTTCAAAATCGGTTCACGCAGTCGAAAGATTTTGCCGTTTTCAAGAGGAAGGCATATAAGCTGTATAAGGATTCGTAAGCAGAATCAGTTTGTCTTACTTCTACTTTTGTCACTTACTCTTTATAGAAGTTGTAGCTTTATATGTAATTATATTTGTGTATTTTATGTAAATTGTATGTACTATGTAGGTATGTTTTAGTATTATGTAGGTTTATTGACGTCATATACCTATGTATAATAGTATTAGTTATTTAAGTAGTTATTAGGATTTAAGTTTATTATTTACCATAATAATTATTGTGTATCGCTTTATCTTCCGATAACATGATTTACATTAAGTGTCATAGCAACCTCTGAGCACCTACCACTAGTTCTCTCTGCATCACCCAAAGGTTGACTGGTAGATAATGCCTGTGGCATTAAGTCCGGCTTTGTACAGTTTTGTGCATAAGTTTAAAAATAAATAAATACAATAAAAGATATAAGGTAACAAACATGAAAAAAATGCAGTCGAATTAAGAACCTCCTCCTTTTTTGGAAGTCGGAAAGTGTTGTAGGTTTTATTATAACCTCAATGATGTAATGCTGGCCGACTCCGGTGACATATTTTATAGATCTGTATTTGATTTTAAAATGTGAATGATAGTATTTTTAAGGACTTCGCTCAAATGTTTTTACAGTGATTGTTGTGTTTACTCTGCATATTATATTTTATAGTGTTATTTTCATAACCTTCAATAGGTTATGGGCAGCAATTCCTCCAACGTTCGAAATGTCTGAAAAGAATTATAATTTTGGGATAGAAAATCTCCGTGGACGAGAAAATTATGTTCAGTGGAAATTTTTGATGCAAAATGCATTAGTTCTGGATAACCTTTGGCCGTGTGTAAGTGAATATGAAAAAAATGACACAACATCACAGGATCTGCGAATCAGACGCGATCAAATGGCAAAAGCAAAAATTTGTCTTAGCGTAGAAAAGTCATGTTTTTCACATTTAATATCGGCGAACACGGCTAAATATGCCTGGAATGCAATGGCGAGTGCGTACGATGATAAAGGACTCGGTTCAAGAGTTCGCATACTCCAGAACCTGTGCGCCGTCAAAATGGAGAACTTCAGCAGCGTCAATGAAGTATTGTCATTAGCTCGTACACGTACGTACGTACGATTACATTACAACAGGATATATGTTTAAGTTAGGTAGCAATGTAATTTCTTGAGGTTGTTACAAACAATCTTGTATCGCACTTTCGTCTACCAAGGCGGAGTACATTGCTTTGTCTGAAGCAGCTAAAGAAGCGGTATACGCACGTGCGGTGCTTGGCGAACTTACGGGGTATTATAATGCTGTAACCCTGTATAGTGATAATCAGTCTGCGGCAAAGCTTGCATCTAACCCGGTATTCCACAAACGCACGAAGCATGTGGACATTAGGTATCACTATATTCGCGAAGCAGTTGATAATAATATTATTGAACTAAAATACTTGTCGACCGAACAGATGACTGTTGACTTGTTAACCAAGGCACTCCCTAATTTTAAGCACCAGTCATTTGTCCAGGATATGTTGGTAGTTGTCCCACATTAAGAGGGCGTGTTGTAGGTTTTATTATAACCTCAATGATGTAATGCTGGCCGACTCCGGTGACATATTTTATAGATCTGTATTTGATTTTAAAATGTGAATGATAGTATTTTTAAGGATTTCGCTCAAATGTTTTTACAGTGATTGTGTTGTAAATATACTCTGCATATTATTATTATTATTATTATTATTATTTTTTTTTTTTTTTTATATTTAGGTCGACAAATTGACGCCACTCGCCTGATGGTAAGCTGAGGCGACGTCTGGCAATTGAGGGCGACTCTCACAGTACACAGGAATACTATAGAGAGTGGCCCTCAACTTGACGACCCTGTAATGTGCCTCTTCACGCTTCGCTTAAAGAGCCCAGGGTTATATGTAGGAGGAAACACGTGCGCAGGCAGGGCGTTCCAAGCCACCATCGTTCGGCAGAGAAACGATCGTTTAAAACGCTCGGTTCTCGCGAAGACGGTTTCCACGGTATGAGGGTGACATCTCTGCCCGGCACGCGTTGTTCGGGATCGGAAGGGAGAGGGTGGGATCAGGTTGAAGAGCTCTTCAGAACACTCACCGTGGTAAATACGGTAGAACGCGGCCAAGGAAGCAATTGTTCGGCGCTGGGCTAGCGGCTCAAGGCTTCCCGTTACCTCCGGACAGTCTATAATGCGAACAGCGCGTCGCTGCATAGCGTCGAGTGCGTCCAGCAAATACTTCGCGGAGCCGTCCCAGAGGTGAGAGCAGTATTCAACGCAGGGTCTAATCTGCGTTTTGTACAGCAGACACCTCTGGTGCGGTGTAAAGAATCGCTTTACCTTGTTCAGTATTCCTAGTTTCCGCGAAGCTAGCCCAATACATCTCTCAATGTATTTTGTGTTATTGAGCTCTCGACGAACGTCTATGCCAAGGATGTCTAGATTGTCCTTCATTGGTAATATTGCATTCTGAAGAGTGGGTAGGGGAAGGAAAGAGGATTTTTTCGCTGTAAATGCACACGCCTGTGTTTTGTGGGCATTGAACTCGACCAAGTTCTCGGCACCCCATTGGGAGATACTGTCGAGGCTTCGGTCGAGATCACCCACGAGATGTCGTCTCTCCTCCTCTATCACAGATCGCCCCGCCGTCGGACGAACCGAGTAACTCCCGTGCAATGTACTGTCATCTGCATAGCAATGAATGTTCCCGAGGGAAAGCATATCATGGATATGCAGAAGAAAGAGAGTTGGTGACAGTACGGACCCCTGCGGTACCCCGGCATTCACTTGCAAAAAGCGAGAAGCCTGGCCATCGCAGAGGACCCGCACTCGGCGCTCGTTTAAAAAACTGGCAATCCAGCTGCACAGTTGAGGTGGTAGACCATATGCCGGAAGCTTGGAAAGGAGCGAAGCATGCCAGACCCTATCGAAAGCTTTGGCGATGTCCAGGCTAATAGCCAAGGACTCGCCAAACCTTTCCATAGCCTCACCCCATACATGCGTGACGAATGCCAGGAGGTCACCCGTTGATCGTTTTGGCCTGAAGCCATATTGCCGATCATTGATTAGCGAGTGATCCTCCAGGTATCGCATGAGCTGCTTATTAATAAGAAGCTCGAGCACCTTGCAAATGACTGAGGTGACAGCTATGGGTCGATAGTTGCCTGGATCGGATCGATCCCCTTTCTTGGGGATCGGTTGTACGTTCGCCTCCTTCCAGGCCTCCGGCACGAGGCCTGTAGAGTATGACAGGCGGTACAGACGCGTTAATACTGGAGACAACTCAGCAGCACATTTTCGTAGCACCACCGCCGGAATGCCGTCAGGGCCACTGGCTTTCCGCGTGTCGAGTGACCGCAGCACTGCCCGTACATCACATTGCCTGATAACAATATCAGGCATAGTGTGGCCACAGTTGGCGATGGCGGGGGGCTGCAGGCCACGGTCATCGACCCGGGAATTAGCCGCAAAGAGGTCTGCGAGCATGTCCGCCTTCTCTTGGGCTTTGTGAGCCAGTGATCCATCAGGAAAACGCAGTGGTGGCAGCGAGGGTTGACAAAAATTTGACTGTACGGCTTTGGCCAGTTGCCAGTATCCACGGCTGCCCGTGGGATGGGATGTGAGCTCCTGACCAAGCCGCGCGACGCGCTGGGCATCCACTCTCTTGAAGGCCCTCTTGCTGAACCTAGTGGCCCGATTGTACGCTGCTTTGAGGCGGTTCATGTTCGGGTCACGTGCCGCCCGAGCCCTGACCCAGGCGCGATATGCCGACTGTTTTTTCTGGACAGCCTCGGCACATTCACGCCCGAACCAGGGGCGAGCTTTGCGGATGCTGGCGACATCAGTGAAAGGGATATAATATTCTATCCCTAGACTGATCTCGCCAGCAATGGCAGCAGCGCTATCCGAAGGAGCCTTCCCTACAAAGCAGCGCTGGCTCCACGGGATGGACGCAAAGTAATCGCGGAGACCGTCCCAGTCTGCCGACGAGTAGTGCCATAGTCGTCGAGTCATTTGTTCAGCACGAGCAGGCGGTGGCACTTGGAAGCTGGCGTGCACCACACAGTGGTCGGATGTGCCCAGTGGGGCGCGTACCGACACACTGTACTCGGCTGGGCGACTCGTCAGCAGTAGATCCAGCAAGGCGGGCGTGTGGTCTGACCTGTCAGGTATCCGGGTGATCCCCCGTACCATCTGGGTCAGCCCGAGGGAGAGAGCGAATGCATGGGCGGTTCGTCCCGCATGATCGGTCCTAAGGGACCCCAGCCACTCAACGTGATGACCGTTAAAGTCCCCCAGGAAAACCAGGTCAGCGTTCGGGAACCGCACCTGCGCATTCGTCAGCCATCTCGCTGAGGTATTCGAAAAGCCTTGTTGTCCCAGTGTCCCCTGTGTGGGAGCGGTAGACGCACACGTAGATCTGGCTCATGGAGCCATGATCCACGTGCAGCCAAAGGACGGAGTAGGAGGGGTTCTCCAGACAGCGCAACCGGCGGCAGCAAACATCCGCCCTAACGAACACGCACACCCCGGCTTTATCGCGGAATTGTTCTTCAATGATATAGCCCGGGTAACAGAGGTACGACGTGTCGTCAGGGCGGCGTATCTGTGTCTCCGTTAGGAACATCACAGAAGGCCGTGCCGACTCCAGGTGATGGTGGACGGTATCGAGGTTTGCATGGAGTCCGCGGATATTCGCGAACTCCACCTCAAACGAAGTCAACTTTGTGGGGTTTCTAGGGGCCGCTGTGTACCGTCTATTCTCTTGTTGCACTGTCATTTTGAAATATGGGGAAGCGTGAAGACAGGGCGATATTTGGTGCGGCAGTAAGTGACAAAGTGCAGAGGCTAGCTTCGTCTAGAACCGTGTGGTTAGGTCGGAGCCGACCCGCCGGACGGAAGGGCTCCCAAACCCCCCTGATGCAAGGCCGCCGCTACCCCACACCGGTTACCACCCGGAGCGGCGACCCCACAACAGGATTATGCGCAACATGTGGGGCAGCCTACTGGGGTGGTTGGTCCCAGGCGGGCCCCCTGACTATGTTGCGGGCGGCCGCGGCAACGCCGTTGCTAAGGGTCTCCCTGGCCGGCGAATCGACCCACACCACCCACACTAGACTCCGCTTCGCCCCCACTGGACCCCTGCCTGCCGCACCATACACCGCCCCGGGCCCGGCAGTGCAGCTGCTGAACCCCTAACGCAACCCAGCCTGGGCTGGGTTACTTGGGGGGCTTTAGCACAGCTGCACGGTGGTACCCCCCGGACCAACACTGTTGTACCACCTGGTATCCACGTAGGGGCCAAAGCCACCACATGGGTACCGTAATATACGAACCTCGTCCGTTAATCAGCAGGTGCGCCACTAGCAGGTGAGGTCGCTGGGGCCCGATAGATGTAAGAAGGGCCCCTTTGCACCCAAATTTATTATAATTTATTATATTTTATAGTGTTATTTTCATAACCTACAAAAGAAAGTGATGCACCTGCACTGACAAACAAACGTAAGTTCCGATTGTCGAAAAATCTAATAATATGCTTCTGCCTACCGCTTCGGAGAAAAAGGTGTAATTCTGTAAAAAGTCTAGGTACATACAATTCTGTAAATGAGAAATTAATCACGCCTATATCCCCGAAGGTGTAGGCAGAGGTGCATTACACACCCACAATTTGCCAGTATTTTAGCCCCACGTAATAGAGGGCAAGCCTATTGCCGCCACCGGGCACATTTATAATGGGTTATATCCAAAATGGCCGAATGAATTTAACAAAAAGTAGCAGCTTTATGGTAATTTGGAAAAAAAAAATTTAAACCTGTTGCCTTGTGATGAAAAGTTGATTAAAGGCAACAAAATCTTACGTGCAAGCCGCTATGGCACAGCCAATTTAAGTCCTGGGCGTCTCGGACTAACTTTGCCAAGCGCGCTAATGTTACAAAATTGCATTAGAAATGTATGTAATGTTATCAGTCTTATCTTGTATCGTCGTCACCTTTTAAATTAATGTTGTATCAGTAAGCTTGTTATTTCATATGCCTACTTAGTTATTTTTACAAGCATTTGTTTCGATTATGAAACAATGATGTTTGCAAAATGGCTGTCTAACTAACAAAGAATCTAACTAGAGAAAGCCACTCGTAGGTACTTAATTATATTGAGAGTAGAACTGGTAGAACTGAATGGAACAATGATTGGGCATAAATACTTAAAAAAAAACGACAAAGGAGGCCGTTTATGTAACTGTGGCACCTTCAATTCGGCCTATTTGCTAGTCACCGAACTGTCTCTAAAAGTTTTGGCGGGAAGCTAGAGAAGAATCCTAAAGACAAATACAGATTTTGCGTAGAAAATTCCGAGTAAAAAATTAAAGATGTCGTATACGAGGCTGTATAGAGATAAATACATAAAATAAAATTATAAGTGGTCGATGTCTGTACATCGAAGATATAATAGAGAAAATGTTGTGCAAGTCGTGCTCGCGAAGGACGCGGCCGAGAGGGAGAGGGAGCGTACCCGCCCCGCCGAGTTCCGTAGTCAGCGGCGAGGGCGCCGCAGACTCATCTACGCCCAAGACCAACGACCTCCATGATCGGGGCCTGGGGCCGGCGGGATCGCCACCCGTCGTCCTAACAGAAGCAGGCTAGAAAGGTTGCGTGCTGCGGGGCCTTTGCCCCATAGCACGCAACCAGATTCACTCACTGACGCGGGATAAAACCCTACCCCAACAACGCGGAATTTTCATCCCGACCCAACCCCCGCAGAGACCACAGAGGTGGTCAAAGTCCGCCGGGCGCCACTGGAAATACATTCCGCGGAACTAAAAATAAAAAAAAAACAGAAACTGTTGTAGGGCTTTATGAACGCAATAGAACCCAAAACAATGGTTTTTATAATTTTTGTCTGTTTGTCTGATGTTTGAACACGCTAATCTCAGAAACGGCTTAACCGATTTGAATGCGATTTTCAGTAATGCGTTGTGGTTTATTCAACTTAACATTTAAGGTTTGTTTTATTTCAATCGGTTCATAAATAAAAAAGTTATGTCGATCTAAAGTAACATGCAGGTGGAGCTGCGGGCAACAGTTATACATAATAAATCAGTAACTGGAAATCAAGAAAACTATAACACGCAGGCGGAGCTAGTCCTTAATAAAACTAGGATATAAAACAAAACTATCTATGTTGTTATTGCATCAACTGTGAGATTTCAAATTTAGAACATCCGGTGTATCGGTTGCGTCGGTATACTGACTTAAATAAAGGATCATCCGCCATTATCACATCACATTCACATTTTTCATTTTTTTACGTTTTTATTTGTTGATTTATATACTTGATTTACGAAGACTGGACATTGGCAAATTGCTATAAGCAGAGGCCATAAAAAAGAATTGAATTGAATTGACTGGACATTGGTAAATTGCTACAAGCAGAGGCCATAAAAAAGAGAAGAAGAAGAAGACTTAAATAAATAATACTATAAGTATGTACATAATGTTACTTAATTACTTGTGAGTTTTATTTTAGTGACGATGACTAACAACTGTAAGGTTTTTTCAGTGTTTTTATTTTCGCTGTATCTATTATATTAAACTCTTACAAAGGTTTTCATACATCATTAATTCTACAGACGCACTATCGACTCTGCAGTCCGGGCTCCCATTGCTACGAGTAGGTAACCTATTGAAATCTAGAATTTCTGTTACCCGAATCTTAAAACCCCGAAAACGGTTGGTAGAACTTTTAAAAGACAGATGTAATGAATGGCAACTTTTAAAAATTCCCTTTTTAATTTCTCAGATGAATCAATTTCCAGGTGCACAAAAACCAAATTTTCAAAAAGTTTTTTTTTGTTTCCCATATTCTCATAATCCAGATATAGTTTATACAAGATTCTCAGAATACTTTTTTTTTTCCATCGTACCATATTCCAAATAAACGTGTGCCGACAACTGTGTAACATGACATTTTCATACAAAAAAATCTTGATTTTAAATATCTGGATATTGTTTTTCTGGATATAAATTAAGTGTATTTCAAAAATTTGTGTTTTAGAAATTGGGCTTTCGTGCATATGGATTACGGTCATCTGGATTTTGTGCTTTTAGATTTCGTGTGTCTGGAACTCATTCGTCTGGATTCTAAATCGTCGTACAAATGAATAAATGGGCAAATGAAATTCGGAGTTGCGATTATATGGCAATCGGAATCGGAATTTTTAAAAACGGGATTATGAAAAAATGTCCAAACGTTTTCGGGATTATGATATTCGGAATATTAAAATTCGGGATTAAGATAGGTAGCCCTACGAGTATTATAGTGTGACACCTCAGCCCCCAGTGGTGCGGAAAGTGGCGAAAATACTTTCCGCGCTTGATGATAAAAATCTTTGTAACAGCTTTAATATAATAGCTACAGCGAAAAATAAACACAGAAAAAAACATACTGTTGTTAGTCGTCTTCACTAAATTAAAACTCATAATTAATTAAGTAACATATGCATATGTACTTATGGCATTATTTATCAGTATACCAAGAACCGCCGGGCGCCACTGGATATACCCTCTGCTAGTAACCAGAGACGCCCGGCAACGGACGTTAGAGCGGCCGCGGGATTAAAAACAAAAAAAAAGTATACCAGGAAATGTCTATGACTTTGTTAATAAACAAGTGTGTATTATTCAAAGTAAATATTCTGACGTTTTTATCTCACGCAGTCACAGACATTCTTTAAAATGATAAGATATGTACCTAATTACTGAGGAGGTGTAAGTACATATCGTATTTAGGTAGTGGATGTAAAAGTCGAAAGCAGAAACTTTGACTTAGGAACTTTGTTTGGACTAGTTGGGAGATTAGCCTTTAGAAGCTCATAGCTAGGCAATGATTGGAGATATATAATAATAATAATAAGCCTTTTATTTCCAAATAACTTAATATTAAAATGCAATCTATACGTACTTACACTAATTAGTTACAATTATGTTATTTCATAACGATAATCTTCTTGATATTTACTTGCATTATTTGTGTACTATTTATTTATTTATTTAATCATCATTATTAACAATTATAAATTTTATCTGATTAAAATATTTATCTATTTCTTTATTTAGTATTAACTAACTATTCTACACTTAATCAATATTCACATTAAGTATAGATCGAAAATTGCATGCAATGGAGATATACATATACAAAGTGCAAAAGACAAAGTTGTAGAGAATTTAATTAGCTTTTATTATGTCGTACAACACAATTTCGTACAAAGCAACGTTTTCGAGAAGTAAGCAAAAAACCAAAAAACGGGACCTTCATTGTTGTTTGGGAACTTTTTGCACAGTTATTGTACAATGGCGGACTTCAGTCAACCTTAGGGTGATGTAGATAGATCTAGTAGTAGGTGCATAGCAGTAGTGTTGGAAAAAAAAAATTGAAATTGGTGTAAAAGTAATACAAAAAAAGTAGTTCATATGAAGTTCATACTTAAATTCTTAATAACTACTTGAATAGTTAATAATTTAAATATACATAAATGTATATAAACCAACATAAAATGCCATAATATATATTTATTGAGCGAAGCGAGTGTAGCGAGCGGAGCTCCTTATCAGGTGACTCAAACGCAACTCGATGTGAAATTGTTTCTCGACAACTACCCAACCGATTTTCATGATTTTTTCACTCAAAAATCAAGCATTCTCAGGAGCAGGTTTTGTTCGAGACCGAATTTTGATTTAGGACCCTCAAAAAAAGTTATTGACCGAAAAACGTTATTGACCAAAAATATGACAATAGTCGCTTCGCTCAATTGCATGCTACAGCGCAGTACCACGGCAGCGACCGCAGCCCCTAGTATATACTATACGTTACCTGATAGATATACAAAATAATAATTATGAGCTACGACTATACTCTGAAGAAAAATACATAAATCAATGGCGATCCTGCCTATGAATACAAGAAATACAAGGTTTAAAACGTTGCCAGCAAAGCACTCGGTTTAAAACCACGTTTACAACCGCGTTTTTAATAGTGTATTCGATGCTTTACGAGCAAGCTGTCAACGTAAATAATTTATAAATGACAGATGTAATGACTGATGTAAATACTAACCGACTGTAAAAATTACTGTAAAATCTTCTCATCGGTTGGTAACTAGGTACATAAAATCCATGTGTACCATCCAAATCCCTTCTACAAAGGAACTGTACCATTTTCATCATCATTCACCGAGCCTTTTCCCAACACAGTTGGGGTCGGCTTTCCAGTCTAACTGCGATTCAGCTGAACTTCGATATTTTCCGTGAAGTGAAGATCTGACCTCCACAGCCCAAGGGCGATATCGAAGTTCTGTAGTTAGAACTCAACCATTTTATTCACTAAATTATACAATCAAATTAACAAAGTAGGTTTCTATGTCTGTTTCCGCATCCTAATTGATCAACAAGCCCGTGTCTTAAATAATTTATATTTAATTTATAAGTATAAGTCGTGCGTGATAAGTTGAGACCTGGAGCGCTGTTATGTCAACAGCGTGTGTTTGTAAGTTAATAAAAACCGGTCAATTGCGGGTCAGACTCGCGCACAAAGGGTTCCGTACCAAAACGGCAAAAAGCACGTGTTGTATGGGAGCCCCCTTAAATATTTATTACTGTTTTTTTAAGAAATTGTTGTTATAAAGGCAAAAGAAATACCTTCAACATCTGTGAAAATTTCAACTTTCTAACTATCAGTTAGAATGTGAATGTGATGATAAAGGTATTTCGTTTCATGAGATTACAGCCCAAGACAGACGAACGGACAGCGAAGTCTTAGTAATAGGCTTCCCATTTTACCTTTTGGATACGGAAGTATAAAAAACTGTTTTTAGTGGTAACTTTCGTCATTTATAATAAGTAGGTTACCTAATAATGACTAAAAGAGATTGGAGCGCAAGTCTCAACTTATCAGTTATCACGCACGAGTTATAATTTATAAGTATGTATAGTATGTAACTACATCGTTCTTGTATCCAACAGTTATATACGAGGTTATATTATTTGGTCATCAGTCAGACTACCGAATATAATTTTTTTGCTAATATATGAGTCATATTTCGTGAGTTCAATCTCGATAGTAACATCTCCAAAGTTTGTTTACCTGCACGACCTAGTAATGTACGAGTACCGAGTACGATATTCGTGAACCTACGTTAGTATATTATGCGTATTAAGTAAGTACATGTTACATCTCTTTCATCTCGCCTTATGGTTATATTATCCATACAGATAACTTCACTGGCAGATAACTGATGTAATAAGCAAGTAAGCTGATGACTACCTCGGTGGCACAATGGTACTATGTACGGACTGCCACGCTCGAGGTCTCGGGTTCGATTCCCGAGTCTGGTGGATAATGTATAATTCTGTTTAGAATTTTACCCAGATAATTATCCCAGAGTCTGGAACTTGTGCCCGGTAAATGGCAATAGGCTCGCCCCCTATTACATGGGACCTAACATAGCTGGCGAGATGTGGGTGTGTTTGCACACCTCTGCTTACCCCTTCGGGGAAAAAGGCGTGATGCTATGTATATGTATGTATGTAAAACTATTTCACGCCGGCGAAGTCACGGGCATCCGCCAGTATTTAATTATTTATCGTGAACATTATATCGTAAGGTATGGCTATACTGCAGAGATTGTGTGTTGATGGCAATACGCTTGCCACCTATTACGTGAGGACTAGCAATCCTACTGGCAAAATGTGGGTGTAATGACCTCTGCTTGCCGCATCAAGGATGTAGGCGTCATATATGTTTATGTATGTCTATTGTCTTGGCTGAGGCAGGAGGCTTCCTTATTACAAGCAACACAAGTATGGTAGGTACAGTTCGCGAGGCCTAAGCTGAGGTTTGCATTTGTGTAAGTGATCACGAAAAGTATAGTAAAAAGGCGGTGTATAACACGTGTGGGTAAAACAAGTCACAATATACGTTCACGTACGTGCACTCACACAAATGCAAAGCTCAGCTTACGCCCTACGAACTGTACCTACCTAGTATTTAAATACTCAATCTATTCAATATTCGATAAAAGATGATCAAATAAATAACAGTAAGTAGTAATTAGAAAGACAGATCATATCACACACTAAAAACACACCTGTGTTGATTTTTCTGTAACTATATTAATTATTGTTATCGGTACATAACGTTCCACTTACGAGATAATAATACAAAGAGGTTATAAACTATTTTGTAACTTTAATATGTTTACAAAGTTGTTCCGTTGCTTCTAAATCGTGGAAAGTATAAAAAAATTATTAACTAACCAATACACGTACTAACTACATCCCATTGCTGTAGAGTCCTGTGTTATCCTAGGACTAGCTAATAAATCAACAAGCGAAAAATAGTCGAAGTTACGAATAGATCGTAAAATCCCTAGACATAAAGCTACTTTTAAAGTTTTTTAACTTACCAAAGAAATCCTCCCAAGTCATAGAATGATCAGAATCACCAGTTGCACCGTCCATCGTTCGATCAAACACTAAATCGCCAAATATTACATTACATTTTCAACATAAATGTGTCGATAACACAAAATCTTTAAATGTCTATGTCACAAACACAGCTGTTGCATTTTTTGTATTGTTTATAAACGCGAAACGATACGCGTCCGATACTCGCGCGGAGCAACGAAACGCACGTCCTGCCGCGACGGCTTATCCGTGAATGAATGAAAATAATAAACGAAAAAGCTTCCTTTCCTTGTTCCCTCTTGCCCTCTCCACCGGTCGGCCTTCGCGCATTTTTCCCTCTGCTCAGGCCCGCAAATGCCTTAAATCTACAAAACTTCTCTTGAGATTATCCTTTGCTTGCTCAACTTTTAGCCATTAAGTAGGTAAGGTACTAATAAAGTTGTTGTGAAACGGCATCCTTGATGTTTACCGATTTAATCAAAAATACTTTTATGCTTTTAAACATATTACTCACGCCGCGCCGGTATCCTCGAAGGGGTAGGTATACTAGAGTAGTAAATATCATATCATATCCCACTTTTCGCCAGTTACTCGGTTTATTTGCCCCTGTAACTGAAGACCATCAGTTAACCGGAACCCTTTATGAGGAACGCGGCAAATAGAATAGATACTAAATTATTGTGTAATTAATTATGTACTCTTTATTAAGTAGTGTGTTAAGTCAGGCTGTGGCCTGTGGATGCTATGCTACAGTTCGCGAGGGATAAGCGGAGCATTTGTGTGAGTGCAGTGTACGTGAATGTATATGTGACCTCTTTTACACACACATGTCTTGTACACACAGCTACAAAACGAGTTTATTCTACATATCGCGGTAACTCTGGTAACTCACACAAATGCAAAGCTCCGCTTATCCCTCGCGAACTATACCCCGAACCTAATATATATATGCCTTAACAGACTTCAAGGCAAGAAAAAAACAATTTCAAATAAATAAATCCAATGCGAATAAATTTGTAATTCTGAGGCCGGTAAGGGAGAATGTTATGTTAACCAGATACCTAGTAAGAATGCGGAGCCTCACATTACATATTTTTTAATAATTTAATTTTAATTATTTAATCGCCTATTATGTAAGTAAGATAGATTTTTTACTCAGAAGAAGCAGCGGTCAGCAAACTATTCAAATTGATTGATGATTATTGATGATTAGTGCGCTAGCTAGGAGGCCGCTACGCTAGGTAGGTAGGGTAGGTACCTATTGTCCCGTATTGTAAATTGTATTTGTAATACATTGCTGTCATCGATCGATTTCATCCACGGTTAAAAATAGAGATGTTCTACGTTAGTCGAATATATGTAAGTATAGTTATTTAGTTTCAGTTAAGGCGATTGAATGAAAAATTAAGAAGTACTTACCTAGTAATTATTGCATAGAACTTTTTGCTTGATTAATTATTTACTTTTAGTGCATTAATCGTATAATCAAATATTTCTACAACAAATTATAACAAGAAATTTAAGAGTGGAATAAATTCAGATTGTTTCCCTATCGTCTTCGTCATCATACAAATAAAAAAATTAAACTCAATTGTCCGTGCATATGGACTTATCTATTACATTAAAAGAAACTGATCAATGGAGTTTAAAATCGACTAAGATTTTGTTTCTAGAACTGGTGACTAAATGAATAATGTGTTACTAGAGTGGAGACCACTCTAGTAACACAAACAACATGGCGGAATTTCGATCAGTTGTTGTTGCGTTAATTTTATATCCCCCAGTGACTGTTTAATAAATTGATAAACGTTTAGGTAATAAGTTTATATAATTTCAAGGCTTGGATCTCCCACAACCGCTGAATAATTAATATGCGGTATTTGTTTTGATAAAGATAAAATTTCTACGGTATGACTTGGTAAGTATACCTTCTTCGAAAATAATAACGGATAATTGCATTATCTTGTCACATTGTTGGTCACGTAGAACTTTATTGAATTAAAGTTTAAGTTTAATATGATTTCTTTCTATTTCTAGCTGTAATTCTGTAACTGCCGTTGTGATATTACCTACTCGATAAAAGGAACCGTTAGAGATAAGAAGAAACTAACTGAATGTATTCGTAATGCCTCGACGAGGAACTGAGATAGTACAGCTGCCTTTGCCTCCAAAAAAGAAAACAAAGGTTGTAGACGACGAAACACCAAGTCTAGATGTAAGTTATTGTGACGATGAGGCTTTACCACCGGGAATTATATTCACCGATTTGCTGCAGAAAAAGTGGCGCACTGGGAAACCTATAGGTAAGGTTTATTTTTCAATTATTAAATGGTCACTGCCATTTCTAACAAGAACCTATTTCCTGATAGATAGAGAAAAGGTACCTAGTAGATAATACTATGTGACTCTTATTAGAATCAACTAGAAGTGCACCAAATTGTATTGTGATACAAACATGGCCACCCTTACTATGGGAAATTTAGGTCCACACCAGCTCGCATCATTTAGCGGATTAATTAGGATGACAGGATAATCAGTATTAACTGTGGTTCTCTACTAGAATGTTGGCAAGCCCATTGCTATTACCAGGCAGCACGGAACATCCATAACCACTTTGTAATTTCAACGTCAACTTCGACAGCCAAAACTGATGTTACATTTTACTAAATAGTATCTCTGCTGTCCTAGCATATTAACTATATAATTTGTGCTTTCGATTGTCGGCACTTGGTGGAACATATTGTAATACACTATGAAATGACTCACTTGTACATATATTCCACAGTTTTTTATTAGTAATAGGACTTGACCGGTTACACTCTATGGCATCTTCAAAGGTGTTTTACACTAATTCACTATTCACTTCACATATTTTAAAACACTTCATATACTTTGTTTTATTAAATTAATCGTGAGGCTAGGCGAAATAGAGCGAAACCAATCAGGTCCTATTACTAATAAAAAGTTGTGGAATATCTTTACAAGTGAGTCATTTCATGATGTATCATATTAACTATTTTTGTCAATAACAACCTGACAGCTACAGTTAGATCAAGGTGTATAATCTATATTTTACCAGATACTTATTAGTCAAAGTAAATATCAAGTTAGCAAAGAAAGTTATCTTATCATACAGGTATATTTTGTACTTAATATGTATATTAAATAGGCACTTTCAAGTACACAAGTAAAGTTATGAATGGCTCATGTCACAGAAGAAACTGGTTTGAAACTAGAACCAGTTTATACCACTCTGCTGTTGTGTTGTCTTGTGGTGCATGTACCTTTACCAACTATATCACTACATATTATAAAACAAAGCCATCCATCGCGTGTCTGTCCACTGCTAAAAAAAACTACTTCACCAATTTTCATGCTGTTTTCACCAACTGATAGAGTGATTTTCAAGGAATAGGTTTTAGTATATATAATTTGTCAAAAGGTCAAAGCTGTGGCGTCCGCTAGTTAATGATGAAAATATTAGCCCGCTCTAGCTTTACACTGGCTGGCGACTTTTTCTAAAAAAAAAATTACCCTTTCTCAGGAATAATGTGGAATTATAATAGTGAGAGAACTTTTGAAATTGGTCATAGCATCAAATCTTTATAATTTTTAATTAGTACAGATAACTAAACATACAATAATATCAATACATAATTAAGATATCTTCAGACATTGCATCACGCCTTTTTCCCGAAGGGGTAGGCAGAGGTGTGCAAACACACTCACATCTCGCCAGCTATGTTAGATGCCAAGTAATAGGGGGCGAGCCTATTGCCATTTACCGGGCACAAGTTCCAGACTCTGGGATAATTATCTGGGTAAAATTCTAAAGAGAATTATACATTATCCACCAGACCCGGGAATCGAACCCGAGACCTCGAGTGTGGCAGTCCGTACATAGTACCATTGTGCCACTGAGGTAGTCGATATCTTCAGATGTAATCATATTACATCTGTACCCATATCTTTCGACTGGGTGAAAAAAATCAAAAGCAGATTTTTTTTTATTGACAGCTCCCGAGTGGTCCCATTTAGATGATTATTTGGTCCCATTCCGGTAATTCGAAGTCAGTTTCTTTGTTAATACTTAACATATTTTTTTTGTTTCAATTCCAGGCAGAGGCAGCTTTGGCAGAATCTATCTGGCCTCTGACGATGTTGAGAAAGAGGTCACAAAGTTAAACGCCCGATATGTAGTGAAAATAGAACCTCATACCAATGGGCCGTTGTTTGTTGAAATTCACTGCCTCATAAGGACTGCACAATCATCACAAGGTATGTCTTAACCTGTTTACACTATCCATTGATGGTTTTTGATTGAACTTACTATGTATTATATTATATTATTGAACAAAGCACTTACCCATAATGAAATGCTATTATTAGCGAAAAACCTTATTAGTGAAAAATGCTCTGTTTAGATTAATGAGTTCAAGAAAAATCTTCTGTCACTGTCAGGTGTACAAGAGAACAGATCTTTTTCTTTTATGACAATTGGTACAAATTTAAAACCTCTGATAACTCATTATGAATAAGACAGATTTTAACAGTAAACCTCTGAAACTGAAAATACTAAGAAATTATAAATAATCACAAAAATTGATGTCATTCACAGGACTCTGAAAAGTCGTTCTGTCGGTTATGTCTGTACGATCATAATGACAACTTGTCATGAACAAGAGATCTTGTTCATAATGACAAGACCGTTAGAGTAAGAATAGTATCAAAACTGGGTTTTAAATGGTGTTACTTACGTTTTAACGTATTATGTTTGCAGTAACAGCATGGCGTCAAAACAACAAACAAAAACGTATCGGCATGCCTGTCTACATAGCAAGTGGATCATTTGTAGACGAAAGCACAAATATTAAGTACAGATTCCTGGTCCTGCCTCGCTATGATATAGATCTTCAAAAAAAGATATCTAGAACAAAAGTTTTAGATCTAAAAAATGTTCTAGTACTGGCTATACAAATTTTAGATGTCCTAGAATACTTACATAACCAGGGGTACACACATTCCGATATTAAAAGTTCTAATTTGATGATCGGATTTGGTGGCCCAAGAATAGGCAAGTTTCCTATAGTTAAACCATTCCAAAAGGATACAAAAGAAGTTGCAGTATTGTCTGGTAAACATAGAAGACCAAAGTCTGGTAAATCCAGAACTTCTAATTACTATGATGATGAAGATTTCATTGTGAGAGATTCTAAAAGTTCTGGCAATTCAGATGATAATATGGATAGTGATAAAAGACTAGCACATGTTAAGAAGAAGTTGAGGAAGATATTATCGGACAGAGATAGCAGAACCTTGCATAGACATCACGCTTTTAATCTGAGACAGCTATCTAACTGTGTCAACTACGAGGATATTAATAGTTCTATATGTTCTGATCAGTCATACCAGAAACTTTTGGATGATTTTGGTGATAAAAACCTCATTAGAACTACTAAAGAATTTCAAGAACAATCAAGGAAAAGAACATCCAACGATATGGGCGATGCTGAACATCTTAATGAAATCTTTCAAGAGGCTGTTCTTTCACAATCAAACGGACAAATATATTTGTTAGACTATGGTCTTGCTTCAAAATTTTTAGACTCTGAAGGGAATCACAAGGAATTTGGTATGGATGCCCGAAAAGCCCATGATGGAACACTAGAATATAGTTCAAGGGACTCCCATATTGGAGCACATTCGAGACGATCAGACCTAGAAACACTTGGTTACAATTTGCTTGATTGGTTGACAGGAACCTTACCTTGGAAGACAACAGAAGTGTTGACTGAACCAGATTTAGTACATATATTGAAAAAAAATTTCATGAGTGACATTAAAACTCTTTTAAAAACATGTTTTAAGACTGAATTCTACCCTCAGTTTATGGAGAAATACTTAGAATACATCACAAGCCTAGATTTTAAGGAAAAACCTGATTATGATTACTGTAGAAGTTTATTTAAGAGTGAGCTTTTAAAGAATGGTTGCACTAGTGATAAAGATATATATTTGAACTTCATGGAACCTCCGATGTCACCATTGAATCGAAACAAATTATCTTACTCTAAAAGATTTGGTAGAAAAAATACTTCACCTAATTTCCTCGCAAGAAATGGAATTAAAAAGCCCTATGAAAGAGAAAATGTATATTCTTTCGAAAATGATTTAAAGTTAGAACTGTTAAAACAAACTTTGAACACATCCAGTGACGGTGTACGAAAGCCGTGTGCTTCTAGAAATTTCTTTATATCAGACGCCGACTTGGTGGCTCGTTTAAAAAAGTCTCTAATGCCACACGATGTTTTCGGTAAAAAACTATCACCGAAAAACTTACGTTCGAAAAAGAAGCAGGTTAAAAAGCGTAGGGGCGTCAAAACTCATAGAAATAGCATCGGCAAATTTGGCAACTTTATGGGATCGGCGCGGCAGTTCACTTGGGCGGAAATTTTAGCTGGCAACCCTGAGGATATCATTCGGAAAGACCGTAACGCGGGTGCTGTGAATTCGGAATACGACGAGGATGCCGAAGAGACGTGTAAATATAGAATCAGAAAGTTATCTGACGCTTCAGATGGTAGTGATTCTCATTTGCAATCTCCGTTAATGCAAAAAGATTACTTACAAAACACTAATTTAACGTATGCTATGAAAGAAGTTTTGGCATCATTTAAAAGAAAGGTTTCCGGTAAAGACGATAAAAAGAGGGAGGTAGAAGAACAGATAGAAGGATTGGAAGGTTACACACCAGCTATGATTAAATTGTATAAAATTAAAGAAAAACGGGAAGCGAAAGAGAGATTAGAAGTGATAAAACAACAAGCTGCGGCTAAAAAAGAAGCGAGCCAAATTATTCAAAGATCTACAAGAAGTAAAAATAGTAAGGTTACTTCAACACCTAGTTCTATAGTGACCAGACAAAGGGGCAGTTCAGACAGCGGTAAAGCTGAAAAAGTTATTATGGATATTGAAAAAGTTATTCCTAAGAGTAACGGTAGAACAAATTCTAAGAGTAAGAAAAGAGTTGGGAAGCGTAAGTTACATAATACAGAGATTACATTACCAGTGGAAGATGTGAAATCTGCACCAACATTAAAAGTTACTAAAAGTAAGTAATTCTACTAAAATTTTTATGTTAGGATGTTTGTTTACTCCTTCACACATATACTACTGAATGTATTATATTTAAACAAAAGTGGTGATATAAAAAATTTTAAAAGTTATTTTACAATACATATTTTGTATAAGATTTTCTGCATATCAGTATCGTAAAGTAACTTTTTCATTTATTTATAGTACTGGTGTCATAATCACAGGCTCTATATTACATATGTCAACTTTTGAAATCATAATTAGACTTTTTCGACATAATACAAACATAATTTCTAATATTATGTTGTACCATTACAGAAACTTCAACAAGAAATCAATGCACTCCAGTCAACGAAAGGTGGTTGAGGAGCAGTAAACGTAAACAATAAGTCTATGGTCGTCGCGATATTTTTGACTGGGATTTAGGATTGTTTTTGATTATTTGAGACTGTCATTTGCTGTTATTAGTCTATGACCGATCTTGTGTTATGGCAAAATGATTTTGCAGCCTAATATGTACTAGGTTTGCGCAAGAATACCCTTATGTGTATTTCCGCCATTACATTGTGGAGAATAAAATATTATTATTATTTTTTTATGAAAAGGCAACACTGAAATTGTCATTTGACAGTTTCAGCTTTTTTTTTTGTAAACTGCCCATTTAGGGACAGGCTAGAGTCTTAAGACCATACTGCTTAGACAGTTAAGCTTACCACAAATTTGAAGGGAAGGCCACTATTACCAAGACTTTATGAAAAGAACTGTAACATTAATAATGCTAAACAAGTTTTTAATGTTGTCTTTGGTATTATTCTCTTGCATTTTAAAATATACAAAAAACTTTGTATACATTAAGTTTAAAACACTAAGGTCCCATATAATAAAAGTGGGTCCATGACCTGTCTGTCAGTGACGTCATGTATGAGTGTTAATTTCTATAATAGGTTAAGTTTAACGTAGGAACTGCCTTGAATGTGTTTTTATTTTATCAGATCATTTACATGTGAAAATAATGGTATCCAGTCATTTGGCAAAAAACAAATGACAATTTTTTATTTGAAAAACAACGTTTGACAAATTTATACTTGATAAATATATCATTTTACAAACTATAAGTTAATAAACTGCTCATTTGACAAATTATTTATCAGATAAAATTCCATTATGCCACAAAACCATTTCACAAATGGATTATTTTGTAAACATGTTAGTTGGCAAAATAACATAAAGCTTAAATAACATTTGACAAAGTGCTTTACTTGGTAAATATTTTATTTACCAACATTTACTTTAATACAAAATTTTTTCTCGTATTTTAAGATTTATTACATAATAATCATTTCACTAGGTCCAATTGTTTCATAATTTTAGATTACTTGCTATGGATTTTAATAACATAACTTCTGAATAATTGTCTTTTAGCATTTATATACGTTCGATGCGATCATCTTTAGCGGCATATTTCTTTTTCTTTTTTGCTGGAGGAGCACCTGTCATTTTTTGTTGTATTTCACTTGAGTTGCTTATAGTTTCCTGAATTAGTTCTTTAATTAAGTTACATACGCCCGGGTGGTATTTATCAATGATTTGATTTATTTTATGGTGCCAAATCTTCAGCTTAATTCGAAGTTCTAGGTATGGTCATGTTATTATTTTCGTAACAACTCCAGTATTCTGGAGTATACTTAGGAGGCGCATTGGTCGTCCCACTCATATAGTTTTCTTCAAACCAATAAGCAATGGTCCTGCTATCTTCATCGGTCTGGGTTTCCAGAAATTTATTGAAATAGGGTGGAATATCTGTGTCCTTTAAATAGCTTAGTGCTAATAGACATTTGAGTCCTTATTAAATTGTCCGTTTTCCGCATACTTCTTTGTCATGCTCCTACTTTGTACTTTCCTGAAAATATAAAAATATGTAGGTCAATAGGTTAAGTGAACCGAAATGGCTAGGTTAGGTTAGGTTAGAACATGATAAAACATGCCAGAAACGAATTCTACTTATTTAGCTTAGTTAAGGCAGAATGTACGAGGGGGGATTGAAAAGTAGTCGGCCTAACACTGATCCATTTAGTTCTAAAAATCAAATCTACTCACATTATTTAGTTCAGTTCAGACCTGTTAATTGTGTGAAGTTTAAAACGTGTGCGATAATTAGTTTTAATTTTATAAATATATTAACAAAGCAATCTGACATCATTTCCGCAAATGGAGCAAATCGAGCAGCGAGCCGTCATTAAGTGCCTCCATAAGAAGGGGTTGTCATCAATAGCCATCCATGATGATATGGTCAGTACATTAGGGGATTGCGCTCTTTCATATTCATCCGTCAAAAAATGGATAGCAGAGTTCAAGCGTGGTAGAGAGAGTGTGAAAGACGAACCCCGCTCTGGAAGGCCTTCGACGTCCACTACTGACAAAACTGTTAAAAAAATACTCGAAATGAAATGAAATGAAATTAATGAAATGAAATGAAATTAATGAAATGAAATGCAATTATTTATTTATTTGTATAGGTCAATAAATGGCTCTTACAAACGTCAGTAAGTACTTAAAATAAAAAATGTCATTGCTTCTATATTTACATGTACTGCCAGATTCGCAAAGCAATAAGTAGAACCGAGAGAAAGAACCTGGCAATAAAACTCTCGGTCACTCTTTTCAAATAATTGACTCATTTACACATTTTCTTAAGACTAAATGTGGACGAATGTACATTGGTCTCGTGTCAAAATCAAAAAGAGTGTATAATACAACAAAAAAATTATTATAGTCGCCTAAGTACAATATGCTACAATTACGGCATTTTAGGAGGCGCCTGCACCATGCTCAAGCCAGACACTTTTATCATTAAGGTAATCAACTGTCTTATAATATGCTTTTTGACATAAAGTGGTCTTTATAAAGTTTTTAAATTTATTGTCGGGCATACAAAGGACCGATTCAGGCAATTTATTATAAAAGCGCATACCTTCCCCCTTGAAAGAATGACTAACCTTGCCAAGCCGATAACACGGAGGGAGTAGTTTATTTTTATTACGTAGATTTCTGTCTGTAACGTCACTTACTTTAGTATAGCTATATATATTTTTCCTGACATACAGTATGTTATCAAATATATATTGGGAAGCTACAGTTAAAATATTAATATCTTTAAATCGCTCCCTAAGAGAATCTCTTTTACCTAAACAATAAATGGCACGGACTGCCCTCTTTTGTAATATAAAAATTGTTTCTATATCTGCTGCATTTCCCCAAAGTAGTATTCCATAGGACATCAAGCTATGGAAGTAACCAAAGTAAACTAGCCTAGCAGTAGCTACATCTGTCAACTGCCTAATCCGTCTCACAGCATACGCAGCAGAGCTAAGCTTATTAGCTAAAATGGTGATATGGTCACCCCATTGTAATTTAGAATCTATTGTTATTCCTAAAAAGGTGTTATTTACAAATTCTAACCTTTGGCTACCCAGCACGACATGGACGTTTGCTTGTCTGACATTGGGCATTGTAAATTTAACGCATTTAGTCTTTTCTGCATTCAACAATAGGTTGTTTGTAGAAAACCAATTTGAAATATCATTTAAAATATTATTAACATTATTCGCATCTGTACTATACCGATTTACTTTGAATATAAGTGATGTATCATCCGCGAACATTACTATTCCAGCTTGTGCCTCGATCATGCAAGGCAAGTCATTAACATAAACCAAGAACAGAAAAGGCCCCAGAATTGATCCCTGAGGTACGCCTATTTTGACGTTAGTTCCGTTTGACTTAACGTTGTTCACATGAACAGTCTGCAGCCTATCTGTCAGGTAAGATCCTAATAGTTCTAAGGATTTTTTGTCAAAACCATACCGACGTAACTTTAGCAAAAGTGTCTGATGGTCAACACAATCAAATGCTTTAGACAGATCGCAGAATACCCCAATGGCATCCTGCGATCTCTCCCATGCGTCGTAAATCAAGCTAACAAGGGTTACTCCCGCATCGGTGGTAGATTTTCCGCGAGTAAAGCCAAATTGCTGGCTGTGGAAAAGATTGACTCGACTTAATTATGGGAGACCGCAGATTGAAAATTAGAGAGATAGCCGAGATTATAGGCATCTCTTATGAACGTACTCAAAACATAATAGTCAACGTGTTGGGTTTCCACAAGGTGTCTGCGAGGTGGGTTCCGCGACTGCTTTCAGTTGAGCAAAAAAGGATGCGATTGACTATTGCACGCGACTGTTTGGAGTTATTTGAACCTGATGAGTGTGATTTTTTGAATCGTTTTGTTACTATGGACGACACATGGGTGCATTACTGTACACCGGAAACAAACAACAATCAAAACAGTGGAAAGACCTGGTTCACCACCCCCCAAAAAGGCTAAGTCGATTTTATCGGCAAGTAAGGTGATGGCTTCAGTATTCTGGGACTCGAAGGGTGTGATTATGGTTGATTATCTTGAAAGGGGTCACACTATAAACTCTGATTATTACTGCACCTTACTGCGTCGTTTACGAGAGGAAATAAAAGAAAAAACGTCCAGGAATGATCAGAAGAAAAGTCCTGTTACATCAAGATAACGCTCGTGTTCACACGTCTGTCCAATCAATGGCAGAAATTCACAACTGTGGTTTTGAACTGTTACAGCATCCATCTTAATTACCTGATCTGGAACCGTCAGACTTTTTTCTGTTCCCTAACCTAAAAAAGCACTTGAGAGGTCAAAGATTTTTGACAAATGACGAGGTCAAAGCAGCAATAGACGCATATTTTGACTCTAAGGAAGAATAATTTTTTTTCAACGGGCTAAATGCTTGGAAGGGAAGATGGCAAAAGTGCATTGAACTTGATGGTGATTACGTTGAAAAATAAAAATATATTTCATTTATAATGTATTTATTTTCTTGGTTAGGCCGATTACTTTTCAATCCAACCTCGTATTTTTTTAAATTAACTAAGTATCTATAGCTGTTATTCTCGGAGTTTAGTATGGGTTTGATATTATATATTTTTGTAGTGGAGTTACGGTCGGCATCAGAAGTTCATTTCCATTATAACTTTCAAATTATTGCATCGTAATAATGTACATGGACTACAATATGTAACTAGGTTTTTCGACCGCTGGGATCCCGCGGCACAAGATCCTCCGGCACAAGAGAGATGCGCTATCATTGCCTGCCTGAAGGCCGAAAATAAGTTAAGCCTCAGCCAGATATTACCATTGTACGAGATGGATTTTACCAAACTATATCGCGCAGTGAAGAAGAATGGTGGTATACAAGAAGTTATCAACAAGGAATTCTGGTACAAAGTAGGCCAAGAGCTAAAATTAACAAGAAACCCAACCCTTGATCGCAAACTAGCTGGACTATATCTGCGATATTTAATATCATATGACTAGTGAACAACGCGATGGGTATATAAACAGGGTCCAAAGGGCACGGATGCGTAAAAGCAACGAGTGGTTGAAACGGGCCAACAACCCATTACATAACCGGAAAGTGTTGATGGGTGACTCTGAGTCATCGGAGGAGTCTGATAGTGATGGGGACGTTAAAGACTTGGAAGTCTGCACTAAACCCGGTGGGATCATGAATCTCGCCAAATTCAAAAAGGTCGCAAGATAAACGTACGATGAGTTCTTCGGTACCGAGGCCGTGAACGCCAAACAAATCGAGGAGGACTATTGGAATCGTGTCAAGTTCGGGAATGAACACATATGCTTCCATCGATACCGGTGCAGCGGGCTACGGCTTCCCGAGAACTAAAATTATCCAGACAGCAAAAGTCCCTGGAATTTGAAAATGCTGAACTAAAACCCAGCGAATATTCTGCGCTCTCTGAAGTCAGTTTTGGGTGTGACGACAACAGCACTGAACTTGGGTATGGTTTAATCAACGGGTTCCTGTCACAAAGACCCACAAGGATTACCCTGGATAGAGTACTTACATCAAGGACCTATTAAAGTATGGTACGCCGTTCCTGAGAGTCATAACGCCAAGTTCCGTGAAACAACCAAACTGCTCGACCCGACCGTTTGTCAAAACAAATCCCTATGGCTATCTAATGACATCGATGGTACCACCGAGCTCGTTAAAGGAAAATGGTGTAAATGTGTAAAGGTTGGAACAAAACCAGGGAGAATTTGTTGTAGTGATGCCGAAGGCGTATACTTGTACTGTAGCTACCGGGTACACTGTGTATGAAATTCATACACGTGGATTCATACTATGAATCCACGTATTACGCCTCAGAACAATATCTTGACGATCTAATAGCCACTTATCAAGAAACTCACGATTGTAGTGAACCAACCACGTTTTCATTAGAGCAACTTTTGAACATGCTTTGATTGTACTAGACAAACCTAAGTACTCCAATATAGACATACACATAGATATACAGTTGAAATGGAGCTGATGTTTGAGGATACTTTGATACCAAGTCTTCTCTGTAAACTCAAGCGGCGGCGGATCCAACAAAATGCATAATTTATTATACTTTTGATGGATGGCACTCGGAGGAACTTTCTACACATTTGAACAAAACATCATACTTTTAGGCAATTTACTCAAAAGTTTACGTGAAATATAGTACCAATTATTAATTAATTATAGGTCACAAGGCGATTAAGAACCTGGCCGTGACTTTCTTAATTTATTATGAACAATGTTTTAAAAAGCAGAAAGTCAGCTTTAGACTGTATGGCATGCTCTTACATCATGATAGTTTGGGAATACCTAAACCAATCCTTAAGATTGCTTAATATATTTTGAATTTTACTACTGTGTAAACTCTTTATAAACGACTTTGTAGAGATTATAAAGAGTTTTCGTTATACGGAGGGAAGATAAAAAGGGTGCACAGTTTCCGAAAGCAGGTATTCCGCCACAGAAAGAGGTCTCGGAAGTGAATAAAGGTACCATACACACACATAAAATCAAGTCTTTATTCCCCAAGGCTGTCCACCACAGGCGTTCATTACGCCAGTCAGTTTCGGTCCCCAATTATACACCACTATTTTTTGATTACTGCGATAATCTCGTCCGTAATTGACGCGATTGACATAATTGACTGACACATTAACAAGGGCCAACGAGACGAGTAAAAAAATGTAAACAAAACTACCATTACCATTTGCTAAATTAAATTGCGATTGCGAGCAATAATTGTCTCTGTCCTTATCACTCGTACTCAGTAATGACGTAAGTTGGTCGACGAGAGCTGTCGTTGTGTATTTCATGGTACAAGTAAATATTTAGTTACAAACATTGTTGATAGAATAGGGGCTCGTGGTCTAGTGGTAACCGACAATGTTAACACATTGCAAAGGTTAAGCAACATCGACTCAGGCCGGTCTTAAGTTGGGTGACCATTTCTTAAGACACAGACCCCTCAGTGCCTCGGAGAGCACGTTAAGCCGTCGGTCCCGGTTGTCATACAGACATCTATGGCAGTCGTTAGGGGTCGTATTTACGGTCCTTTATAATAAAATTATTGCCTTCGATTTGAGTTATTAATTCATTAATTTCAAATTCTAAATTATCAGGTTCTTCTATTTTACTTCTAATTTTGCATTTTTCGCGATACATGCACTGCTTCAAAGCAGATGTTGATGGTAGAGTCTCCAACCAGCATTTCAGAAGATACATCGGATACTCTCATTCAATATTTTGCACAATTTGGTTTTTGTCGAAAATCTGCAATGTTTTTACGCAGGGGATCTGGTCCATGATTATGATTTTGCAGAGGTTTTGATGCAATATGTTCACCTTTATCATTTAAGGTTGTTTTCAACATCACTTTGCACTGATATACTTCGTTTTTTCGCATTTTGCATGCCCAATATTGGACATTATTTTTTGAATTTACTTGGCCATACGCATAACCATCAAGATAAGCTTTAATTCCTTTTCTGTTTTATTTAAACACTTGATACACTAACTCACTACTCATCGTGTATAAATTAACTAATAAAGCCGGAAAATGTACGCGTCGTTGCGACGCCATCGGTATAAATAGTACAGCATAGGTGGGGACTTTAATAAATGTATCGAATATACCGCCTTTTGTACAGCTTTTTGTATGGTTAGAAAATAGTTGTTTTGATTAATTAACACTTTATCTACTGACATTTTGTAAAAACAATAATTCGATAAACGGATTATTTAGCCATATGAAAATTTTAAAAATTATATTTTAACAGTTGAAATATTTCCTGGATAAAACATTTGCGAAACATGTATATTGTCGAATGATGGTTTTTAAAGTGGTACGTTTGCGAAATGAAAGTTTGTCAAATGATTAGTTTTTCTAACGTTGTTTTTAAAATGATCATTTGTCATACGTTTTTTTTTTAAACGATAGTAAACCGAAAATAATTCTGTTTATGATTACCAAGATTGTCTATGCAATCCCACCATGTTTAGTTTTTTATTATTAAAATATCGTTTTACGAGATGAGACGCATTATGATTTGAAACAAAACTGTGATTTTAATTTGTGACATAGAATTAATTTGAGTGTTATAGAAATTCACAATAACTTAACGTCATCTCAAATTATTGGACCATGAAAGATACGGTTTTTTTTAAACAATGACAAAGGTGTGATGAACCTAGATCATTATTATTATATTGTAATCAAAAACTAAAAATTATCAAACTTTAAAATCGATTTAGAATGTACATACTTATGTGCTGAATAGATTTTTTTTTTCAAATGGTAGGTAAGCAATTTTGTTGTTACGCAAGTACTGCCTGTTTCAACAATTTTTGGCTTTATGTCTTGTATTGTCCTCATATTATGTCTTAGATCAATAAATAATTTTGTTCGAAACTTATCTTTCATTGCGATATTTAATTTTGATGTTCCCTTTTCCGCTCATAATTAAGTGGCTTGGATCACGTGCCCTACATTTTACTGTTTTTTTTTTCGACCCGTATTGTACAATAAACTTGTGCTTGCGATCTAGCCAGTAAACAAAAATGCTTACACCTTTTAGTACGTCGGCCGTAGAACATTGAAAAATATTGATTAACAGCAAGCTCATTTTTTGTAAGTAGCTTTTTTTCACAGAGTCCTACACCAATTTCTAAAAAAAAAAATCAGCTAACAGAGTTATCCAGTTAAAATATTCAAAACAAAATTGTAAGGTTGCATTAATTCGTATAGAACTGCAAATTAGTGCAAGTATTAAGTACATCATTATAAATCAAATATCAAAGTTCCCATCGATCCAACTTGTGCTAAAAAGTTATTCAAGGTTAAAATTTTCGGTTTTTTGGATTTTTCTCATAAACAGTATATAGTTTTGTTTGTTGAACAATAAATAGTTTTGTACAAAAATGACCTTACAACTTTTTCCTAGGAATTACCATTTCTGAGAGATTGCGGTTATTAACGTCCAACAAGCTATAGTCTACACGCAATGCTGGTCCGCTCCTATTAACTCTGTCGTGATGTTATATAGCCTATGTTACTCGCTAAAAATGTAGCTATATATTAACGAAAGAAATTTTAAAATCGGTGCAGTAGTTTCTGAGGTATGGTATGTGAGGTCCGTAAAGGTGTAATCATGGAACAGCGCTGACAGCTGATACCGTCACGTTGTACTTGTCAATTGATTGACAGTATTGACACATTTGACGTTTCATGTTTAGGTAGCTATAGGTATTTTGCTGATGCATGGGCTATGTGATTATTTTTCGTAATATTTAATTAATTGCCTAATTAGCGTCTCGTCCACTACAGTGATAGTGACAGGTAACAAAGGCAATGCTGTATTGAATGCTTGTGTTTATATTTAATGTTCATGACATAACCTCCATAAGTTTTTACTTTTAGTCTTATATAAATTCATTTTATAGTGAAAACTATGGCAAGTGAAAATAAAAATGTAATTCGTGTTGGTTCACGTAAAAGTGAGGTAAGTAGAGGTTTGTTTATTGATCTATAAATAAATATTGTATTACTTTGTTTATACGATGTAAGCCATCCACCAACCACCAACCAAGGCCAAGGGTCACACTGACTGATGACACCGATGACCGACTTGGTCCATCCTATAATTGGGAATCTTATTGGGTACCTATCTTATTAAGTCCACATAACAACCATCAGATCAGCAGGTGCACCACGTATCATATCACACTCTGTACGACTGCGTGATACTATGACAAGTAGATGACTTTTTATTAGATATGATAGGTAGCAGCGGCCGCGGTTTTCATAAAAAAAATTTAGCTAGTGTCTGCGGCTCCACTTACGGCAATTCCGAAAAAATAATTTTACCATTTTCTGTGAAAACTGCAAGATTATCCATCAACACATAATTTATTAAAGAGAATATTTTTTAAATACATAAATTAAATATAATACCTATTAGTTTTGTATTCCGTTACTCACCGCTCATACTTTTATTTATGTTTTAGCTAGCTCTCATCCAAACCAACTTTGTCATTGACAGTCTTAAGAAACTGTACCCGGATAAGGAGTTTACAATAGGTATATACCTTTTTTAATACATACATCACATTTCTTGGACCTTCAAGATCTTGGTCATGCCTGTACCCATATTTGTTCTTCATTACAGTAAGCATGACCACACTGGGTGACCGTGTACTTAACATATCTTTACCTAAAATCGGAGAGAAGTCCTTATTTACGAAGGATCTAGAAGACGCCCTTAGGAATGATTCGGTTGACTTTGTGGTGCATTCGCTCAAGGATCTACCCACTACACTCCCAGAAGGGTTGGCTATAGGAGCTGTTTTTGAAAGGTAATTATGATTTAATTTCTGTCTCAGAAATTATTGTACTTAGGAACTTAGATAATACTTTGTTTACATGTCGCACTTTATACCATTATAAACTAAAGACATATCTTTCATGTGATTAAAATTGTGGTCAAGTTGAGTGGTCACACGACCACGGCCCACATGGGTCTTGAGGCAAGGTGGAACGTTGGGGAATAAAGAGGTCTTAAAAGAGCCGTTGTGTTAAGTTTATAATTATAAATATAGTTTATAAAGGAAAGAGCTATTTTCTGTTATTGAAGTGTGCGTCTCAATGCATGGCATGGCAGCTAGTAATTAAGCCCCTTAACAAATGAAACTTATACTCAAGATGAATGTGGTAATGATGTATATCTTGTAAGCTGTTCTAAAGAAAAAGTGTGATAGCGCTTAGATAACGTAAACGTCAGACGTCGTAAGACGTAGGACCAGCGTGTCGCTGTTTCCCAGTGGCATACGTCGTATGTGAAGGACCAGTGTGTTTTAAGCTTTATGCGTCTGTTAACCTCTTTGGGATACAGGCATGCTTAATATTTATGTGTAAGGAAAACTTAAATATCATATACATTATACATGAGGATATGCTTCATTAGGGTTATACTCGTATTGCACAAATATGTTGTTTTCTAAAACCTTGGATAAGTAACCAATATTTATACCTAGCTGTGTTTAGAAATGGCAGAAGTTTCAAAATCAATATCGTACTTGAACATGTAATTTCATCTATATGTACAAATACTAGCGGGCGCCCGCGGCTTCGCCCGCTTGACAAAATATACATACATAAACCTTCCTCGCGAACCACTATCCATGAAAATCGCATCAAAATTCGTTGCGTAGTTTTAAAGATCTTATCAAACATAGGATCATTGCTTGCATTGCATGCTTCGGTGGCGTGGTCGGTAGTGCATCGGCTTTCGAGTCTCTCGAAGCTCAGGATTCCGGGTTCGATTTCCGGGTCGAATCAAATACTTGTGTGATCCACAAATGTTTGTTTCGGAGATTGAGTGTTTTCTATGTATATTATGTATGTATTTAATATATGTGTATGTTTATCAGTTGTCTAGATCCCATAGCATAAGCTTATAGTACACGGGCCGTAGAACATTGAAAAATATTGATTAACAGCAAGCTAACTTTTCGTAAGTAACTTTATTTTACCGAGTCTCCCACATATATCTCAAAAAGAAATCTCAAATCAGGTAACTAACAGAGTTATCCAGTTAAAATATTCGGAACAAAATTGTAAGGTTGGTTTTAACTTTTCAACCTTGAATAACTTTTTTAGCACAATTCGGATCGATGGGAACTTTTGAAATTTGATTTAAATACCTGCACTTAATACCTGCACCACTTTGCAGCTCTATACAAATTAATGCAACCTTACAATTTTGTTCCGAATATTTTAACTGGATAACTCTGTTAGCTACATGATTTGAGATTTCTTTTTGAGATATATGTGGGAGACTCGGTAAAATAAAGCTACTTACGAAAAATTAGCTTGCTGTTAATCAATATTTTTCAATGTTCTACGGCCCGTGTACTATTATACCTTAGTTTGGGCTAGACGATGTTGTGTGAAAATTTCCAGAAACATTTATTTATTTAGGAACGACAGACTTTGTTGTATACTGTTTTGATAAATGATTTGCTGTTTTGTTTTGCTATACAAGTCGAGAACGGCTGGACCGATTTGGTCTTAGAAAATTCGTAGAAACTCGGTTTAAAAGTTTAATTTGAGGTGGTACGAAGTTCACGGGGGATATTGTGTGTAAAATATAAATTATTTTTCAGAGAAGACCCGAGAGACGCTTTGGTGCTCAGAGAAGATCACAAAGAGTACACGCTGGCAACATTACCCGAAGGATCAGTTATAGGTAACACTTTAATTCCTATATTTATTATTGAATTTTAGTATGAGTCCGAGACGCCCAGGACTTTAATTGGCTGTGCCATAGCGGCTGGCACAAAAGATTTTATTGCCTTTCATCAACATTTCATCGCAAGGCAACGGATTTTTATTTTTATTAAATTCATTAGGCCATTTAGGATAAAAACCCATGATATGTGTGCCCAGGGACGGCAATAGGCTTATAAATAGACTAAAAATACTGGCAAATTGTGGGTGTGTAACCTCTGCCTACCCCTTCGGGGAAATATGCGTGATATGTGTATGTAATTTTAGTATGCTTATTTTTCTTATAATATTTAAGTTATTACTGCCAGTCTTCTCGGATCTCTCTTTGTGTTCACACTTTCACAGCTGGTCTGTACGTACTTTATTTGCTAGTTTGCTATAACATACGTATTTATTATGTAAAATGTATGAAATAATATGAGATTTTAACTAACTTCTAACTTTAACGATAGGTACTTAACTTATACTCACTTATACTTTTGGGAATTGTATTTAAAATCACCGATCCTTTTCCCAACCCAGTTGGGGCCGGCTTTTCAGTCACTGCGATGGGGCTGTACTTTATTATTTTTCGTGAATATCGAGCGATAGTGAAGTTCTGTAGTGACCAGTCGGATTTTGTTTTACGAATATCCGTAACGACCGCCGTTTTCGTATGACAACCGAGACCGACGTACGAAATAAAATAACCTTCGTTTTGTAAAGTCGGACCAATAAAGAGTGATTATCTAACAGGCACATTGTCACTAGGACGTACCGCCCAACTGCGGGGTAAATACCCGCAGTTACGCGCGCGTGACTGACGTGAGGGGTAACTTGAACACTCGACTCACTAAGTTGAACACAGGGGGTCAATATGACGCTCTGCTATAGCAGTCATATATCACGATTAAGTCCTTGTCCAAATTAATAACCTTCATTGTTTTAAAGTCATGTCAATAAATAGTGATTATTTAACAGGCACATCGTCACTCCGACGTACCGCCCAACTGAGGGGTAAATACCCGCAGTTACGTGTCGCAGACGTGAGGGGTAACTTGAACACTCGACTCACTAAGTTGAACACAGGGGGTCAATATGCCGCTTTACTATTGGCTAGCGCTGGATTACACAGGATGGGATGGGCGGATAAAATATCTAAGGTAATTAATCTAATTCTAATGAATACATATTTTAGCAAGGTCACCTAGATCCAAATAAAACCGGGCTTGTGCACACATACCAAATCATGCCTTTATTCCCGAAAGATTCGACGTAGACGTCTATGACGCCCAAATTTCGCCGGTTACTTTATTCCTACGTAATAGGGGTGGAGCCTATTGCCGTTTCGGGGCATTTTAAGTATTTTTGGCCGGTTTGCCCCCTAATACGTGAGAGCAAAACAATACTGGCAACCTCTGGATGTGTAATGGATCTCTGCCAAACTCTTGGGGGATATAGGCGTGATGTATGTCTATTTCTTTTTGCCATAGCCTCATCCGTCTATCAGCAAGTGTACCGGGTGCAAGGGAGTATGACTTGGGCCTTAGAAGTGTCATTTAAGCTCGTTAGCACCCTTGCTACCTTGTGCAGCTTGGGTAAAATTCATAAGTAGTAATGTATATTCATTAAAGTTTTCCTTCATTTCTAAAGTAATATGTTATTAACAATTACCTTTCAAATCAAATCGTTTATTTGCTAGAAACATGGTTGACATAGGTTATCTTTTATGTCTAAGGTTCTTCATGTTTCACCAGATGGTTCACGACGTGCAAATTTTTATGTTTGAACACATGTTCACCAATTAATTTAATTTAATAAAATGTCTTCTTAAAACAAAATCAATATAATAATGTCAAATATTACCTATTTTAGCCTATACTCTTTACTATTATCTTAAATTTAATTTAGTACCATTACCAATGTCCTCACTATAAACTATGTGTTCTTTAATTTTTATATTCCCAAAATTCTTTAAAATGAAGGAAAACCGAGGTCAGAACGCTAGATTTAGTGCGTTAGCTACACGATAGTAGTGCGGCAGAACCAGACGGGCTTCATCTTATAAGAATGTGTCAGTTTGGTAAAATCCATAAGCATCCTGTATGTTTCAAAAAAAAATCTCCAGGGTAATATGTCTCAAAAAATTAAACCTATTCTATTTGAAAATTATTACCCTTACAATATCACTTGGGTAATAATAATAACTGAAATTTAACAGGTGTTGCCATGTTCGGAAATGAAATACGCCGTAGGTCAAGGAGCCCTGGCCGTAGAATGTCGAGCTGACAACGAAGAGTTGTTAGATTTATTAGCGCCTTTCAACCATCCCGAGACTTACTGCAGAATATTAGCTGAGAGAAGCTTTCTCAAGACATTGGGTAAGATTTACATACATCCTTTAACTTGTAGTAGGTAGGTAGAGTTTGGATACCAATATTTAGTCTGTTGTTTTGTTGGTATCACGTAATAGGCAGACAGACAGTGTTAAGAAGTGGTGCCATAGCCTCCTAGATCCGGCTCGAAGGACCATGTTAAGAAGTGGTGCTATAGCCTCCTAGATCCGGCTCGAAGGACCATGTTAAGAAGTGGTGCCATAGCCTCCTAGATCCGGCTCGAAGGACCATGTTAAGAAGTGGTGCCATAGCCTCCTAGATCCGGCTCGAAGGACCATGTTAAGAAGTGGTGCCATAGCCTCCTAGATCCGGCTCGAAGGACCATGTTAAGAAGTGGTGCTATAGCCTCCTAGATCCGGCTCGAAGGACCATGTTAAGAAGTGGTGCCATAGCCTCCTAGATCCGGCTCGAAGGACCATGTTAAGAAGTGGTGCCATAGCCTCCTAGATCCGGCTCGAAGGACCATGTTAAGAAGTGGTGCCATAGCCTCCTAGATCCGGCTCGAAGGACCATGTTAAGAAGTGGTGCCATAGCCTCCTAGATCCGGCTCGAAGGACCATGTTAAGAAGTGGTGCCATAGCCTCCTAGATCCGGCTCGAAGGACCATGTTAAGAAGTGGTGCCATAGCCCCCTAGATCCGGCTCGAAGGACCATGTTAAGAAGTGGTGCCATAGCCTCCTAGATCCGGCTCGAAGGACCATGTTAAGAAGTGGTGCCATAGCCTCCTAGATCCGGCTCGAAGGACCATGTTAAGAAGTGGTGCCATAGCCTCCTAGATCCGGCTCGAAGGACCATGTTAAGAAGTGGTGCCATAGCCTCCTAGATCCGGCTCGAAGGACCATGTTAAGAAGTGGTGCCATAGCCCCCTAGATCCGGCTCGAAGGACCATGTTAAGAAGTGGTGCCATAGCCTCCTAGATCCGGCTCGAAGGACCATGTTAAGAAGTGATGCCATAGCCTCCTAGATCCGGCTCGAAAGACCATGTTAAGAAGTGGTGCCATAGCCTCCTAGATCCGGCTCGAAGGACCATGTTAAGAAGTGGTGCCATAGCCTCCTGGATCCGGCTCGAAGGACCATGTTAAGAAGTGGTGCAGGTGTTGTGCAAGGAAACGCTTGTATAGCAGTAAACTTGTATTAACAGTTCTTCAGAGTAATTCGGATAGTATTAATATGAATATATAAAGGGTAGGTAGGTATACGGTGCTTGTTCGTCGTGTGTGTCACCGTCTTCACGTAAGGAGCGGTCGTATTGTAGTGGGGTGAATCACGATGAACGGGGCGCTTGGACCCCCCGCGGCTTGTATCCCCCTCCGTCGATTGACGAGTGATGTATGTTCTCAACAGACAGACACAAATCACGTCTTTGTGATGTCCACTATACACAATAGGTTAAGAGTGAAACATGTTATCAGATCACACATTCAACAGAGCGTCCGCTCACCTCGGGACACAGATTACGAAACCTCGCGAGATGTCTCTGTCAACTGTACGCTATGTTTATTGTATACTGGCGGTCGCATGCGACTTCGTCCACGTGATAATTTTAGCTATTCTTTATTCAACCAATGATATTCCTGAAAATATGTTGGTCAAGTGATCAAATTAACACATTATTGACATATTCTGTGATCACTAGTACGGTGTCTTGCGCGGTGCTTCGCGCCGCACCACGCCATAGGTTTTGGCCTATAACTTTTGACCCCTTAGGGCTAGGTCAAATTTTCGATTTTTTGGCTTGCCTCCAGATCGAGGGTTATCCATAGAGGGGTCAACCATTATTGGAGCATAAGCAGTTCTCGAGAGCTAAGGGGGGACAAAAATTACATTCCCCATTTCTATATATAGATTAGCAATAGCAGGAACTACGTCTTTGTGACCACGAGAGAAAATGAAACCCTTTTGAAAGTCAGACAAGGTTTTTTTTTACAGTATTGTGTTACTCCACAGGTGGAGGCTGTAGTGCACCAGTAGGGGTGTCAACATCTCTCAAACCTCTCGACTCACAATATCAGTTGTCTATAACCGGAGGCGTTTGGAGCTTAGACGGCCTAACAGAACTCTCTCATACACTAAAACAAACTTTCAGACAAGTAAAGCACACATTAAAACACAAACTAAGCCCAACAGATGAAAAGGAATGTAAAAAAATTAAAATTAGTGACAACCCTAACGAACAGCAGGAAGTACTTAAAAGTAATGTAACTTCGAACGAAGTGACGGTAGATCGAAATATATTTTGTGGTTTGACAACGAATATAAATGTTCCTATCGATGTTGTGATTAAATGTGATAGTTTAGGCAAAGAGTTGGCGAACGGTCTTATAGATAAAGGTGCTTTAGATGTAATGAAAGTTACACAAGATTTGATAAGGAGTTCTGTTGCTGAGAAAACGTCGTGATTGTTGATCATTTTTTATTGTTGAATTTGTATATTGAAAGTTAATAAATATGTACATTACCTATTCTAATTATACCTACTAAGATTACATCTAAATTCTAATATGCGTCAAAGAAGTCCTCCGCCTCAAGAAGGCTGGCAGCATTGCCACGTTGTATGGCAATGCTTATACTTATTATACAGATAAATTGATGTTGTTAAATAGATTATTTTAAACAATTATGTCTATAAATATTTAGATAGAAATTATAAATCACAAACACTGAAATATCATCGGCAGGACTCGAACTCACGGCCTTTACCTAACGAGGGGAATACTCTGACCACTGAGCTACGACGACCAATACCGACATCATCCAATCGTTGCTTCATATTATAATTTCTAGATCGCGCTTTAAGGTTAGCGTATCCCAGTAATTTTGCCCTTGTTAGCGAAAAACCGGTATGTATTTGTATCGTGTATTTATAACTTTGTTATGTACTATCAACTGCCACATCATATACTATTGTTTTTTTTAATGTAAGTATCAGTTATTTCTTATGAAACGTCATCACGAAGTGTGTAGGTACTGCAATAGGAAAATTATAGCGTTCTTATCATCGATCAAATGTTTATTTGATGGTTCTTGTGCAGGGTGTTACATAAGGGTTATATCAACCTGAAGACACCCCCATCAGCTGGTCGTCCAGAACGCCTTCCAATATGTGTCGACCGCCAAACAAGAAAAGTTCATAAAAAAAACCTTACCGAATAAAATACTCTTGTTTGAACTACACTAGCTAAAATGATTTGATCCTTGTTTGGCGGTCGATATGTTACGGCTAATACCCGAAGTGCGGCTGCACCTAGTTTTAGCCGGTTAGGTTAGGTTACTTTAGTATAGCACCTAGTTCTAACCGGCTAAAACTAGGTACAGCCGCACTTCGGGTATTAGCCGTAACATATACATATCAGAGGCGTACTGGGCGACCAGCTGATGGGGGTGTCTTCAGGTTGATATAACCCATATGTAACACCCTGTATAGCGTGTATTTTTATTTCAAAAAAGATATCTAGGCCAAAAAGTTTTCTGTTTAAAAATGTTGGCTGGCCCACTTTGTAGGGGCCGTTATTATAAAATATTCAATATGGAGAATGTAGAATAAGAGGACAGGGTATCATATTTTTAAGAGTGTGGTAGTTAAATACATAAAATCATGTCTTTACCCCCTAAGAGGCAGACAGAGGCGTGTATTGTCCAGTTTCCGGACAACTCGGATATATTTACCAGGGGGCAGCTAAATAAATTAACAATAATAATTAGCTCAAGACATTTGTCAGTTTCATTTTGTCAGTAAAAAGTAGATTAATATATGCTACTGAATTTCATTAAAATCGGTCCAGCCGTTTTTACGTAACGCTCAAACAAACTTGACTATATTATAATTAAGTATGTCGTAAGTATGTATTTGTATTCAATGTTTAACGTGTGCCCCGTGGTGGGCGAAAAATCGCTGTTTTTAAAGCTAAAAACACTGGTCCTTCACATACGACGTATGGTTAGCGTCAGAACCTCTGGACCAAGTTCGATATTTTATGTTTGGAAAGTGTCAAATTACAGTACCTTTTTGATACTATTTGATACCTAAACTAAATTATTTAGTACCTCGATGGAGCCTGAGAAAACATGAAAAGATAGTCGCCAGACATTCTGACGTCAGGTTGTCTTGATCACATTTTTTTCACATAGGTCCAACATAACCTATTTATTTTTTTGTATATATTTAATACCTTTTTAGTACATACCTGAACATAATTTTATTTTTTATTTTTATGGCGTCCCAGAAAAAAGTTACGACGAATGAAATTTTTTAGGAAGTCAAATTTATTTAATGGCTCTTTAATTTGCAGTATGTTTACCTATATAATATATTATGTACCTATATGTATGACTGGTTGAACGGCTCAAAGTAAGTTGGCTCGTTGGCGCGATTGAGAGGAGGCCTAATGCCCAGCAGTGAACTGATATAAAGCCGATGACAATGATGATATCGTGAACATAATATGGTTTTGGATAATATTTTTGCATTGTGTGTATAATTAGCACCGGTGCATAGATGCCGTCGCGAACCTTCGTCATTAATGACAGTTCCGATTATTTAATTAGATTAATTACATATTTTTTTAACAGATATAAAATAAAAAAAAGACATAAAATTTAGTTTTCCGGTTCTTTTTATATTGCACGGAAGTTTAAAATATGTAACTTATATAATTTCATCTACTTACAATGAACAATACCTACTAAATATCACCCAAAATGAAAATATTACATTTTTTTTAATTCCCGATCCGAGGCCTAAAAAATTTCATTCGTCCGTAACTTTTTTCTGGGACGCCATAAAAATAAAAATAAAAATTATGTTCAGGTACTAAAAAGGTATTAAATATATACAAAAAAATAAATAGGTTATGTTGGACCTAACTATGTAAAAAAAATGTGGTCCAGACAACCTGACGTCAGAATGTCTGGCCACTATCTTTTCATGTTTTCTCAGGCTCCATCGAGGTACTAAATAATTTAGTTTAGGTATCAAATAGTATCAAAAAGGTACTGTAATTTGACACTTTCCAAACATAAAATATCGAACTTGGTCCAGAGGTTCTGATGCTAACGACGTATGCCACGCGTGGGAGACAGCGACACTCTGGTCCTACGTCTTATGACGACTGACGTTTACGTTACCTATCTACGCGCTATGACACTAACTAAACGTGTGTGACAACGACGTACGCGTGGGATAGCATGGGAACACGCGAGTCTGGCGCGGTGACGCGTTAGACAGCGAGGTGAATGACCAGTGTGATCGTTACCATACACATTGTACAGGCCAGATCCTGTTCAGATGTCATAATATGTGGTGTACGTCGTATGTGAAGGACGAGTTTGCCCGTGCCTTAAGTCTCACTCAACCCATCGATTCTTTCGATATTATGTATTTAAATATCTGTTAAGTTTTGAACTTTATTTTTTATGAAGAACAAATTTAATGTTTCCCCACATTTTGTTAATAGGTATAGTTGAATCTTTATTAAATTATGTTGTATGAAATACCCAATGTTGTAAGTATATTGTGTTTGTGTATCGGGTTAGTTTACATTTATTTATGTTTAATTTAAAAAGCTGGGACCTAATATGTTAAGTTGACAAGAAAAAATAATGATCATAATTTTTCTCGTTTTATTTCACATTTTGACATTTTCACATTGATATTTTCGAGGAGAGAAGAGTATTCCAAAAGTTCCGAAGACTAGATACGCCCAAGACAGCCAGCCACAGCTTTAGACGTTCAGTACAAATAATGGGATGTATTTCAGTCCGATCTAAGGCCGTCTGTTTTTTTTTTATAAATATTGTTGGACATTCTCTTCTCACACAATGTCATCTACACCAAACTAAGCTATAAGCTTGTGCTATGGGATCTAGACAACTGATAAACATACTTACATATTTTTAAATACATACATAGAAAACACCCAAACTCCGAAACAAACATTTGTGAATCACACAAATATTTCATTGAAAAACGTCAAAAACAAGATCTCAGAACAATAGCTCCATACAAATTAACTAGCTAGTTCAAGTTTTTGCCACACGCCCACTTATACTTCTTCTTTTAAAAACGGCTCCATCGATTTTGATCGATGATTCGCCAATGTCAAGGTAATGCTTGATTAGCTGATAGTCCCGCACAGAACTAGTTATTCCTAACTAGCTCCAGGTGCAGGACAAGAAACGTTCGGTATGTGAGTATCTGGGAGCCCGATTTTTGCGGAGCGCCAGAGGTAACCTAAAAGGCCACCAGCCATGCGCTCAGCAAAAATCGAACTCCCCCACTTATACTTGCAAGCTGACAATCTTCCGACTGTTTGACTGTTCTGACGTGCAGTGGCGGTTGTTAGTGGTGCAGACCGGTTATCAGCGCTCTATAATTACGTAGTATAGAGATATTTGCCCTGATGGTGTGACCAAGTAATTACCTACTATAGGATCAAAACAAAACAAATATTTTGTAAAATCATTTTTATTTCACAAAAAGAAAATCTCAATCAAAACTCACAAGCATCCTCAGCCAGTTGTGAACAAAACAGAACCTAAATATAACACTAACAAATTAACTACAATTAATTATTGAACTTTATTCATTTCAATATATACCTACCATTTGCAAAGATTCCATACAAAATGGCGTTTTTTTGAAGTACTCATTTACTATCACAGCCTAAAATACTAGAGAAAAAATTTAAGGCTTTGCGTGTCCAAAGATTAGGAATATATAGTACTTAGGCTAGGATCATAGCTCATTATTGTTTCTAAAGTTAAATAATTTAGGATCAATACACACCAGCGGACATCGATGGAAAAATTATGCCAAAATCTAGTCTTTGGAATGACTTTATGTATTACAACAATTTGTCAATACCTTTATAATAAAGCTATTAGCCAAGGAGATATTAACAGTGGTACGATCTTTTGTAGCCTCTGCTTGCTGTTGCAGCAACATGCCAACGACCAGGTAAAATCTCAAGCCACTGCAAAAATAGTAAGAGATTTTTGCAGTGGCTGAGATGTGATTTATGGCCTGGAGTAGTTCCCGAGTTTACACACCTAACTCAAGATATTGTACAGAAGGTAGTTTCACAAAATTATCAGAAGTGGGATTTTTTTGATATTATAAAACCACAGCATTTCGGTCACGTGGCGGTCTGCGATATCATGGGATGATCGTCTAAAGTCGTCGCTTACATGTTTACCGGAAGAAGAACCGGTAAGATATATTATGGACAACTTCGAAATCCTAAACTTACATAATTAAATTACGTCCGCTGATGTACATACACAGACCATTATAATCTAAGAAGCCTGTATTAGGTACCTACCTACACTACAGTAAGTTACATAATCGTTTGGCATAATTTAACCTCAGCATAACAGGGCAATTTTTAAATTAGATTCAGCACGATCTATCATAACATGAAAATATTAAACTAATATTAATAAACAATAATCAACACTAGTTTTAAAATGTTAAAAAATTTCATACTTACCCACAAAGTTAAAAAAAACTTTACACATACCAGAATTATTATGTGATGATTTAAATCGGAAATTGTAAAGTGACATAAGTGTCACTCATGACATCTGTCGACCAAAAATGGAATCTTTCCACTATTAGCGAGATAGACTGGTTTATTATTTCTATCTCACGAAGTTCGACTATGAATGTTGAAAATCGTGCTAATGCACATTGCTTCAATGTACGTTACTTGAGTAGCGCTCAGATCTCAGCAAAACCATACATAGTATGTTTTCGAGTCTTCACGAGGCGCGTAAAATATTATATATATATGCGTATATTAAATATATTACCTTTTTAAATATGTAATATCATTGTTGGAAGGTTTATTATATAGCTTGCCAAGTGTGAGTTGGCGTCTGGCAAAAACTAGAACAATTCTTTTTGTATAGTTATTGTTCTGAAATTTTGTCGTTGAGAATTGGAACGCCAACTTATAATTGGCAACCTGTATAAAAGGCGGACAACGCATCTATAGCTTTTATACATCATTGGTCGCTGTGCAACCTGACCGAACTAGTGCTTATTTTGGCAACGAACTAACGTCAGCATATCAATAAAGCGTAAAATAATATTGTCAACCGAACTTCGTGAAATATTTATACATTAAGGAATTATATTCTTTACTACATGTGAAGGTTTTATTCGACGTCCTCCTCCTGGAGCATCTTGCCGCTGGCCTTCATCGAAGAGCGCATCCTCTCTGACACTTCGGGGAGTTTCTTCAGGAGCAAATGGAAGATTGGGGCTGGCATTGTTTGTTGCAGTACCTGGAGTAAAAAATTATTGGTAAAGCAGTGAACGGCAAAAACATAGAAGCGTAACTTCAAACAAAATCTCTTAAATAAACGGTCCCATGATATATTTTGGTATCTGTAAATAACGATTACTATTACGGTTGGCTCTGTTCTGAATGTACGTCTCTGATGTGCTAACAACACATAGCAACTATCGCACGATTAGCGCGCGAAGTGACAGGCCGGCTTGAAGAACAGAATTACACATGTTTGCGGCAAGATGTGCCTAGCGACGGCAAGATTTGCGTTGTGTCATTTTCGAACGCTAGAAATGCTTCTATGTTTACGGCTGGAAGCTTGTTAAATAGCCAGTTCAATCTAAGGATGGATGACCATTTCTTAAGACATTGAGAGCCGTCCATGCTGGAGAGCATGTTAAGACGTTGGTCTCAGTTCTCATTTGAACATCTATAACAGTTGTTACATATATTTGGAGTTCTCAAAAATCTGACTAGTCACTCTCTCACCAATGGGACGTGGGGGTCAGATCCATTCAGGTTTAAAACGACAACTTCCCAAAACATTCTTCAGTCGCTTGACGGAATATATCTAAGTACAATCACATCACATCTTGGACTGCGAAAGTCGAGCCTAACTGGTGGACTTAACAGTAAAGTAACAAAACCAAGCTTCTCCAGCCTACAGTACGCTAAAAACTCTAACCATATAGTAGGAAAACACTTACACTCAGTAACTGTTGTGTCTGTCCGCAGACTGCCACAGCCTGCCCGAGGTGCTCCACGCCTGCCTCCACATCTCCAGCCGCTAGGAGCTCTTCTCCCAGTTGGATCTGAGGATGTAACAAACATCGTAATTTCATCCATCCTACCCTTTTTAAGGTTCTGTACCCAAAGGGAAACTGGGCCATATTACTAAGGTTCTGCTGTCCATCCGACCGTCTATCACCAGGCTGTAACTCATTATTAGTTAGACAGGTGAAATTTTCACAAATGATGTATTTCTGTTGCTGCTATAACTAAACACTGGGCCAGGTTTTATATATAGATGGTATGTAACCCTCAGCGAGTGAGTCTGATTGCACTGGGCCAGGTTTTATATATAGATGGTATGTAACCCTTCGCGAGTGAGTCTGATTGCACTGGGCCAGGTTTTATCATTTTAGAACGATATGTAATGGTTGCTGCAGTACCTGTTGCAGGAAGAACCTCTGCATGGCCTCATGGTCACTCATATCGGGCAGGGGACCTCCCATAGTGCGCGATCGGGACGCATTCTGTTGGGCGTTCTGTCTGCCTGTAAAAAGAGAAGTTTCAACTTTATAAATCACACAACAAATATATATGTTTGGGCCCGCTATTTATGAACCAATTTCAAATACTCGAGGTTCTCAATTATAAGGTTTTTTTTTAATGTTTGTAACCTTATATCTTTCGGCTGGGTGAATCGATTTGGACATTTTTAGGCTTTTTTGGCTACTACTAATAGGAGCGGAGTATCAATGAAAATCTATTTCTTTTCAACCGACTTCCAAAAAAGGAGGACTCAATTCGACTGTATGTTTTTTTTGTAATTTTTTTTTTAATGTTTGTTACCTCATATCTTCAGACTGGGTGAACCGATTTTAAAAACCCTACTAATATTATAAATGCGAAAGTTTGTAAGTATGGATGTTTGTACTCTTTCACGTAAAAACTACTGAACGGATTTTGATGAAACTTTACAATAATATAGCTTACAGATACATCAGAATAACACATAGGCTACAATTTATAAAGATACGGCGACGAGAACAATAATCACGCGGACGAAGTCGCGGGCGACCTCTAGTTTCTTTTATAATTGGAAGCTACTACTTCCCATGAGTAGTGTGCACTTTGGTAGTTTGAAGTCCGTTGATGTGTCAATTTTTGACGTTTATTTTATACTAGTACGGTGTCTTGCGCGGTGCTTCGCGCCGCACCACGCCTAGGCTAGGTCAAATTTTCGATTTTTTGGCTTGCCTCCAGATCGATGGCTATCCATAGAGGGGTCTACCATCATTGGAGCATAAGCAGTTCTCGAGGGCTAAGGGGGGACAAAAATTACATTCACCATTTCTATTGTATAGATACTATGTTAAGATGTATATATGTGTGAGTTATGTTGATTCTATTACATAACATCAGCAGAGCACGAAATTACACTTTCCAACATCACAGATGCATGAAGTTAATATTATTCATTACACACACAAATTGCTCGGACTGCAAAGATTCTATTTAATGGCTGTGGGAATTTTTCGTTTTTGGTTATGGATATTTGGCGGTGCCCAGTGGCTGCAATAGTGCCTATTACGTGGGACCAACAAAGTAGCTGGCAGGGTTGTGGGTCTGTAATGCACCTTTGCCTGCGCCTTCGAGGATATTAGCGTGATATACCGCGTGTTACATAAGGGTTATATCAACCCGAAGCCAGCTCCATCAGCTGGTCAAAATTTTATTTACATAAACAAAAATAATCCTTTAAGGACGCCTACACCGCCGCGACGCCCGCGCCTCCGCCAAGGGCATTGTACATACGTACCACGCGTTCATTGTCTAGTAGTAGCTACGTCAACTTGACGTCGTCAAGCCGTAGCGTTGGGACACGTTTGTATTGATTTGAAATATCCTTTTAAATTTTTTGATGAACTTTTTTCGTCTTCTTTGGCGGTCGCCACATATCGAAACGGGTTCTGGTCGACCAGCTGATGGGGCTGTCTTCGGGTTGATATAACCCTTACGTAACATCCTGTATGTATGTCTGTACACACACAAAATCACATCTTTATCACCAATAGGCAGAGGCGATTATTGTGAAGTAGTATTATAATTATTACATAACAAGTAAAGGGAAGCTACTGCACTACTGCTACTGTGTGTAATTAATATTAATTTATTACAGTATTATAATGTAACTATTTTTAAATTATGCAATTTGTTTCCTTTTTAGTAAATATGCATAATAAAGTTGTTTGTTCCATAATGTTGTTTTAATAAATCTTTTTATTTAAATTTAACTATTAAATAGATGATTCTCATGACCGGAATAGCTTTCTCATATAATACCCCTAGTTATGTGTTCTCAATTCCCATGGGAACACAACTACTGGGTTAAACATAATTATACCATAGTACTCAGGGATACTGTAGCATCATTGACCGAGCGAGCGAAGCATCTCAGTTTCAACTCGAGGACTGGCCGATTTGGCATTGTTTGTCTGTATGTATGTTTGTCAGTTCCGATCTACAGGCCGCATTTTTCAGCCGATTTTCATGAAATTTGGCACAAGTGTTCTTTGTTGCAAGGCGCAACTTTTGTCGAAGGGATTTTTCGATTGGGGGGAAAATGGGGAAGAAATGCGGAGAATTTTTTTTGCATGTTCAAATAAGGGGATGTTTCGTGTTCGCTAGGGCGAGTGGGATATGTTTCAACTGGCGAATTGGATGTGTTGTCAGTGTTCCCCATTTTAAAATGGAGAAGAAATGTGGAGAAAATGATCATTTCTCATTTTCTTTTTTGCTTGTACCTCTGTTGGTGCACATGTGCACACCAGACCACGTCCCAAAAGGATGTTAGGGACCCGAAAATAATGAGAGGTCTACTGTTTGCGAACTACTAGTATTAGTAAGTGTAAAAAATGGTTTAGTAGTTTCGGAGCCTGTTCATGCAAACAAACAAATTATATAATCACGCCCATATCGGTGAGATGGTGAGCAGAGATGCATTACACACAAGTGGTTGAATTCTTGACAACACTCATAGTCAAAATGCTTTAAATGACCCGAGGAATATGAATTTTGATCCTGTGATTACTTTCATTAGGTACTGGGTAGTCAGATATTTAATAAATGGTCACAACAGGTTGAAATATGATTGTGTAAAATTCTAAATTGATATGTAAAAAATTGTGTATTGAACACACTAGAGAAGGCATAAAGGTTTAGTGTATAGTATATCATGTAATGCAAAACAAAATTTGGCACTACACTTTGCCAATTGCTAATCAATCTTTCCAATCAATGCTATCTGTATACTAAAAGGTAGTATATCTCTTATACAAGAAATGCGTTTCAAAATAAAATAAAATAAAATAACGTTTATCTTTGAAATTTTTAGAAAATTATTTAGATTCGTCAAAAGTTGTAGTCTCTTATACAATAAATTATGAGGGTAATAATATAAATAAGAAAACTGAAGCTGATGCATGACAGTACCCTTTATGAAATTTTTAGGTTAGGCAGAAGGTGAAAACCTTGTAACTTGTAATAGCAAAGTAAGCATATTAAAACCAATACGTCCACACTTTTAAACTCAGTTTTAGTCAAGAATTATGATACTTACGTTCTCTTAGCTTTTTTTTGAAGAGTGGATCCTTTCGACGCTGTTGGTCAAAGTACACACAATATCCTAGGAACAAAGTGCCAGCTATGCCAACTGCAATTCCTAATCCTGCACGAGTAATCTCCATGTTAACAATAACAGATCGAAAGTCTCTTTCATGTAAATTCACGTACTTAATGTGCCAAATCGCTTTTCTTACAGAATTTTGATGTCCGCCATTTGTAAAAAAGGATTATTTTAAAATATTTTTTTCATAAAATGGTAACACCGACGATTTAATTTTTTAAATATTTTTCACTTGATATGTAGGTCTTTTGCAACATATCAACCGGGTGGCCAACAAACTAATGTCATAATTTTATAAATATCCAAATTGTTAACGATTTTTCAATAGCCATACAATGCATTATATGAGTATTGTTAATAAAATTATCAACACCAGTATGTATTGAGTTTCCTTGTCAATTTAAGTATCGATTTAATCATCATCGTATTTGTACAACACTAAAATTTGAAATTGTTGCCACAGTAAAATTTCCTTGTTTACACCATGTTATGAATTTAGAATTTAAAAATACTTTTCTTTGACCTAACGTGGAATTGATCATTCATGTCGAAATCTGACCCCTGTAAGAAATTTGCTTGTGAAATCCAGAGATGCCTGAATGGTGAGTTTTTTTAATATAATTTTAATTACAAATCTACGCCGACAGCCGACGTTAAGTCAGTCGCCATCTTTACTTCAACCTTTCAATCGCCCCTAGGATTTGCAGGCGTTTCATCGCCGTTTTTCAATGTTTTGCTTAAATAAATGCTTACTATTCTGTTCTAAAGCCTACTGATATATTTCGGGTCGCCAGTGTAAGTGATAAGTGTAAAAATGAGCTTTTTTGGATTCGGACAGACTGCGGATATTGAAATCGTATTTGATGATGCTGACAAACGGAAGGTGGCCGAAGTGAAAACGGATGAAGGTAAAAAGGAGAAGTTGTTGCTTTATTATGATGGCGAAACAGTTTCGGGTAAAGTTAATGTTACCCTAAGGAAACCCGGATCTAAACTTGAACACCAAGGCATCAAGGTCGAACTGATAGGTCAGATCGAGTTGTTCTACGATCGGGGCAATCATCACGAATTTATCTCGTTGGTGAAAGAGTTAGCGCGTCCTGGTGATCTATTACAGCATACCTCATACCCATTTGAGTTTGCGAATGTGGAAAAACCATATGAAGTGTATACGGGCGCAAATGTCAGACTTAGATATTTCTTGCGAGCCACTATCGTGCGCCGCCTTACTGATGTTGTCAAAGAGGTGGACATCGCCGTCCACACACTGTGCAGCTATCCGGATGTGCTTAACTCGATAAAAATGGAAGTAGGTATAGAGGACTGCCTACATATAGAATTTGAATACAACAAATCGAAATATCACCTGAAAGACGTAATTGTTGGTAAAATATACTTTTTACTTGTACGTATCAAAATCAAACATATGGAAATATCTATAATAAAGAGAGAAACTACAGGTTCTGGCCCTAACACATTTACCGAGAACGAAACAGTTGCTAAGTATGAAATTATGGATGGAGCACCAGTGAGAGGTGAAAGTATTCCAATAAGAGTGTTTTTGGCAGGTTACGACCTAACACCAACAATGAGAGATATAAACAATAAGTTCTCAGTACGTTATTACCTAAATCTTGTATTAATGGACACTGAAGATCGCCGCTACTTTAAACAACAGGAGGTGACACTGTGGAGGAAGAGTGACAAGTCTAGGTTACCGTTGCATAATGCACACGTTCCCCAAACTCTGTCACATCCAAGTCAGCAGATGCCAAGGCAATTGAGTGTCTCAAGTGAAGATAATTCACATAGTATATCTTCGTCTAATCCTAATATTATGCAAAGATCTGTTTCTCCTTCAATGTCTGATGGTGACAAACAAAATGGTCCTTCAGAAATGGAGCAAGAGAAGCCTGACATCATTGTAAACCAACTATCAAATGCACACATTGAAAGTAATGAACAAGATGAAGTAGACGATGAACCTATTGTAAACAAAACAGTGTCTTCGGAGAAACCGCAAATTGCAGACAAACCTCAAATCTCAGAGAAGCCAGTAATTCCAGGTAAACCTGTAGTAACCCAGCCTGAAAGTGAAGCTAGTCCAAGCCAATAGCCAATATGCATTTGCGCGGTCAATATGACAAGCGCTGAAGGAATGAACTGTATGTTTACATATTTAAAAAATATAGTATAAATAGGGGTCTGCTAATTATTTTTTTCACTATCAACGGTATGTTTATAGTGAATGAAAATTAGTTAAACCCATATACAGAAATTGTTGTAGAAATCAGGATTTTTATTATTTAAATGTTGGAGTTGTATAAATTAAAATTATTGACTTAGTGAGTACTGTCATCATTGGAATATCAGCTATAAAGTAAGTGTACATTGATATCATATAAGGAAATCCATAAAATTAGTCATGCACTGCATGACTAAATTTATGGATGGAAACTTTAGATCAGCCCTTTATTTGTATACCAGTCTATTCCAATTAAAATAAAAACAACCATGAAGGTCTTTAATGTAGAATGAAAAGTGATAATAAAAATTATGTATGTATAAATATTAGTGGTAACTATTATATTTTTATGAGTAACGCAATGAGCAAACATTTCGATAGGTATTTTAACATCTGCATTTATCACTATGTTTGATGCCAGCTAAAACTGACATTATCTAAACTTTATGTTAAATACTTGTATATTCTTATCATTATACCAGTTATAATTTTTAACAAAATAATTTACAACGGTTGAAACATCATCATGTGTGGGCTCAATCACAAAGGGGCTTTTTATTTAACATGGTTGAAAAAGGATTTACACGCTTCGCCCCCAGTAGGTCAGCGGGATGGTTTCGTGTAGGACTCCCGGCCCTCTCATAGAAATGGGCCGGGCTAACAACTAAACCTCAATAGGGCTACTCCTTGGCCTTAGCTAGGCCATATAGGCAGAAGCGAAGGCCTGCTCCTCAAAGTGGCAGGGTTTGCCATAACATTGTTTACCTATAATATGTGATTATTTTAATTTATAAATATCTGGCAGATTTTAAAATATATTAATTAAAATTATAAGGGTTCTATACTGATATTTACACAGTGCAAAGGTAGGAGTGCAAACTTTCATATGAGAGGATAGATATAACTAATGTGTAGTTTATATGTATATTAAATAAAGAATTGAAAAGAAAATAAAAAAAGCTAAGGTCGGAGGGTAGATCCGGTACACTTTCGGTCACAAACAGTTGCCCTTGCACCTATTCTAATCAAGCATGACAATATGCTAACACCGTTTTCGATATATGAGTGTGTGGACGGACGGGCCGACTACAAGAAGACAAAGATCGAAAAGACATTATATTCAATCGTATTATCTTTCTTGTAGGTGTTTATGTTTTATCATCAATAATAAATTAATTACTAATTTTTAGTGATTTGTCATAAGTAACGTCATAGTTTAATATTTTTTACAAATTACGAAGGCATCATTTTGAGATTTTTAATAAAAAAAAGGTGATTTGATTCTAATATTATATACAATAATACATAAAATTAGATGACTGTTTGGTCTATACAGTCTATATGGTATAGGTTTGCATACATACTATCTTTGTGTTGTGTACTTATGTTAAAGGATAACTGGATTTAAAATTTTTTCATAAGCATAATGAAATAAATATTAATGAATTGCAAAAATAGTAAATCGATTTAATTATGAACGTACGTTCATAAATAAAATATGATGGGGAAAAAAGAGATAGCTGTTGTCTATATACAATACATAGAGTATGTTGAAATTATTGATAAAATGTGTTTTAAATTGTCATTAGTTTTTTAATGATTGAACTATATTTACATTAGATGCTTTTAAACAGTCGCATAACATACAAATGTATGTATTGTATACTGAATTTTATTTTTTCAAACTTCCAAACAAGACACTGATAGCTAATATAAAATGAAAACAGTTTTTGTCTCCAGACTATAAATACTTTATTTTATATTAATTTATACACTGATTAATGACTATGACACTTGATGGAAGTTACTACACAATATGTTGAACAAAACACAAAAGTTTTTGGAGTTCACGTAAAACGAACGCTGTGCGAGAGTGAGAGGGGTGTTTGCGCATCGGTGCTCTTGCTGTTACCGCCATACAGGGTTTTACATAAGGGTTATATCAACCTGAATACCCCATCAGCTGGTCGTCCAGAACCCCTTTCGATATATGTCAATTCTGGACGACCAGCTGATGGGGGGGTCTTTGAGTTGATATAACCCGTATTTAACATTCTTTATGTGACGCGAAGTATTCTTTTTCACTTGTTTTAGTAAAATTTATAGAAAAGTATATTGTGATTTGTTCAATAGTCTTTGACTTGTTAATGTCCTAAAGTATATGGGACGGTAAACTGATTTATCACAAACTGATATAGAGCCAATGTGTATATTAGGACAACCTACTTTTTAAAATGAGTCCCAACTTTTTGTTCCGTCAAGTGTTGATGTACATTAACAAAAAGTCATGAAATCTGTAAGGTGTGTCAAGTCCATGTAATGAGACTTGGAAAAAAATATTGCAAATACACGACTTACGGTTCTGAAGCTACTGGACTCAGCTTGGAATGTAAATGAGAATACAACTAAAATTGTAAGACGTGTCTGACGGGAGACTGTCAAGGCTCTAGACTAGACAATGAACGTACGGCATTTAAATTGCTCTTCAGCTGTAAATTAGCAGTTAAAATGTTAGTATGTATGTCTGCAATAGAGCTGTAAACCTATCTTGCAGCCGGGCGTGCCGTTAAAATGTCGTCCGGCTGTCTTAAGCCTTAAGGCACTTTTTCTGTAACGCGTTTATTCACCAGTGTGCGGGACTCTCCCACAATGCGTGTCTGGTAGAAAAACGCTTGACAGAAAAACCGCTCTTAGGCAGGAACTCGACCTGCGCGTGTGTACTGTGTATCTGTATACACTGCGTTGTGCACACACCTTTATTTTTGTTTTATGCCACAAGTAGTTATTTGTACATATCAAGGCATTGTCAAACAATGTGGAATCAATAATATGTATTGTATCCATCAATTTATTTCAATTGATTCTATTAAGCGTGTTATTAACGGCAATTGAGATAGTATCGGCATTTACTGATGTAAATAGTGTTCCCCCCTCTCCCCCAAAACGGAAAACACACGATGAATCAACTTCGACACAGAATTGGTACGTTTTACAAAAAAAAAACATCGGAGGTGTATGTTTTCCAAACATGCTACATGTAAACATAAGTGTCTCAAGTGCGTGAAAAAGGCCAGTGTCAGAACTTATCTCTCTACTAGATCTCTTTTGCCGGCAACTAGAACACTCACTGGTTTCCGTTCCCATATAAATTGCCCAATCATCTGATGTTGATATTCGGATATATTTAATGCAATATCTACACGTGGAAGTACGTTTGTGTGTACTGTGTAATTTATAAATTAATAATTTCCTGTCACTTCGCCGGCGAACCTGCCCTCTATTAGCAGGTTAACTACACCCCCGATCCCGACACTGATAGGCACTTTTAGATTCACATATCAATTGATCTGCAACCACGGACAGCAGTTGACTAAACGAGTAAACATCCGATTTACTCCAATGATATCCCAAAAAGAAAATAACGATCGCATGTCAGAAATTCTCCGAGTTCATTGCCATGTTTCTATGATACGTAATTGAAAAAAGTACCTTAATGATGTTTGGACATTATTTCACTTCAATTTCGCACAAGTAACTAATTCCCATCCAACCTATTTATTGTATAGTTTTAAAATGGTCGTTGGATCTAGCGTATATTAGGTTCAATTAATCTCAGTCCTAAATGGGATCGGAGATCATAGGTTTGAGTTAGACTTCTGGAATCCGCTGGAAGAGCAATTCTTGTTTTCAGCTTAACTAGCTAGTTATATAATAAATTTACCTATTTAATATACGCTAAGTCCAATCACATTCTGATCGAAGTACCACACCATATCCGTATGGATTAGATTCTATTAATTTTAATGCAATCTAGATAAAGTATAAAGTTATTTTAAAAATATTGTGTTACGTAATTATATATGTTTGATTTAGTATCACACTGTATATCTTGTTTCTATTGAGATTAAGAAGGCATGTCGATTGTATTGTAACTTTATTGTTAATAAAATATATATGTATAAATTGCTGACAAAGGTTTTTTTATTAGATCATACTATAAGGGTAGTGAGGTACCAGAGGCACTCGGCAATGGACATAGGAGCTGCCGCGGCCTTAGGTCTAAGGGCTTAACTACTACCTCTGTATGCTATGTGACTGCGCTGTGGGTGCGCTTGCGGGTTATGCATATCTATATTCGTAACCAGAACCTCCTATTCTGTTATGATCGCCTGGTACTTTTTCGGAATAATGAGTTCAAACATTCAATCGGTATTCACTGAATTTAAAATCTTGAAGGCTCTTATGTTGTTATTATTCCTGATACATTTGAGGTGGACGGTGGAAATTTTATATTTCCCACGGTCCACCCAGGTGGTCACAGGTGGTCCGTTGTAAAAAAAAACTTCCCACGGTCCACCCAGGTGGTCTCAGCAGATGAACAGTGGTAAATAAGCGAAATAAATCACGTCATAATTCATTAAGAATTGTCATTATGTTACCAGCTAAATCTATATATAGAAATGTCTTAAAGGGAATGTACCCCTTAGCTCTTGAGAACTGCTTATGCTCCAATGATGGTTGACCCTTCTATGGATAGCCCTCGATCTGGAGGCAAACCAAAAAAAAACGAAAATTTGACCTTGCCCTAAGGGCTCAAAAGTTATAGGCGCGAAGCACCGCGCAATACACCGTACTAGTAGTTAGCGTCACGCGTCTATCTGAGAAAGTACCCACTGTTTCGAATTGGAAAAAAACTTTCTGTCAAACAATCATGACGTAATATGAAAGCCACCTTAGATAATTATTTTATTCTGCTTTTTAGAAAGTAGGTAGGTATTTTATTTTTGTTGTTATAGCGGCAACAAAAATACATCATCTATGAAAATTTCCACTGTCTCTATCACGTTTCTTAAGCATCAAATACACGTAACGGTATACTTGCGCAAACCTAGTACAAATTAGATTTCCGCAAACCTATGTTGTTTGTTTGTTGGGGTTTTCTCATAATATACAGACTAGACAGACAAAAGCCAAATTGTCCAGTCTCGGAATGTAGACGCTTCGCTCACTCGGTCAACTAATAGTGAGTCAACTACTTTGTTAAATCGCAAATTCACTACAATGCCATCTCCCTCAGCGTCTATTCACTTAAATAAATTGCTAAAAACTGTTATTTTCATAAATTATAAATACATAATGTAGAGAAAATAGTAGGTACCTACTTGCCTACTTGTCTAATTTTACTTTATTTTACCTATTGTCGTTACGCTTACGAGACAGAGTTGTCATTGATTGATGCGAATGTAAGGCTGCGTTTATACCGTCTGCGACGAACGAGGTTATTTAGTCAATAAATGATTAAAATCCTCATATTTTCAACAGACTTCCAAAAAAGGAGGAGGTTCTCAATTCGTCAGAATTTTTTTTATGTTGGTTACCTCATATCTTCGGACTGGTTGAACCGATTTTGAATTTTTTTTATTGGAAGCTACTACTTCCCAATTTGGTCCCATTTCGGTAGTTTAAAGTCGGTTGCTGTGTCAATTTTTGACGTGTATTTTATATTAAAATAGACTCGTACTTACAAACTTGTGTTTTAACTGCCTCGATGTTGCAGTTTGTCTTGGATTTGTGTTTTCTATGTGTAACTAGTACGGTATCTCCCGCCGTCCTCAGGCTTCGATCATGGAGGACGATAGTCTTGGGCGTAGTCGCGGAGTCTGGGGCGCCCTGGCCGCCGACTACGGAACTCGCCGGGGAGGGTACGCTCCCTCCCGGCCGCCTCCTTCGCGAGCATGACTTGCTCGCAGAAGGACACGGCCGCGTTCCACCTACTCCGGCTGGAGACCATGGCTTGAAGCATGGTCTCCAGCGAGAGGGTATACACGCCCAGACCCACTACGAGGTCCCGGCGCTGGCTCGCCCACGCTGAGCACTCCACCAACGCGTGGAGTGCGTTGTTTTTACCCTGTAGACTAGACTATACAAGGTAGAGGATTAAATTTCCCACAATTTTTATTTTGAGTCCATTTTATACGTTAAATACTTAAACTAAAGACCATGTCTGTATACATGGTTAGAGAGAAGCGTTTATAAATGGCCAAACCTCGACACTAAATTAGTTGGTCGCACGTATTAGGGCGCGAGCGTTTCCGGGCACTTTGAACTGTCAGAGTCAGCAGGTGTAAGGTGTGCGTGTAAGTGAGTTGGCCCCCAGTGAACTTGAAGAGAAGAGGTCACTTAGCGCCTAAAGTTGCATCAAGACAAGACAGACATAAATCAAATTATTCTTTCAGTTGGGTAAATTCCTTAAATATATGCTCAGATAAACGCTCTCACGTGACGTATAACACTGCCTTATAATAGGCATGGCAGACTTCCTTCACACTTTTATGGTATCACGTGTCCGATTAATTTGGTGGATTAATGCACAAGTAGAAGCCATTTCCTTTCTAACTTCTTCGACTGTTCTGTGGTTAAATGCGTGATAGAGATGGATTTAATAGCGAATGACAGAGTTGTCCGTTATCTCTAAAATCAGAAGAAAGAAAAACACTTCTTTGTGCACAGACAAGGTCAAAATACAAACAATACAGGGTGCACAATCCTCACCAACGCGGTATGAAACCCGACCAAACCCACACAGGTGGCCAAAGGCGCCACTGGAAATTCCCTGTGTGCTCACCAGAGGCGCTCGGCATTGGACGTCGGAGCGGCTGCGGCCCTGGCCAGCGGAACTTAAAATAGGGTACACAAGACAAAACAAATACTTGTGTGTCTGTGTCCTTTGTACTGGCTAATCTCGAAACGACTGAACCAATTTTAACGGGGCATTTAACTGGCAGATAGAAAGAAAGAAAGACACGTTTAATTCGCAAACATATACATGCCGATTAAAAGCATATCAGAATACACAAAGAGAAATTAAAGGTAAAAAGCATCGGTTGTATGCTAGTACACGCCATATCTCTGTGGAATCTGGTCTCCTCTCAGCTTATGCTGACGTGGGCAGACCCGATACTGACAGCTGGTGTTATAAGAAGTAAAAATAAATAAATATGTTAGGACAATTCACACAACGCCATCTAGTCTCAAACTAAGCAGAGCTTGTGATATGAGTATCTACTAGATAAACTGATGTAAATACTGTCATACATTTATTTTGTAAATATATACATATTATACACTAGCTGTTGCCTGCAGCTCCGCCTGCGTGTTATAGTTTTCCATCCAGACTTCGACACAAACGTATATGTCTTCACACAAAGTTTGTCCCGACCGGGAATCGAACCCGAGACTCCGGCGTCGAAAGCGGGTGCGAATTAAAAAAACTTTTCCCGCCAGCGAAGCCGAAGGCTTAAAGGTACTTACACATTATGAACACCCCACCCTACCTCCTCAAATCATACGTTAAGCATAGATAAGCCCACTTTTCGCCAGTAAATACGTTAGTACCATGCTTAGTATACATTTAAATTAGCAAGTTAGCTTATGTGCCTATCTCTACGGTCCCAGGTAATTAAGGTCTTTTGTAAGGTTTTTCTTTTGGTCCATTGAAATTTATTCATTTTGTTAGCATAAGGCCAAACCTCTGTTGTTTTATTGTGCTGTTTTGTACGTTAAGGCAGGTTTTCACAGGGTCAGTGCACAAGTCAGTATCGGCGCCAGTGTAGACGCCGATACTGACTTCATTCAAATTACTTCCCACCGCTCTGCCTGTACTGGCTTCAAATCAGTTTACATTGGGTTTTTCTCGGGTCAGCGCTGGCTTGTCTCGAATTCGGAGTCAGTAACTTGCCCTGTGTAAATCAGCCTTTACGCATTGTAAATTAAGAAACGATAATAAAAAATAAAAAAAATTGAGTGCGAGTATACCTATTGCCGCTTAGATGGAACTTTTGTGGTTGTCAGAATCTCGTCCGTATATCGGTAGGTGCACCACTTGCAGGTTTTTGGGTGTCTTAGATCTTAATGGGACCCCTTACACTTCAAACAAAATTAATATTAAATACTAGCTGTTGCCCGCAACTCCGCCTGCGTGTTATAGCTTTCTTGATCACCAGTTACTGATTTATTATGTATAGCTGTTAGCGATATTGTATCTTAAAATAAAATATTATAGTATCTTAGCCGTGTGCAGCCTACGACAAACTTATTATTTGCAGTTGGTACAGTAATCGGGTCTAGGGATCGAACCGCAAAATTAAGTTTGTTTTTTATTGCATATACTTTTCCGGGATAAAAGTACCCAGCGTGGTGGCCAGAATATTAAAGAATATTTTTACCAAGTTTCATCGTAATCGAACCGGTAGTTTTTGCGTGATGCCTGAACAAACAGACAGACAAAAAAAATTTTGGGTTCGGTGTCGGTCTAGTAACACCGCTGCCATTAATTTTTTTGATATTTTCAATATACAGAATTTTCACTTCTACAGATTTATTATAAGTACGAGTACATATAGATTGCATTGAAGGTACATACCACTTTTCATAATGTACTGATATTAATTGCGCATCTTATATTGATTTTAACGCCCTGTAAAACTGCAATAGCAGCTCCGAGCTTTTCCGGGATATAGGGCATTCCCAGGCCCTTCGCCCTTCACCTGATACCTACTCATAAATCTAGGATCGGATGCGCTACGCATGTAGACTTTTACACCTCACGACTTTGCAAATAAAAAAAATATTGTACAGAACACACAAGTAGGTACTTAAATATTAAGCAAACTAACCTAAAAGGCAAACACAGCCCACAAATCGCCTGCAGGCCCAGATGGGGTATTTTTTTTTCCAAAATATCTAACAAAAGACGAGCGACGTCTATCGATTGAAAGCCACTCTCGCAGCGTCTGCACCGTTTCGGGATAGTGGTCCAGTTGGTTGTCCGGTCTAGTTGGACCACGGGCCTTTATCGAACCACGGGCCTTTATCGAACCACGGGGTGGTGGTACGGCACCACTATAGAGTTCCCAGGTCCAACTAAAGTAGTTAAATAATGTAGGTATTATAGGCGATGGAAAATAAGAGAACTTTGTAGTTGGAATTGCGCGTGTGCAAAAAAACTCAAGAGCAGTGTTCGATACCATTACCAAAAAGAATTCCGACCAATCAAAAGAACCGGTAACTTTTTAAGAATAATGTTGACACATAATTGCTGACATGGAACCAAGCTGAGAGTTCGCTTTGCACTTTTAATAATAAAAAACATGATGCGTATACTATGTACAATATTCTTATATATTAAATGACATAAGTAGTCATAAAAAGGTTATATAAAAAATTTAATTTTGAAAATTATAAATTATTATGGTTCGCCTACAGGTATTATTACATATTATACGTATATTAGGCAACACAAGTGTTATAAGGTCGAAACATTTTCTGTTTCTTCGAAAATAATGTGATTGAGATGTCATTCGATTCGGAATGGCATTGCTTTACACATTATATGGAAGTGGCTTCGAAAGCAGGTGCGAGCGGTGAGTGGTGTGAACCGGTTTACCTTTTTTGTTGTGAGACTAGGCTCTAGTTTTGTTTTATCCTGAAAAAAAAAAATTCAGAGTTATGTCAACAAAGTCGAAAATCACTTGCATCAATTTTTCACACATTTTCCTAGGCCATATGTGCTAAATACATACACACCATTTATACGTTTCTTTTTTCGTTTCCGATATACATTGTTTATGCTTCAATAACACTCACTAATGATTGTTAGTTTTTCCATACTTTTGATATTTGTACAATAAAACCACAATATAAAAAGTAATTCTTTTTGCTTACCTTACGTAATAGTCTGTCCGTTATAATTTTTTAACAAATTGTCCAGTCCCAGCTCCAAATATACCAGGAAAATGCTCTGGGCCAGGCCAACATTTTTGCTATATCAAATGTATGGGAAATGTATGTGTTAGCGATACACGACGCTTTTACTGAAATGGTGCTCGTGTATCGCAAAAGATACACATAGCGCTGAGCATGTTAAAATTAACTAGAATAATACAAACCAGCATTAGACTATTCTGTGATTGGATTCGGGGTCATCAAAATATTCCAATGGGTTGACCCAAGTCAGCCTCACCATCTAACAGACAGACGAAGCACTGGCAAATATACTCTAAATACCTGTACAAATATACTGTGTATGAATATTAGTTCATACAATGCTCGACAGATGGCGTTGCTTAAACCCTTCATCGCACTATCATTGTGTTCGCGATATTATAAAATGTTTCACATTGTTTTTGTGTACGGTATGAATCCACTGGGGTACGCAATATAACCTAGGAATATATCCTTGTGTTTTTTTAGGGTGTTTTCCCCTCTCCCGATGGACCTGGAGGAAATCTGACCCCGACCAACAATGTGACTAGCAAACCCCTTTGTGTAGATATAAAGAATTCAAAATTCCTGTTGGAATTGGGCACTAGAAAGTGATTCCACGCGGGCTGTCAGCTACTAGTGTATAAATATCGGAGAGTGATCGTGTCGTGAGGTGTTAACACACTGTGACGTGCAGTGCGCAATTGCATATCCGGACGCTCAAGCCATCTATCAGTTCCCCGGGCCCCACCTGTAGGGCCAGTCGATTCCGATATAAAAATTATTTGATAGTAAAAATTAAAATGTCTAAGTCCCTAACGCCTTCGCCAGTTACGGTAATTCAAGCACCACCAGTTCGGCAGCCAAAGGCACGCGCTATACACCAGGCACACCACTATAGGAGTAGGTTCGATTGCTTCCGCTTGTTGGTGCTGGTTATATTAGTATTCCAATTAATTATCGCAATCTTTATGACGCGAGCGTTAAGTCATTTGAGCGCGCAACATGTTGCCGACCGAGGAAACTCGACATGCAACCCTAAAGGTAGGCCATTCTATATACTTACGTCTTTATTGCCGAAGGGGTAGACAGAGGTGTATTTTACACATTTCGTCAGTCAGTTGGTTGGTTCCACGTTATTGGGGACGAGACTATTGCCGTTACCGGAGACTTTGAGTATACTTGCCCGAGCCTCATCTGGTATGTCAGCAGGTGTATCGCGTGGAAATGAGGATGACTTGAGCCCCGGGGATGTTAGTAGCCTAAACATTTAGGCTCCAATCGCACGAGTTTTTTTGTAGTGTAGTAAAGTTTAATTCTCGTTTTTTTAACTCCCGTGCGAATGGGACCTTAGGCCGTGGTCAGCAATTCAGCGGCGTGCCACGTGGCGCGGCGCGGGCGCCCTGCTGTTCCCTGGCCACCACGCCAGGGGCAGAGCGAAGGCGCCGCCCGCCGCCGCTAGAGCGGCGTAGGATATTGTATTGCGTAGAAAGTGCAAAAGAGATAGCAAGCGGCACTCAACTACGTCACTCGACGTGCGCTCATCGCTCGTATGCTGGCTGCTAATCGCGCGCTGGCTTCCCGCGACGGTGCTTTAGTGGCCATTTCCTTAGAAATGTATGGAAAGTAACTACCTACTCGCCGCGCCTGCGCTTTGCTATTCTAGTAAACCACACGGTTGTATGTAACTTTGTAAGTGATAGTCAAATGCAATTTGGTTCTGGCAGCTGTGTAGCACTTACTAACCTAAGCCAGCAAACTAGGATGCGACATTTGTTTTTATCTTACAAGTTCCTGGACTCAAATATTTTAATGTTTACAATTTTTTCTATGTACCTCACAGAAATCTATAAAATAGATACTCGTATTTTTACTAGTATATCTATGATGTACCTACCTATATTAAGTAGGTACCTCTATATATTTAAAATTACGGAAGGTAGGGTAACGAGGGGGAATGGCGTTCACTTAAGGAAAAAATGGTGTATCTTTCAAAATATTTATTAAAAATCAAAATTAAGGTAAATAACAAACTCTTTACCTATCGAGTAATCAACAATTTAACAACAAAAACATATATATTTGACCAATTCGTAGAAAAAAAACATGTTTAAGCGTCATTACCCCTGCCTTCGGGTAATGCCGCTCAGGGTCAGGGGTAATGACTCTCTAACATGTTTTTATTGGAATATAACAATTAAGATACAACTACAATTAAGATACTTTTCCAAATTCCTCGCAAATAATACATTTGTTATAACTACCATCGTCCACATTCATTTCGTCATCATATTCATCATCGCATAGGTGCTCTTCGCATAGGTGGCTTCACTCTCTGAAGAACTTTCTTGTAAAATTTGTCTCTTGTAAGATTTTTATTTCATATATGTATTCATATGTTTATTCTTCTTTTCTTTGACAATTTTCTTTGGTTGTGTTTTATCATCTTTTCCAGTGTTCTTGAGTTTCGCTAATTTCTTCTTTTCTTTATCCTCTAAAATGACTTTCATAGGAGTCGCAGTTAAAATGGTAGAATGTTGTTTTCGCTTTCTTAGACCTGACTTAGAAGTTGATGCAATAGTTGGGGTAGGATTGGCTTTAGCGGTGGTCATTTGACGAGTTCTTGGCATATCTACAACAATAAAAAAAATAAGTCACTACGGGGTAATGGCGTTCAGCTGAGCGGTATAACCCCAAACGGCCGTTTTGTAATTAACTCGAAATTAAAAAAAAACGGGCACACTCTTATTGAAAGTTGACTTCATTATCATAAAATTGAATACTTATTTGTCAGAAAAGTAAAAGTAAAAACTAAATAACAACCAAAATTCTTAACTTACCTACAAAAAACACGTCACCAAAAATTTGATCAGTGCGGCCGCAAACAAAGAAACGCACTTCACGGTCGTACGACACGCGCTGACTGGCGGGTCGCATCGCTGTCTGTTAGAGGCCCCCTCCCCTCGCGTCTCATGCGGTGTTTCGTTTTGCTACGTTGAATTTTGACAGAGATACAGAGGTGAGCGCCATTACCCAGTGAGCGTCATTCCCCCACGTTACCCTACCTAAGTAATTGTACCTATTTAAAAAAAAATCATAGGTTTCAGACTATATAGCGTTGTGGTAAATAATAGATTTTTATGATATAGATACTGCAGCGATCTCAAATATCGAAATCAACTTAGCTGTAATTGACTAAATAAAAATGAAATTGATATTTTTGTGACATGCAACCTCAGGGCAACTATCTTACTACGTATATGTAGAGCGCTGATAACCGGTCTGAACTACTAACAATCACTCTGCACGTCAGAACAGTCAAACAGTCGAGGATGACGTAACGACACAACAGCTTAATTTGTCGCGTTGCAAAAAATGGAACTAATTATTGTTTGTAGTTATAGTTCTAAGATCTTGTTTTTGACATTTTTAGTTTAATGTGGCGCCCCTAGTGGAACGCAAACATATATTGGGCAACCTATATCAGAGCCACGTAGTATTCGCCACGAAGAAAACGGGTGACACTCGCCCTCTATATAATAGTACATATACTAGTACGGTGTCTGGCTTGTGCTTCGCGCCGCACCACGCCATAGGTTTTGGCCTATAACTTTTGACCCCTTAGGGCTAGGTAAAATTTTCGATTTTTTGGTTTGCCTCCAGATCAAGGGCTATCCATAGAGGGGTCAACCATCATTGGAGCATAAGCAGTTCTCGAGAGCTAAGGGAGACAAAAATAACATTCCCCATTTCTATATATAGATAGAAACTCGATGCATGCAACAATAGACATTTTATTGTAGTTAATTATTGCTAGTTCATTTCATGACATTTATTAGGTACTTACTTACTTTTTTTTATATTTCATATTTTTTATAAGTTTGTGTTTTACTTTTAGCGTACTTTCTATCCTGCCATTCTGAATTCCATGTTTAACTTTCAGAGCATAACTTCCAAGAGTCTAGCTGTCTGCAAGTGTTCGAGGAGATGCGCAAGTGCTGCCTGAAGTTCAAGCCGATCTCTCTTGTATGTGAAGGTTACGACTTGGCTCCGAGGCAAGCTACACAGACTCCGTTTGACAAATCGGTGAAGTAAGGTTAGTAGGTACTTATAACTAAACTTAACCCTTTTTAGGCTTTCGTACGTAAAGGGTAAAAACAGGACCCCATTAAAGGACTCACACTATAGGCCTGCAGTCTGCCGGTGCACATCGGCCTAGAATTATTGCCAACTTCAAAATTCTTAACCTACTGATAGGCCCATATTATCGTTAGAAATATTATATATAGTATAGATAATGGTACGGAACTCTTCGTGCGCGAGTGCTACTCGCAATTAGGCCGGTTTTGTATGTAATTTTTCAACAGATAATCATTAATTTACTTAGGTACCCACCTACTTACATAAAGATTTCAGCTTGCACATAGCTACCTACCATTGCTTGTTAAGTTGCATTAAAGTTAATTATAATGATTTGATCCGTAAATTTTTATTACTTACAGATTATTATGTTTTTCTTTACAGATTATGGAAAATCGTCGTCGTAGCCTACCTCTTGGTCGTAGAAGCTGGATTTTCAGATATCCTAGAACTTTTCAAGTCACTTTTACTCTATTGGGTCTTGGTATATTTTTCTCAAAGCCATTGTACGATATATTTATTCGTCCTCGCGAACCCTTTGATTTAACTGAACCACCTACAACTCTAAGCTCACGGAAGACAGAACTATAATGGAATCGGTTGTCAAAGCGAGAGATAGACTAGCCAAATACCCATTAGTTTTCGCAAAGTGTTCTAAACAAAGTGTTCTATACGCGCGGTGTGTTCTCTTGAAAGAAGGATCAGTAAATAAGAACGACTGCGCTAAAGAGTTCAACGAATTCAAAAGCTGCTTGTCATCTGCTGCCAAACATTTAAAAACAAGAATCTAATAAATTTAACCACTCCTTCAAAATGGGGGTAGTATTGAAATTCATCAACCTACCTTTCACCTTCCATTTGACATTAGGAGCAATAATCAGATTTTTGTTAATTGGCTACACTGAATTACATGATAAATATTCTGAGGTCAAGTACACTGATGTAGACTACCTAGTATTTACTGACGCGGCGAGGTATATCGTCCACGGGGAATCCCCTTACAGGCGTCACACTTACCGGTACAGTCCCATCATAGCTTATTTTTTGACACCAAACATTTTCATTCATCCAAGTTTTGGGAAATACCTCTTTTCTATATTTGATATATTGATCGCAATCGTTTGTAAACAGTTAGTATCGAGTCAATTACGTTTTAAAAAGACGAATGCACCTTCATATTGTGCTCAGCTGTGGCTTTACAACCCTATGAGTATTGCGATATCAACACGCGGTAATGCCGACTCGATATCCTGTTTTTTAATTATTATGAGTTTATATTTTTTATTAAGAGCAGGTTTGGTTAGAAATATATTGGTGAGGTATTCCCTGGCTGGGATATGTCTCGGCGTATCGATACACGTTCGTCTGTACCCATTAGCATTCAGTTTACCAATGGTTCTAAGCTTAGGTGCATACGACACTGTAGCATATGCAACAAGCATCTCAGATGGACTTTTACAATTGTTGCCAAATAGAAAACAAGTAATTTTGACCTTGAGTTGTTTATTTACAGTGATTGGACTAACATATGGCATGTATGAGTTGTATGGTTACGAGTTCCTATTCGAAACGTATATTTATCACCTATTTCGAAAGGACACTCGTCACAATTTATCTATAATGTTTTACAAATCTTATTTAACCATGGACGAGATGCATTTCGATTTGGGCAAAGTAGTTGGACTAATGTTTCAAATTGGTATTCTGCTATTTTTAAGTTTAAAGTACGGTGTGAAACAGGACAGTTTACCATTCTGCCTCTTCTGTCAAGCTGTGGTGTTGGTAGCTTTCAATAGCGTTATGACCTCACAATATTTTATTTGGTTTTTATCTTTGTTACCCCTTGTTGCTCATTGTTTTAAAATGAGTGCAGTAAATGCTTCATGTTTATCCCTAGTTTGGATAGGTTGCCAGGCCGCCTGGCTTTACTTTGCCTATTTACTTGAGTTTAAGAATCAAGAGGCATTTATTTACATATGGATCAATAGTATATTATTGTTTGGTGCTCATATTTATGTGTTATCAAAATTGATTAAGTCCTACCACATAGGCTATGGGTTCGGACTATTGGATTATTCTAAAGAGAAAAAAGCACAATAGGGTAAACGACGAAGTGGTGGGCTTATTTGTATGTAGCGTGATATTAAATATATTTCGGTATATATCAAGTATGTAGGCGACTATTACGCGACAGGATTTCGCATAAAGGATACATGGATTAGATTTATATTCCGATTTAAAAAAAAAAACAAATGAAAACAAAAAAATGTTTACGTAATTGTTCACATACCCCACAAATCCAGATATGACAGTAACTTGCATTAATATTAAATGTTAGTCGTCGCCACAAGAAAATACAAAATTAAAAAAAACTTAATTAAACAATTTTAAAGTAGTTTAGTAATTTAGTAGAATAGAGTTAGTTATAGTGCCTAGTCAACAAACGATGAGAAAACATGGAATGTATTGTAGGTATCTCAATTTGAATTTATTACTGAAATATTTTTAGTTATTTCTATCCCAAGCTGTTTAGCGGTAAGGTCAACTGTTGTATTTTATAGTCATTGACTTTGTCTGTTGCTAAAAACCGATTAAAATCCGGTTCGTTGTTTAAAACATCTAACCGAAGCGGGAGCCATTATGTAATGATGGCATCTTATACCTATCATGTTTTCTCAAGTCCATAAACTTTAAAAGTATCTAGTTATGGGAATAAAATAAAATATATAAAAAGTATTTTAGCTGTTTTATTTACTAACAAATCATCTAACATCAACATTAATATATCTAAATCATGAGCCATTTTAAAAATAAGCAATTTCGTGGCTATATATTATAAGAATAAATAAACCCATAATAATAGATTTCAATGACAACTTCAGACACCTTTTGTCTATGGTAGCACCTACAGTGATTGACTGTTTAAAAACAGTATTGCCCTAACAAAAAATTACCTCACAATGGGAAAAATAATGAATTTTGACATAAATGCAGGCAGAATATTATATCTGCAAATGTAATCTTTATTATTGTTTAAATTATTTATCTGTGATATCCAAGATGGAATTGTTTCAACCATAGCTAAGTTTTTGCAACATGTATAAACATGATTCATTAGAAAACTTATAGATTTGCATTCATATTCTATTCATAAATTATATAACCTTAATATTTTTAAACTACATAGTTTCTATCTACCTAATCTATTTCTTCTCTGGCAAACTGACTTTGGTTAAGTCTTCAGTGTCACCGCCTTGTGACATGTTAGACAGTTTCTTGCCGATGCGCTCGTGCACGTCAAGGTACTTGGCAACACATCGGTCGAGACACACTGACTCGCCTTTGCCTGAAACAATTTCACAGAATTAAAAAATGTAATCCCAATGGGTACTATAACGCCTTGTTCACACAAACGGACGTCCATGCATAGACAATAATCTTGCGAACTGTCACTAGCGAATTTCAGAGTCCACCAATGAGATTCGTCTCCTTAGTGTGAAAGTGAACAAGGCTTTAGGGGTCCCAGCAAGGTCATAAGAACCTAGGTCAACTTCGCCTACAATGCAAATTTTGACTGCGCAGTGGTATGGGTAGCTGAGGTCCCAGTTTCAATTCCTGCGACGAATCAAATATTTGTGTGATCTACAAAATGTTTGTTTCGGAGTAAAGGCGTTTTCTATGTATAATATGTGTGTATGTATTTAGAAGTAAATAAGAAGTAAAAGCGCGGAGGATTCCAAGCGGACGAGCAACTAAAATAACAAAAAATCGATGCGCCTCGATAGTGTGATAGAACCCTTCGGGTAGGCAGGTTGGCAGTACGGCTAAACAAGTGCAGGTTGATAATCACCACACCAAGAAACCTGCACGCAGTAAACTATAACGACATCCACATCAGATGTTTTTATTGTTGGGAGATGTTTTCTTAAAGAAGGAAGAAAAGTATCTGGATAAATTGTGGCTTTAATGTGCTTCTGTCTACTTTTAGGGAATACAGATACAGACATGAGTGTATGAATGTACATTCAGAGAACATAATTGTGTTCTTTATCTTACTAATAATATAAAGAGGAAAGATTTGATTGTTTGTTTGTACTGAATACACTCAGATTAATTTTTCACTACTAGGTAGCCGCTTTATACTTGAGTGCTATAGGCTAGTTTATAACCCGGTAAAATGTATTATGTCCGTTTAGATTGAGGAGCCACTTGGCGTATCCTAATGAAATTTATATAGGATTTTAGTAAGTTTAAAAATTTTGTAGCCTCAATCCTCAAATAGTAGTATAATACTTCAAAAGTTATAAGAACTTTATGTTCATAAATATATATATAAATTTGAAACAAACATCGATATTTTGTATAAATTTATACTAAATGTACGTATAATCCTGCCATAATAAAAGTACATATCTACGAAGTTATTAGCTATCCTATAATTTCCCTACAAATTTTTTCGTAGGGTGTCCATGAATTATTTATATTACTTATTTTTTTATATAAAAAAAGACTGACTGACGGACGGACAGCGAAGTTTCAGTAACAGGGTTACCGTTTTACTCTGGGTACGGAACCCTAAAAGCAAGTAATCAAATCTAGAAATTTATTAGATATACCTAGATAGATTTGAGAATAGTTTAGATTTACAATTGAACCTGGTAGGTATCGATAGCTATTCCAGTGAACTTCATACCGAAGGTAGGACGGTTAGTAATTATGTATTATTCAACTGCACGCGTCAAGTGGTTGTTTTTTTTTTTCATTAAATAAGTACACTGATATTACATAATTTAATCCAATAGGTTTAATCGCGGTTTCTAAATCTGGACATCGGCTAAATCGTATAAGAAAAGTTAAAAAAAATTGTAGGTAATTTAATCCTCTACCTACAATATTGTGATACATACAAATAGCGAGAAACTCATAGAAAACGTAGAAAACTCATATATGCTAAAAACGATTTTTGTGACCTTTTGACCTCAAATTATAAAAGACGCGGACACACTACCTTATGCAGGCTTTGACACAACTTTTAGGCTGTATAAATATAAGTTAGTACCTACTGGTTTCCAGCCAGATTTGAAGAATTCCGAGATTTTCGTTAATTTTATTGACCTATTATATTATTTGTTCAACAGGTCTTCGAAATATGGAAGAAGTTTATTTTCTGGATTCGAAGTAGCTTTCTTTTTCATTTTCCAGGAAAAAAAATCATTAGGTATAAGTACCTATTCTTTATCGTATAATTTTTAAATTTTTCTGGTAGAAGATTTTAAACAACTAATGTAGCTGCATTCAGAATAATTTAGTGTTAATTTTGTTCAATTCCACATTCACTGTTGACTTCATTACTTTCCATTTTCATCTTTTTCTTTAAGAAATAATATCATGATACTGTTGAAACTAAACGAAGGGCGCATGTTTTCCTTGCAAAATAGGTGCTTTGAATATAAAAAATAACTATAATAATAAATAGGTTATCATAACCTGTAGGTACCAAAAAGTTTTTTGGAAGTAGGTAGTCTAACGCAATACAGGGCAGTATGGTCGAAAGACTTAAGCCTTTTTTATTTTATACACTGTACTTTAATGATTAATTACTTTATAATAAAATCTGTATCATAAAACAACTTTTTAGTATTTATACTACTGTCTCATAGGCTTTATATGTCGTCAAATTTTGAAATCATAATTCGAACTTTTCAACCTTAGATTAGACAAAATAAATTTCTAAAATCAGTCGTCCTGTTTTCATTCATATAACATGGTCACCCTTAGTAGCAAATTCTTAAGGAATATCGAAAAGTAATCTGACTTTTAGATACCAAGTGATACAATGTTGTTGTGTACATGTGTATTTAGTAGACATTTATACTAAATGTTAGTGTATCTAGTTTTTGATTCTGTTGTGATCTCAGGTAGGTACAGTCAATTATTCATTATGTAGAACGTCTGGATTGAGGAGCCAGTTAAAATGGGAGATATAGCATATACCCTCTAATTATTAATGACTGAATCTTATCCTACAAAACTAATATACAGGGTTACTGGTTAAGTCGACCGGAATCCTTTGGGGTGGCATAGTTTCCATCATTTCTAACATTTTTCACTATGGAGTACCCTAGCCCAAACTTAACCGTTTTCTGGACTTTATAGATTTTCTCAAAAATATCCAATTTTTAATCTAATCTCCTTTTTTTTTGTGGCATTTGCTTGCAATTGGTTTTTCGTATTGCTGTTTTAGTATAGTAGTTTAATAGATTTATTACTCGAAATACTCAAATTACTTGTAATTCTACCAAATTCGTCATAGTGCACGATTGTTGATTGAAAAAAGAAATTAATTTCTATTATTTTTTTTACTCTTCCTTACGTATTGAAATACAAAGCTACCACAGTGATGCTGCAGATTTGCTTAAAAATATCTACGGTTAGCTTTCTAAAAAGGTATTACAAGCTGGGTTGCTATTACAATACCTGGACGAAAACTTTGATGAAAGGAAATTAGTAAACAATAACGGTACTAGTGTCAAATTTAACTTGGAATAAATAACAAAGTAAAACGACCCAAATAAGTAAACAATTAAGTTAAATAATAAATTACAGAACATGTTCCACGTGTTGGCCTGCATTTTGTATGTATATTCGCATTCTGCGTCTTAAGCCACTTTTCACTACACTAGAGGTTAAAGTGCGTCTAATTTCATTAGCAGCATCAATAATTTTTTGTTTCAAAACATGAATTGATGTAATTGGGTTCGTCTCATTGTAGACTAAAGATTTCATATGTCCCCACACATAAAAATCCATAGGAGTCAAGTCTGGACTCCTAGCTGGCCACGCTATTGGTCCTCCTCTTCCGATCCATTTGTTCGTGTAATTAATTTTAATACTACAAACCTCAGATTTTGTCTACTAACTATTCTCGAATGCTAATAAATCATACCTAATTTTGGTAAATATTCATCCATGATTTTCCTAGTTCTGACGTGGCACCTCAAACTAAACATTTAGATTGAGGAGCCACCTTCCCTTCATGTTCTTATACCTTTAGAAGTATTATACTACAAATTCGAGGACTGAGGCTACAAAATTTTTAAACTTACTACTAAATACCTATATAAATTTCAATAAGATACGAAATATGGCTCCTCAATCTAAACGGACATAATGTATTCTTTTGGGAATTGGTAATGAGAAAACTATATGACGCGGGCGGAGCCGCGGTAGTCAACTTGTATCAAATAATTTTAATGACTGATAAAAAAATTACTACTTACTAGCCATAACTATTTAGTTATCTTAATGGAATTAAGTGGTCATTAAGCTCTGTTCTCATTATTAGGTTTTGAAAATACTTGTTAATTTTTGATAAGGCCAGAAATAACAATAAATAACAAATGGCAAAAAACACATTTGTTGTATGGGGGGTTCCCTTAAAATTTATTATATTCTGTAGTTTAGTATTTGTTAATGTAAAGCCAACAGAAATATATCATCTGTAAAAATTCAACTTTCTATTACGGTTCACAAGATACAGTCTGAAAATAGATGGACAGAAAGTGGAGCCCTAGTAATAGGGTTCCCTTCGGGTACGGGACACTAAAAAACTGACAACTGAGGGTGTTAAGATACATTCAAATTTTTCAATTCAAACCATTAGCTCCTGAAATGAGAGTGTTCCAAAAAAACTATGAATATTAGTGTAGACTTACCAAGTTCAGTCTCATGATATTTAATAGGTATACACTTGCGGTGGCAGGCAGTGACGAGACGGTTGTACATGTCGGACATCATCTCAATCTCCAATTCCTGCACCAGTTGTAGTTTTGCTGGATCGAGCTGTGGTACAGCGGCCATCTTGTGTATTTAGTATATCAAGTTTTAATATTAGATTCTGAAAATTACAAGGTTATGTTAGGTCTTAGGAGTAACTTAGTACCAGTATAGGTTGCCCAAATAGGCCTCTGGTAAGTATTAGTGTAATTGATATTGTTCTTTCTCACTTTGAAGGGTTTGGTGGATTTAAATCCACCAAAATAACTATTTATTTATTTAAAACTAGCATATTTAATATAAAACTTTTACTTGACTTAAAAGTCAATTAATTTAAGAGCATCATATCATATCATATCATATTTATAATATAATCCATTTGATTTAGTAGAATATTTTTTTGAATAAGCATGTCTACGTACATGTATTTGTAAAGTAGTGGACTGATGTCTGCACATTGTCTCCTTGTCTGCTTTAGCTTGAGGTCCCTGAATTGGTGGGCGCCCTAGTACTAGTATTCCCTTATTACTGAAGTATATACTCACACAGCAAGGTGCTCAGTGATCTTGTCTGTACAAAGAAGGGTATTCGCCTTGATTGGACTTGCGCATTCGTTCCCGAGCTCTCATATTTTCCAAACGGTTAGCTGTGACATGATCCTTTGCCACTACAAACAATGATAAACTAGATACCGTGACAAACAACCTGCAACATACATCATTTATTAAAAACCAAGCCATAAAATTCCCAAAAAAAAACATTCTGATATGATTATCTCTATCTGTAGTAGAATCTACTAAAGAGTGTAAAGGAACTAGTAGTAAATTGGGTTTCGGTTTACAATACTATATAATAATAGGAAAGTCCCATTGTTTCTGGCACATACACAGGGTACAATTTAATATGTAAATGATATAATATACCTTTTTAAGAACCTATATTTGTACAAGTTGCTAATCGATACATAAAATGTATAGTAAAAATATTGGTATTTACTGTTTATGACAATTAAATTAGTATGAGTGGCTCACCACAGTTAATGTGTAATTTTAACAGGCAAATTATTGAAGTAATTACCACGAAATAGTAATTTTCCCAAATTTTCCAAGCGACATACTATTTTCTCTTTGCAGAAAAACTTGATACCTTACCTACAAATATTTTTGAGGGTTATGTTTTTAGTTACACATTTCGGCACGTTACATCATATAGGAAGTCGCCACTTACGTAATGCAATTCGGAATTTGGCAACCCTGGTAATAGAGCTGAAATCATATTATCAGTTTTCTTATGTCACGAGAATGTCATTTGCAGATTCCGGAATCGGTTACAGATAGTCTCGCGATTTACGAGCACAAGTTAGGGCAGGCTTACATAATATATATTTGGTCTTTATTCATTTAACATAGCGTTAAAGTTCAAAAAAGGTGACGGCAATAGGCTTGCCCCCTATTACCTGGGACTAAAAATACTGGCAAATTGTGGGTGTGTAATGCACCTCTGCCTACCCCTTCGGAATATAGGCGTGATATGTGAGTGTGTGTGTGTGTTAGAGGTCAAAAACTCCGTCCCACCACAGATTAATAAATAGTTATTTGGTCCCACGCCGGGATATTGTATTGGTGTCTTCTGTCGTCGTGCTCACTCGTTAATACTCATGCGTGATAGCCAATGGACTTGAATGGAGCAGTCCAACTCACTAAAATAGGAAATTACGCCATTTAGGTGTTAGCGTCATATGTCAAAGTCAAATTAAATTATCAAAACAAAACAAAACGTGCTTTCTGTAATTTCTAATAAGATCAAGAAACTTTTATTATAAATAAAATATGCCTAAACCAACAAAATTACATACAAAAGGCAAGTCTAGTTCAATACAGAAACCTTGTAAAGTAGAAAAAGACAGTGGAGATGGTGTAGATCCCGAAGAGTCGGTACGACGATTCCAATTGGAGTTGTGTTGGTGTATTCAACAATTGGAGCGAACTTTGAATGAAAAGAAAGGAACCGAAAAGCAGTGTAAGTTCATTAGTTAAAGCGATTTTGTCAATGATTACAGAATGGTTATTTATTGATTTTCTATTGTATACAAATACTGCCCGGCGGTTACGACGATGGGCTTGCCGCCAATCACGTTAAACAAGCAGTTAGTCATAGATGTGGACCCATCCTAAATTACTATTAATCTCTACGCTTGGCAAGTTCACCTATTTACTGATAGATTACGTTATTGGCTGGTTTTGGGGCTATTTATTAAGAGTTACAATTGTTTGTTTCGGAGTTATAAAAAAACACCCAAGTTTTTTATGTACCTATTTAGAAATATAATAAGTGTGTTTACCAGTTGTCTAGATCTAGATTAATTTATTATTTATAAATTCACAGTACAAGAAGCATGGAAAGTTTTAACAGTTTTGAAAAATAATAACCAACCTATGATACGTAAGAGACAATTGATGAGAACACAGTTTGGTGATTATAGAGCTAAAATGGCAGCGGAAGAGAAAAAATTGGCTAAAAGTAAGATCATGTATGGATCAATTTTCTGTTCAATATTTTATTATTATTTTCTTACTATACCTCGCGTCACATAGAAAGAACACTGACGTTCAAACTGCGCTGTAGACTATTTATCAATCTATACGGCAGTAACAGTGAGTAAAAGCGAGAGCATCAATGTGAAAACACAGTCCTGCCACTGTCGTTCTTTTTATGTGAATACCAGCAGTAGCTTGATACAGTTTTCTCGTTACTAATTCTCACTCATTCCCACTTGGGGATAATGTAGTTACATATTAGTGAAAGAATTTTCTAAATCGGTTGAGTAGTTATAGAGAGAATTTAATGCAAACAAACAATCCAATCTTTCCTTTTTATCATATTGGTTTTCCTAAATGAGTAAGTGGACGAGGCAGGGGACACATTAGATATTCTTGGTTACTAGCTATAGACCTATTCCCCATATGTGGAACCAACAAAGTTGCCAACAAAAAGACGAATGCAAATGGAATGTTGCAATTAAAAGTATCTAGGGTAAGAAATGTATTCAAAAATTACTCTGCCCTAACCCTAGTCACATTAAAAAACCAAACTGTCAAAACTGGTATACTTGCCTTATAGATATTATTATCTTTGGATCTTTTTTGATTTATGAGATGTTTATACCCTTAGCACACCAAAATCCCATTGGTATAAAAAGTCGTAACACTGAGCTGGAAAATGTTGGCGGCAATCATGTGGGTCTCGGTGTCGATCGCGCTAGTCGTTAAATCAAGTCGCCGTGCGATATAGTACAGCCAGCAGATAGCGTAGTGTAAACATGTACATAGTAAATGTACGATACGCTATGTTGTATGCAATGATGATGCTACATAATATAGCGTAGTCTGAATGACGACGCTTTAAGGTGTGAACTCATTATTGACGCCCGAGTCTCGAATTCGATTCCTTGTTGGGACAAACTTTGTCTGATTCACAAAATGTTTGTACCGGAGTCTTAGTGACAAAGTAACACAATGATATGTACATCGAAGATTAGCAAAGGCAATAAGTAAAGCCAACGAGTAAATAATCTGTCAAAAAACTCACGGCCATTCTTTTCTAATCGTTTTAATGAAAAATGTGTTTGATGCACACTGGTCGTACTATATTTTGAAAGCAACCAGTTTGCCCTTCCTATTCTTGAATTTTTAGATAGAAATTATAAAACACGAAAACGAATGTCATCGGCAGAAATCGCATTCCCCTTGTTAGGGAAATTTCGCCGGCACAAGCCCGGTCGAAGACTATCGTTCTTATAATGCATATTGGAAAATTATTTACGACTGAAGGTTTATTTTTTTTTTACAGTGGCCAGCAAGATAAAAATAACCGAGACACCAGACAAACCTAAAGCGATATTTTTAAGAAAATGTGCGTTTTTGTCAACTGGCAATGAAGCATTTAGGTTTAATTTTAAAGTAATACCAGAGGAAACTGACATAATCAGTAATATTGATGCTGGTAATACTAGTGAAGTGGTTCAAGACGTTGGCAACACTGAAGATGTTGCTAGACGTGACAATCGTAGTGAGGAGACTTTAAACCAATTTAAATTTTCATTATCAAACACTGATTTTAAGTTTAACTTTAATGTAGATAAATAAGAATAATAGATAATAAGTACTTAGAATTTTATAAATTGACGATTTGTATGATTAAGTGTTAAATTTCCAGTGTAGTTTCATTCTTCAAAATCCATTTCAGATGAGACTGCTTCGGCGGTATGGTCGGTAATGCATCCGCTTTCGACGTCGGAGTCGGGACTAACTTTCTGTGATGACATAATACGCTTGTACCGAAGTCTGGATGTTTCCTATGTATAATATGTATGTATTTACAAAAAAATGTATTTAAGTATTTATATCAGTTTATCTAGTACTCATATGCTATAGCATATAGCGCTGCTTTTTTTTATATTTAGATTGACAAATTGACGCCACCCGCCTGATGGTAAGCTGTGGCGACGTCTGGCGATTGTGGGTGACTCTCATAGTACACAGGAATACTATAGAGTGGCCCTCAACTTGACGACCCAGTAATGTGCCTCTTCACGCTTCGCTTAAAGAACCCAAGGTTATATGATGGAGGAAACACGTGCGCAGGCAGGGCGTTCCAAGCCACCATCGTTCGGCAGAGAAAGGAACGTTTAAAACGCTCGGTTCTCGCGAAGACGGTTTCCACGGTATGAGAGTGACATCTCTGCCCGGCACGCGTTGTTCGGGATCTGAAGGGAGAGGGTGGGATCAGATTGAAGAGCTCTTCAGAACACTCACCGTGGTATATACGGTACAACGTGGCCAAGGAAGCAATTGTTCGGCTTATTTTAGACTAGATGGCGTTGTGTGAATTGCCTTAACACATTTATTTCTACATAAATACTTATAGGCCAGCGGAAAACCTCCGAAAAAGTGCCTAGTAATGAAAATGACTGATCACTAAAAATGTGATTGCGCCTATACAAGTTCGTACCTTTTGTAAACCTTGGACCAAAAGGAGTCAATTGGTAAGAAAACAAAATCTGTGCCGGTGTGCTATTAATTGTTATGGACAAATCAATTTGTAAACTGATAAAAAGTATTTATAGCATTAAGTTAATAAAACTATACATTAATTTACAACAAGAATTACAATATACATAATAATAGACTAAAAATATTTACATTACAAAATATCGTTTCAAAAATCCTACGCTTCATAGCCGACTGGGAAGGTTCCCAGAATGCTGGCTGTGTTGCCACGTTGGATGGCGATACTTATTCTTTGGGCCAGAAAATAGCCAGCCTTCTGGTCCTGAGAAGCATCGATTAGGCGTTTAGCAATGTCTCTATAAAGGCGGCGAGCACTCGGACCCCATGACCCCAGTGTCTCAACCCCAAACAGCGTGAATAAAAAAGTTATCCAATTTAAAAAGTTGGTTTTTATGCGTATAATAGTGTATCTTACTGGGAAAAACGCTACGCTATTTTACGATGTGAAAAATGTATATTTTCTCATTTTGAAAAATAGTCAGTTGAAGCTTAAGATCTGAGACGTTTTCTGCCGCAGGATTTTTTGAATTCGATCAAAACTCGCCGAGATAAAAAAATTGAATTTGACCATTTTTGCGCTTTAAAATGGCTGTAACTTCTTTATAACGCATTTCTTTCGAAAAAAAAACACAAGAGTAAAAGTGTGTTATTTTGCCCGTTTTACCCTTAGAAATCATTTTTCAATATAAAAACCAACTTTTTATCAGTTAAAAAATTTATTTGTTAGTAACAATTAATAGCCCACCCGCACAAATTTAGTTTTCTTACCAATTGACTCCTTTTGGTCCAAGGTTTACAAAAACCGCGCATTCCAATTTTCAGTGATTGGTCAGTAATTTTAGTTTTTTAAGGAGTTTGACGCTTGCCTATTAGTACCTACCTATAATTATATGATGCCAGTGGTGTAATTTCTTTTCAATTTTCATTTATAAAACGCGTTCCCCGAACATAGGATAAACGTCACCGGGGACGTTTGCCCTATGTTCGGAGAGCGCCTTTTCTCGGCAGGGTGAAGCTAGGCTTGAAGTATGACGTCATCAATGATAGGACGTCACGTTTTCAAAAAAAAAGTAATAGTAGGCGAAGTATTACAACAATAAATATCTACTAAACGTCACAGACTCTTTCCATCTAAATACATAAGTAGCGAAAGAAAAAAAAAACTTTTTTGATTGTTTCATGAGTTCTAAAGATTCACTAAATGCATAGGTATGAAAGTAGTGTCCGGTAAATGCATAATTATGGCAATTATAGAAATATCTGGATGTCTGTTTGTAATCGGACTACCTGGCTGCTTGCATTTTGGTTTGCGGTATCCGCCTGAACCTACGAAGTTACTGGTAAAGTGTGGGTGTGTCACAGCACCTCTGCCTACCCCTTCGGGATATAGGCGTGATGTATGTCTGTTTGGTCCGGATAATCTCTGAAATGGCTAAATGATTTTAACGGAACTTTTACTGGCGTTCGTGTTATAAAGAGTAACTTTTTCGATCAATCCCATGGTACCCCACCCTGGAATTGATCGAAAAACTACTCCACGCCGGTATTAGCTAGTTTATCTAGACAAAATGTTTTTATTTTATTTTTTGCACAAGCTTTGATAATAACCTTTTTTAACCAACACGTTATTATCCTTGTTAATGATCCGTGCACAATCTAGGTCTTCATATAATTTATCTGAGTTAGCAAATGTAAAGCCGATTCGCCGAAGGTTCTGATCATTTGACCATGTCGCAACACCTGTTAGTTTATTGTCTTTTTTATTAAATATAGCTCCGCCTTGGACTGCATGGCAGGTGGGGCAGTTTTCCTCTTTCTTGGGGCATGTCTTGTAACATGGAAGTGGTTGGTCCCAATTCTTGTGGTATATATTTACATTTGACAATGGCGCGCAGAAGTTATTGCCGTAATACACATCGATTTCCGTCAACTCATACGTTAGTGTAACTTTATCCTGAAGATAATACAATAATAAACATTTTTTGGACATTCTGACACATCGTCATCTAACCCAAATTAAGCTCTAATATAATTTTGAGCTTGTGCTATGGGATCTAGACGACTGATAACATATTTATATATTTTTAAATACATACATATTATAAACATTTGTGGCACACAAATATTTGATTCGACCCGGGGTTTAGATAGAGCAGTTATATATTATATGATAAATGAAGTACCTACACCTATATTATTAGTCCACCATACGAAGCCATTTACCTGACCCGATGCAAATTCGCATCGTGTGTATGTGATGTAGACTTAACTTAAAACGAGAGTGAACTGATACGATTGGATCTTGTATGTGCTCCAATCCAAATCAAATCTTTACTTCTATAACAATACATAAGGAAACTTTGTTTGCACCGATATCATTGACTATTTGGTTGCGCCTATAGATTAGAGTACCTTGACTGTAACTAACTATTAGACGCTGACTGTACCTACTTCTATGAAATCCGCCAATTCAATTACCACACATCCGAGATGGGAAAGACAAACTCAAAGGTTACCTACATCTTTTGATTTGAATTACAGAGTGGTTTTTAAATATTCTATAGTGCCGGTGCCAAGTAGCGGCAATAGGCTGGCCTATTACGTGGGCCCGACAAAGTGAGTGTGTAATACATCTGTGCCTACTGATATACCTAGGATCTATTATTAGGTAAGGTAAGGTAGCTATCCCATTGTATGTACACAGACATCAGTCTATGAATCTGCTAACTGCATTCAACCTAGGCGCACCTACTCGTATTATAACCAATTTCTTGGCCCAATGCCCAAAGTCACGAGCATAAAATATATTAATATGGACATAAGAAGCAGCTCTGTTATATAGTAAAAAATGTGACGATAGTCAGTTCCATAATAATGTATGATTGAACTCATTCTTGGGTCAGACCTAATTGCCGATGTGTCCATAGTAATATATTTAAGCTCGTACCTGTACCTATTATATTATACCAAACCTTTAGTGTGTATCCAACAACTTTGAGATTAGTTGTTCCTTCTTCTAAACTCAAGTATGAGTTCACCCAGTCATAATAATCATCAGTTCTATTGACATTAAACAGTTCGATTTTAAACCATGACCGTACATATGTGTTTGTGATATTAATTATTATAAAACCTACGTCGTCATACATTTGCTTGCTCGGACTCGACGGGAACACGAATGCTTTTACGGCAAATAATGTGGAATTATAGTCTATTCTTGTATAATCTACTTTCAAACTGCAAAAAAAAGGATGAAATATACGTAACGGTAGGTATGCTTGCGTAAACCTAGTGCAAAATGAGTTTGCGTAAGTCTAATTTGTACTAGGTTTGCGCAAGTATATTTACGTGTATGACCTATGTAAGTTCAAAGATAAAATGAGAGTGAATCATCCATGGGCAAGGCAGTGACTTTATACGTAGTGATTCAGCTTAGGCACTCTTTGATATCACCAATGATATCGCAGAAAATGGCGACCACGTGATAACTTTTTTTTTTCAAATTTCCTGCTTATTGGTTATTGACAAACACTTCGGTAGGAATATAGTAAGGGCATGAGCACATAGAGTTGCGCGTCGTGCAACATCTGGCAAACTGGCTCTCGAAAATATTGGTAGGTATACCGGATGCGGCTATAGGTTCGACTGCCGAAATATTGGCTTAATAAATAAATAAATAGTTGTAGGTTGGTATGTATGTTATATACCAACTCGCTGTTGGAATTTAGGTTTGAGTTACAGTGTGGTTATTGATTTTGTATAGTGTCCGGGAAAGGTGGCAGTCGGATGTTAGCGGCACGCGACAGGCGACACTGCTTTGTATGGATTTGTACAGATATCATTCGGATCCTTGCAGCACACGGCTGCGGCATACGACAGCGCGACGCGAGTGTCACATCGCGACATCGACAGCCCGAATGTCGCGTGCGACAGCAGCCCCGATTTTTTTTATTTTAATTCCGTGGCCGCTTCTACGTCCGTTGCCGGGCGTCTCTGGTACGCACCAGAAGGTACCTATTTCCAGTGGCGCCCGGTGCACAGCAGCACCGTCGCGCGGAGGGTATAATTCTGTTAGTTCAGGAGTTATAGACGCTTTTATGGGTGACTACGGAACCCTATCTTATGTGAGCCACGCACTTGGCCGGTTTTTTTTGCTAAAATTATTTGAAGTTTGTTAAAAATTAGATGAGATACATACGTATAGATGCACCTAAGCGCAGTAATGAATATAGCAGGATCGATACAGGCGGCTGTGCATACATGATATTCTGGGTGTCGAATGCGAGCTATCCACGGGTATGTCGATTCTTGGGCTAGGTTAGCCCCAACTTGCTCATTGTTTAGATAGCCAAAAACTACAAAAAAATATCAATTTGAAAAAAAAAATACACTACAGGTCACGTCACGTAAAATAACGTTGACCTTTAAACTGCGCAGTAGACGATTTATCGCTCTATATGGTGGTAAAAGTTCGTAAGAACGAAAGTACCGATGCGAAACACCTCTCCACACCCGCCCTAGCTTTTTTTTTTACGTGAACACCAGTACTATACCTAATATTGACGAAAGGTATGTACTTTATTGTGTGTTGTGTCTTGTGTCTTGTGTGATTTGTACTACACGCCAACTCTTTTGTCATTAGAAAGCTAGGTCGTACATTATCAATGAGTAACTAAGGTAAAACGGGATCCCTATTACTAAGAATCCGCTGTCACCATGGTACATTGTATGTCATGAACCCTGATAGTTAGGAATTTTCACAGATGATGTACCTATTTCTGTTGCCGCTATAACAACAAATACTAAAAAACAGAATATAATAAATATTTAAGGGGGTTCTACATAAACAAACGTGATTTTTTGCCTGTTTCTTTGTTTCTCTGGCCAAGGGTTTCTTTGGCGGGGCGGTGGCGGCGACTGCGGAAATTCGCGCGTCTATTTTGCATGACACTCGCGTTCACCGCCGCGACTAGTAAGGAAGTCTGAGTGCGAAATGTCTTTTTCAAAGTTATCTCAATGTTGTAAAGTAATAGTTTTTTGGTTTTGGAAGAGATTGTGGAGTACATGCTTTGAATAGGAATCGAGGGAGAACTCCACAAGAAGTACGAGAAATACAGAATGTATCCAGAAAATTTTTTCGAGTACACCAAAATGAGTGTCGAAACTGTCGATTATATTAGTTTAGATTTATTAGTAAGAGATTATATTAGTAATTAGTTAGCATTTAAGCAATAAAAGTCTCGGTGTTCATTATTCGCGGCGAAAACAACTAAACTTTTTTGATCACTGGCCTAGTCGCCGCGACTACCGCTCGACGCCGTGGCTTGCTCCGTACTGATTCATGTGTTTGTTTCACTCGCACGCCGCGCCGCCCCAGTCGCCTGTGTGCCGTTCGCTCGGTACATTTCGCCGGTCGCGAATAAATTATAACCGGAAGCTTATAAATTGTGGGGCGATAAGTTTTTGCCATGCATTTCAATTTATACCACATTATAAACATTCAATTAGTCATTTGGAATGAATGCAGTCCAAAAATGCTGAACCGATTTCGAAAATTCTTTCACATGTACCTACATTATCCCTGAGTGCTATAGGCTACTCTTTATTCTAATTGAGAAACTTATATTACGCAGACCCGCGTAAATAATGTACGAAACGCATACATTTTTAGGTTTGTACGGGACCCTCGGTGAGCGAGTCCGACTCGCACGTAGCCGGGTTATTATGATGATGAAGGCGTGCGTAGGTAGGTTATCCTACTTTTTTTATTTGTGCTCCTCCTTCATTAGGTACCTATACACCAACGGTTCCGTGCTATACGTGTTAAATTTCCGCATGCCTAACTAGATATTACTTACACAGCTCTGTCAAATCCCACTTGATATTTCTCATTTGAGGATGGTTGCGCATGTACCGGGAGGTATAGTACCCTGGATTATTCCACAATTTTCCATTTAATCCAACAGAAAAATATACAAAACACAAAATTATCGCGTACATATTCTTTCTATTTGACAAACAATCAAACACTTGAACCATTTTATTGTTATATTTATAGCTTTTTATATTATATTACAATTTATAATCTAAACCGCATAGTTGTTTAACTTATATTGAAAAAAAAAACAGTTAAATAAAGATATTAAGTGTTTGGATACACTTAAAATAAAGGTAACATTTGGATGTAATATACCTCTCTGTCTACCCACCCTTAGGGGATATAGACATTATTCTGAGTTGTGTATAAATTATCATTGATTTTGACAAGGTTTTAACTAAAATCCAGTTACAATTTTAATCAAACAATATTTTCATTACTTACAATGAGGTCATGCCTACCTCTGTCTAACCTCTTAGGAATGTTAATATAAACAATAATAATATGATATTTATGTAATACAATTGTAAAACTTATTTAATAAAACATAAAATAACACGAATAATAGATGTGGAGTAAATTTAAGAATATTTGTAGCAATAGACAAGGAAAGAATATCACCTTACTAATAGGGAATAGTAGTTACATACAGAACTTGCACTCTTTACACACTGTTTACAGAGAACATCATTCGAACGTTAGGGTTGTCAGTAAAGTAAAATATATACCAGCATAATTTGACCAATAATTATGACGTTGATGCCTCAATATCAACTCTATGGTCAATGCCGTGTCACAAACAAGAGACAACCCTTACTGATTTACAACTTCAAGTTGTCGCTGACGTCACGTATTTTTTGCGGTTGTTAGGCGAGTGACATAGACATGGGCAAAGTTTATTAAAAACAATCAAATAAACACATGGGCAAAGTTTGTGTGCCCATTTGGTTTTTGTTTCGAACAAAAATCATTTCTTATTGTAAATAAATATATTATAAGGTATATTCCTCCGAATCTATTGCTCCCAAAACTTTATAATTTACACTAAACAATTTCATATTTATCCGGATGGAAGCTGATCTCTTTGGAGAAGTCTACAGGTGTCGGCTCCTCGGCCATTGTTACCTTGTTGGCGGCAAGTAGCGCCAGCGAAGTGTCAGATGTCCATGTGACAGTTAGCGGGAAGAAATCGTTCGGTATCGCTGGGGTCACACTGTTTGAGATTTGACAAATATTTCCTTAATTAACACTTAAAAAAAGAAAGATTCTACCCATCGAAGCCTAAAGGGCTGACAGACGCTAAAAATTGCACAAATGGGCAATGATGGTCGATTGTAACCTCAAACAATTTACGGCGACAAGCATCAATTTATGTTTTTTAACAAAACAGTAATGATAGAGATAAGGAACAATTTGAAGAAACGAATAGGTATATGCAGCAATTAGATGCAATATTGCCAACTAAATATTATCAATACTAAAATAAAAATATTAACTATCTAAATTCTAATACGCGTCAAAGAACTCCTCTGCCTCGTCGCCAACTGGCAATGTTTCCAGAAGGCTGGCAGCATTACCACGTTGTATGGCAATTAGGGATTTCAATCTCGCACTGTTTCCAATCTCGCGGGATTTTTGCTGAATTGACTTCGTTAGAGCAAAGTGGGATGCTGCATCCACTTTGCTGGATTGCAATCCCCAATGATATTGATTCTTTTCATCTTGTGTGTCTTGACGTTAAAATCAACCATGCATGACCAGGCTCATAATTGGACAATTTTTATTGCCCGTGTAAGCGGACCAATACCCATTACACCCGTGGTGCACCTGCCGATTGACGGACGAGGCCTATGCCATCTCCTATAGTACCCGGACAAATAGTGGATGTATTAATGTTTTTTTTTTAATTGCCGGTTTAGGCCGGTTTCGTTAGGATATACCCAGGGCGAAGTACTGCTTTTCGAACGAGATTCCTCCAGGTTCGTCGCAAGGGACGAATACATAAAAATCTCAAGGATATAATGCCAAGGTTTTATTACATGTCCCACTGTACTCGTATCCTACACAAAACCAATGTGATACATACATTTAATAGCGAACACAATGATATCGCGATGTAGGACACAAACCACGCCATCTGTCTAGTCTTGCACGAACTAATGTACAACTTACGTGAACTCCAAGCTGCCGGACTTGTGTTGTTTGTCAATGATGGGCACACTCCAGGTGAGGGCTCGTCCCTTCTGCGAGTAGCTGCCCTCCCACTGATGGACCACTACCGAGCTGTTGCCCACGCTGGACAAACATACATAGATATTGGATAAACATATACAGTGTAGGGTTACTTTCAAGGACGACATTTTTTAGATTTTATGAAAAAACTTTCGAAAACTCTAAAATATATGGCAAATTCTTGCCATATTTTTAACTTGTTTTATTGTGATTTTTATATTGTGTATACTCGTACACAGGTTGTCCCAAAACTCAACGATAATCTGGGACCGGATGAAAGGCCAAGTTACACCAGTTCTGGGAAAAATAAAAAAAAAATCCATATCACTCAGTTCAGCGATAATAGACATTTTTTCAAAAAAGTTGACCTTCGACACCCTTGGTCGCTTTTCAAGTCCTGTGATCACCAATGTCACAATTTCGCTGTTATTTTTTTAATTTCGTAATCTTCATTAACGAAGCTATTAATCGCAACTACAAATTAATGCAAAAAACATTGTTAATTTAATAAAATAAGTTAAGTTTCATTGAGTCATGGTTCACAAAAATATTGTTAGTTAACTTTGACACTTCATTTAAATTGGCAAATTATTTCAGAAGATGGCGCATTTAATCAAAATTTCAAAATGGTGCAATACTAGCCACTTTACTCGCTATTAAAAATTTTATTTCTTATTTTTTGCAAATTGAGCTCAAAGGACTTTTTAATGCGACCAAGGGTGTCGAATTTCAACTTTTTTGAAAAAATGTCTAGTATCGCTGAACTGAGTGATATGGATTTTTGTTTTATTTTTCCCAGAACTGGTGTAACTTGGCCTTTCATCCGGTCCCAGATTATCGTTGAGTTTTGGGACAACCTGTATATATATAATTGTAACATACGGCAAAGGTATCTGTATGTTGACGTCGCTGAGCACCAGGTGGTCCCTCTCGAGCTCGTACTCGATGTTGACGTCACAGCCGCCGCCCGCGCCCTCTGACGGCCAACAGTTCACTGCACACAACAATACAAACAACATAATTTTTTGTATTTCAAAGCAGTGAGTTTGCTTAAACTATTCTTAACATATTAAGAAACTATAAATAGATCACAAAAACTGATGTCATCGGCGGGACTCGAACCCACGGCCTTTCTAACAGGGGGACTACTCTGACCACTGAGCTACCGTGACTACTACCGACGACATCGAATTTTCGCTTCATATCATATTCATAATTTCTAGATCGCGCTATTAAGGTTAGCGTTAGATCCGCCTACCGCAGTTCTACCGAACTAACGATAACGGTACCGGTAACGGTTTGTGATCTATCTTAATATTACAAACAACATATTTTTTTTTTTATTTATTCATTATATACACACATGAAGTTATAAAAAAGAGAAGAGGAATACTAAGGATAGATAGTACAAACACACACATATCACGCCTATATCCCCGAAGGGGTAGGCAAAGGTGTATTACACACCTACAATTTGCCAGTATTTGTAGTTCCACGTAAAAGGGGGCAAGCCTGTTGCCGTCACCGGGCACATTTATAATGGGTTATGTCCAAAATGGCCGAATGAATTTAATAAAAAGCAGCAGCTATATTGTAATTTTTAATAAAATTTGAAACCTGTAGAAATTATTATTACTTAAATTAAAAATATTTAAGAAGTATTCATTATTGTTAAAATAAAAAAAAGGGATGTCTAAAATTAATATCATGCATTTATTTTAGACATAATTTTCGATGTAATTATTTACTACTTAAAACCTACACAATTGATATCTAAATAGAAATAACGTAAGTTATTTTTCAAAACATCCCGGTTTTGATTAATGCGGTTAACTAAAATCTATGACAATGTTCTTAAGAACAGATCTTCTTAAGGCGTACAGTTTGACGTTCCTATACTGCCCCTTTTGAACGTTACACCCTGCATGCCTGTATAGTACTCACCGGACAGTGGTGCAACTTTATCATCGTTAGCGTTAAGCCTCCACTTGAGCACTCCAACATCGCTGTTCAGTGGGAACGCTCTTTGACTTTGCTTCAAACCGATCACACCGTTGGTCTTGAACGCTTCTTTGTCTACGTTGGGATGTGTCTAAAAACAACAAAAGTAAATATTTTTAACAAATAAATGGTAAAATCGACCAGAGATGTGCTATTTAGCTATGGTTATGGTTTAACGATGGCGGGCATTAAATGAAATTAGTTGAAATATATATAATTGTTGTAAAATTACCTGCAATTGTAATGGTCTGGTATCCTTGTTGTCGACGTGTACATGAATACGTCCGTACTGCTCGTTGCTGATGCGAAGAGTCAACAAACCTGACGACACACGTATTTATTTTATATTATATTTACATATACACACACATACACACATCACGCCTATATCCCCAAGGGTTAAACAGAACATGCATTACACACCCAAAATTTGCCAGTATTTTTTGACCTACGTAACAGGGGTAAGTATTGCCGTCACCATGGGTTATGACCAAAATGGCCGAATTAATTTATTAAAAAGTAGCAGCTATACTGTAATTTTGTAAAACTAATTTGAAACCCGTTGCATTGCGATGAAATGTTAATGAAAGGCAATAAAATCTTACGTGCCAGCCGCTATGGCACAGCCAATTAAGTCCTGGGCGCCTCGGACTATATTTACATATCATAATCATAACATAGTATTTAAAACTACGCAACGGATTTTGATGCAAATTTCACTAATAGATAGAGTGGTTCGAGGAAGATTTTTGTGTATATAATTTCGTTCGCTAGTAATAAAATAAAAAATTGAGCGAAGCGACTATTTCTATTAAGGCATTTATCAATCTATAAGGAGCAGGTTCAAAAAAAGTTATTGACATATTTTTGGTCAATAAATTTTTTTGAGGGTCCTAAATCAAAAAATTCGGTCTGGAACAAAACCTGCTCCTGAGAATGCTTGATTTTTGAGTGAAAAAATCATGAAAATCGGTTGTTGACATATTTTTGGTCAATAATTTTTTTGAGGGTCCTAAATCAAAATTCGGTCTCGAACAAAACCTGCTCCTGAGAATGCTTGATTTTTGAGTGAAAAAATCATGAAAATCGGTTGTTGACATATTTTTGGTCAATAATTTTTTTGAGGGTCCTAAATCAAAATTCGGTCTGGAACAAAACCTGCTCCTGAGAATGCTTGATTTTTGAGTGAAAAAATCATGAAAATCGGTTGTTGACATATTTTTGGTCAATAATTTTTTTGAGGGTCCTAAATCAAAATTCGGTCTCGAACAAAACCTGCTCCTGAGAATGCTTGATTTTTGAGTGAAAAAATCATGAAAATCGGTTGTTGACATATTTTTGGTCAATAATTTTTTTGAGGGTCCTAAATCAAAATTCGGTCTGGAACAAAACCTGCTCCTGAGAATGCTTGATTTTTGAGTGAAAAAATCATGAAAATCGGTTGTTGACATATTTTTGGTCAATAATTTTTTTGAGGGTCCTAAATCAAAATTCGGTCTCGAACAAAACCTGCTCCTGAGAATGCTTGATTTTTGAGTGAAAAAATCATGAAAATCGGTTGTTGACATATTTTTGGTCAATAATTTTTTTGAGGGTCCTAAATCAAAATTCGGTCTGGAACAAAACCTGCTCCTGAGAATGCTTGATTTTTGAGTGAAAAAATCATGAAAATCGGTTGTTGACATATTTTTGGTCAATAATTTTTTTGAGGGTCCTAAATCAAAATTCGGTCTCGAACAAAACCTGCTCCTGAGAATGCTTGATTTTTGAGTGAAAAAATCATGAAAATCGGTTGTTGACATATTTTTGGTCAATAATTTTTTTGAGGGTCCTAAATCAAAATTCGGTCTCGAACAAAACCTGCTCCTGAGAATGCTTGATTTTCTAGTAAAAAAAACATGAAAATCGGTTGGGTAGTTGTCGAGAAACAATTATACATCGAGTTGCATTGGAATCACCTGATAAGGAGCTCCGCTCGCTTCGCTCAATAATTTCTCCTTGTTAGAGAAAGGTTGCAGGGTACGATTGCTGCCGATGACATTCGTTTTTGCGAATAATTATTTCGATGCTTCTCAGGACCAGAAGGCTGGCTATTTTCGGGCCCAAAGAATAAGTATCGCCATCCAACGTGGCAACACAGCCAGCATTCTGGGAACTTTCCAGTCGGCAATGAGGCGGAGGACTTTTTAAACGATATTTTGTAATGTAAATATTTTTAGTATATAATTATTAATATTGTAATTCTTATTTCTATCTAAGTACATATTTGAGAAATAGTAGAAGCGAACTCTTTACATAGTAAGTTGGGAGGCCTTACCGCTAAGTTCAAAGTTCTGCACATCCCCGTCCCTGCCGGCGACCAGTGTGAGACGCTCCTCGAATCTTAAGTGTACGCTGAACAAATGAACAGGCAGAATATTATTATACAGGGTATGCGGGTGCCGGCCCTGCGGGTGAGGTCCCAGGTTCGATTACAGGTTGAATCAAATATTTGTGTGGTTCACAAATATTTGTTTCGGAGTTTGGGTGTCTTCTATATTATGTATGTATTTAGAGAAATATATAAGTATGTTTATCAGTTGTCTAGACCCCATAGCACAAGCTTATAGCTTAGTTTGGGCTAGATGACGTTGCGTGAGAATGTCCAACAATTTAATATTCAGTTAGTAATTTGAATTAGATTGTAGATACCATCTCTTCTCATCAATTGTATTTATCTCTTTCTTATCGTGCATGACGTCATTGACATGTCATTTGATTCGAAAGAGATTCTACAAGACGAAATTCTTCAAGAAAATTTTACGAGGTGAAATTCTACATGAAATTCTACGAAACTGGACAATGCGGTATGGTCAACAGACATAAGTTTGTTATTGCATGTAGAATTTTATCACAATGTATTAAGATTATATTCAACTGTGTTAACGAAGTTACTTTACGAAGTTTGCAGAAAATCTGATACAAAATCTGTATCATAAAAATAACTTTTTTTAAACATCCCTTTTTTTAATAATAGTCTTTATATGTCAACTTTTGAAAACATAGTTGGAATTTTTCGATATAAGAGTAGATAATAGTGAGTGACTTACTCCTTGTTATCACTGGGCGGCGCGCGGGTGATGTCCGCCGGCGCACGCGCCGCCGTCTCCTGCGCGTGCGCCTCGCCCTCGCTGCGCAGGCGCGACACGAAGGACTCTGCGTCCGTGCCGCGCGAGCCCAGCTTCATGGCCGAGCGGCCCGAGCCGCGGGACCTGTGGGTATAAGTAGTTATTGATTTGACGGTACATAATAGTGAAGTCATAATTACGGCTGAATTAAACGTCACTCAAATATTCAAATCAGATACTCAAAAGTGACGTTTGTGTATGAAAAGTGTAAGTTTAAGGGCTCCTCAAGTATTTAAACAGCTCCTAAATATTTGAGTGACGTTTCCGTATATAGTCGATGTTTTAGTATTCCGTCGTCAGTTGGTTACTACCCGAAACACAAACGACACTATGAGGCGCGCGAACGCTAAGTGCTGTCAAAACGTATTGATTTTTCAGCGCATAGTGTTCGCGCGCGCGACAGTAATCTACCCTATTAATTCCGGTGGAAACCGCGCTCTGGCTATAAGTAAAGTAAATCAATATCCAAACCCATAAAGATAAAAAAAGTAAAGTAAATCAATATCCAAACCCATAAAGATAAAAAAAGTAAAGTAAATCAATATCCAAATCCACAAAGATAAAAAAAGTAAAGTAAATCAATATCCAAATCCACAAAGATAAAAAAAGTAAAGTAAATCAATATCCAAATGCACAAAGATAAAAAAAGTAAAGTAAATCAATATCCAAATCCACAAAGATAAAAAAAGTAAAGTAAATCAATATCCAAATCCACAAAGATAAAAAAAGTAAAGTAAATCAATATCCAAATCCACAAAGATAAATAAAGTTAAGTAAATCAATATCCAAATCCACAAAGATAAAAAAAGTAAAGTAAATCAATATCCAAATCCACAAAGATAAAAAAAAGTAAAGTAAATCAATATCCAAATCCACAAAGATAAAAAAAGTAAAGTAAATCAATATCCAAATCCACAAAGATAAATAAAGTTAAGTAAATCAATATCCAAATCCACAAAGATAAAAAAAGTAAAGTAAATCAATATCCAAATCCACAAAGATAAAAAAGTAAAGTAAATCAATATCCAAATCCACAAAGATAAATAAAGTTAAGTAAATCAATATCCAAATCCACAAAGATAAAAAAGTAAAGTAAATCAATATCCAAATCCACAAAGATAAAAAAAGTAAAGTAAATCAATATCCAAATCCACAAAGATAAAAAAGTAAAGTAAATCAATATCCAAATCCACAAAGATAAAAAAAGTAAAGTAAATCAATATCCAAATCCACAAAGATAAATAAAGTTAAGTAAATCAATATCCAAATCCACAAAGATAAAAAAAGTAAAGTAAATCAATATCCAAATCCACAAAGATAAAAAAAGTAAAGTAAATCAATATCCAAATCCACAAAGATAAATAAAGTTAAGTAAATCAATATCCAAATCCACAAAGATAAAAAAAGTAAAGTAAATCAATATCCAAATCCACAAAGATAAAAAAAGTAAAGTAAATCAATATCCAAATCCACAAAGATAAAAAAAGTAAAGTAAATCAATATCCAAATCCACAAAGATAAATAAAGTTAAGTAAATCAATATCCAAATCCACAAAGATAAATAAAGTTAAGTAAATCAATATCCAAATCCACAAAGATAAAAAAGTAAAGTAAATCAATATCCAAATCCACAAAGATAAAAAAAGTAAAGTAAATCAATATCCAAATCCACAAAGATAAAAAAAGTAAAGTAAATCAATATCCAAATCCACAAAGATAAATAAAGTAAAGTAAATCAATATCCAAATCCACAAAGATAAAAAAAGTAAAGTAAATCAATATCCAAATCCACAAAGATAAAAAAAGTAAAGTAAATCAATATCCAAATCCACAAAGATAAAAAAAGTAAAATAAATCAATATCCAAATCCACAAAGATAAAAAAAGTAAAGTAAATCAATATCCAAATCCACAAAGATAAAAAAAGTAAAGTAAATCAATATCCAAATCCACAAAGATAAAAAAAGTAAAGTAAATCAATATCCAAATCCACAAAGATAAAAAAAGTAAAGTAAATCAATATCCAAATCCACAAAGATAAAAAAAGTAAAGTAAATCAATATCCAAATCCACAAAGATAAATAAAGTAAAGTAAATCAATATCCAAATCCACAAAGATAAATAAAGTTAAGTAAATCAATATCCAAATCCACAAAGATAAAAAAAGTAAAGTAAATCAATATCCAAATCCACAAAGATAAAAAAAGTAAAGTAAATCAATATCCAAATCCACAAAGATAAAAAAAGTAAATTAATCACTATCCAAATCCACAAAGATATAAAAAGTAAAGTAAATCAATATCCAAATCCACAAAGATAAAAAAAGTAAAGTAAATCAATATCCAAATCCACAAAGATAAAAAAAGTTAAGTAAATCAATATCCAAATCCACAAAGATAAAAAAAGTTAAGTAAATCAATATCCAAATCCACAAAGATAAAAAAAGTAAAGTAAATCAATATCCAAATCCACAAAGATAAAAAAAGTAAAGTAAATCAATATCCAAATCCACAAAGATAAAAAAAGTAAAGTAAATCAATATCCAAATCCACAAAGATAAATAAAGTTAAGTAAATCAATATCCAAATCCACAAAGATAAATAAAGTTAAGTAAATCAATATCCAAATCCACAAAGATAAAAAAAGTAAAGTAAATCAATATCCAAATCCACAAAGATAAAAAAAGTAAAGTAAATCAATATCCAAATCCACAAAGATAAAAAAAGTAAAGTAAATCAATATCCAAATCCACAAAGATAAAAAAAGTAAAGTAAATCAATATCCAAATCCACAAAGATAAAAAAAGTAAAGTAAATCAATATCCAAATCCACAAAGATAAAAAAAGTAAAGTAAATCAATATCCAAATCCACAAAGATAAAAAAAGTAAAGTAAATCAATATCCAAATCCACAAAGATAAATAAAGTTAAGTAAATCAATATCCAATCCACAAAGATAAATAAAGTTAAGTAAATCAATATCCAAATCCACAAAGATAAAAAAAGTAAAGTAAATCAATATCCAAATCCACAAAGATAAAAAAAGTAAAGTAAAAAAATATTCAAATCCACAAAGATAAAAAAAGTAAAGTAAATCAATATCCAAATCCACAAAGATAAATAAAGTTAAGTAAATCAATATCCAAATCCACAAAGATAAATAAAGTTAAGTAAATCAATATCCAAATCCACAAAGATAAAAAAGTAAAGTAAATCAATATCCAAATCCACAAAGATAAAAAAAGTAAAGTAAATCAATATCCAATTCCACAAAGATAAAAAAAGTAAAGTAAATCAATATCCAAATCCACAAAGATAAATAAAGTAAAGTAAATCAATATCCAAATCCACAAAGATAAAAAAAAGTAAAGTAAATCAATATCCAAATCCACAAAGATAAAAAAAGTAAAGTAAATCAATATCCAAATCCACAAAGATAAAAAAAGTAAAGTAAATCAATATCCAAATCCACAAAGATAAATAAAGTTAAGTAAATCAATATCCAAATCCACAAAGATAAATAAAGTTAAGTAAATCAATATCCAAATCCACAAAGATAAAAAAAGTAAAGTAAATCAATATCCAAATCCACAAAGATAAAGAAGTAAAGTAAATCAATATCCAAATCCACAAAGATAAAAAAAGTAAAGTAAATCAATATCCAAATCCACAAAGATAAAAAAAGTAAAGTAAACCAATATCCAAATCCACAAAGATAAAAAAAGTAAAGTAAATCAATATCCAAATCCACAAAGATAAAAAAAGTAAAGTAAATCAATATCCAAATCCATAAAGATAAAAAAAGTAAAGTAAATCAATATCCAAATCCACAAAGATAAAAAAAGTAAAGTAAATCAATATCCAAATCCACAAAGATAAAAAAAGTAAAGTAAATCAATATCCAAATCCACAAAGATAAAAAAAGTAAAGTAAATCAATATCCAAATCCACAAAGATAAAAAAAGTAAAGTAAATCAATATCCAAATCCACAAAGATAAATAAAGTTAAGTAAATCAATATCCAAATCCACAAAGATAAAAAAAGTAAAGTAAATCAATATCCAAATCCACAAAGATAAAAAAAGTAAAGTAAATCAATATTCAAATCCACAAAGATAAAAAAAGTAAAGTAAATCAATATCCAAATCCACAAAGATAAATAAAGTTAAGTAAATCAATATCCAAATCCACAAAGATAAAAAAGTAAAGTAAATCAATATCCAAATCCACAAAGATAAAAAAAGTAAAGTAAATCAATATCCAATTCCACAAAGATAAAAAAAGTAAAGTAAATCAATATCCAAATCCACAAAGATAAATAAAGTAAAGTAAATCAATATCCAAATCCACAAAGATAAAAAAAGTAAAGTAAATCAATATCCAAATCCACAAAGATAAAAAAAGTAAAGTAAATCAATATCCAAATCCACAAAGATAAAAAAGTAAAGTAAATCAATATCCAAATCCACAAAGATAAATAAAGTTAAGTAAATCAATATCCAAATCCACAAAGATAAATAAAGTTAAGTAAATCAATATCCAAATCCACAAAGATAAAAAAAGTAAAGTAAATCAATATCCAAATCCACAAAGATAAAAAAAGTAAAGTAAATCAATATCCAAATCCACAAAGATAAAAAAAGTAAAGTAAATCAATATCCAAATCCACAAAGATAAAAAAAGTAAAGTAAACCAATATCCAAATCCACAAAGATAAAAAAAGTAAAGTAAATCAATATCCAAATCCACAAAGATAAAAAAGTAAAGTAAATCAATATCCAAATCCACAAAGATAAAAAAAGTAAAGTAAATCAATATCCAAATCCACAAAGATAAAAAAAGTAAAGTAAATCAATATCCAAATCCACAAAGATAAAAAAAGTAAAGTAAATCAATATCCAAATCCACAAAGATAAAAAAAGTAAAGTAAATCAATATCCAAATCCACAAAGATAAAAAAAGTAAAGTAAATCAATATCCAAATCCACAAAGATAAAAAAAGTAAAGTAAATCAATATCCAAATCCACAAAGATAAAAAAAGTAAAGTAAATCAATATCCAAATCTACAAAGATAAAAAAAGTAAAGTAAATCAATATCCAAATCCACAAAGATAAAAAAAGTAAAGTAAATCAATATCCAAATCCACAAAGATAAAAAAAGTAAAGTAAATCAATATCCAAATCCACAAAGATAAAAAAAGTAAAGTAAATCAATATCCAAATCCACAAAGATAAAAAAAGTAAAGTAAATCAATATCCAAATCCACAAAGATAAAAAAAGTAAAGTAAATCAATATCCAAATCCACAAAGATAAAAAAAGTAAAGTAAATCAATATCCAAATCCACAAAGATAAATAAAGTTAAGTAAATCAATATCCAAATCCACAAAGATAAAAAAAGTAAAGTAAATCAATATCCAAATCCACAAAGATAAAAAAGTAAAGTAAATCAATATCCAAATCCACAAAGATAAATAAAGTTAAGTAAATCAATATCCAAATCCACAAAGATAAAAAAGTAAAGTAAATCAATATCCAAATCCACAAAGATAAAAAAAGTAAAGTAAATCAATATCCAATTCCACAAAGATAAAAAAAGTAAAGTAAATCAATATCCAAATCCACAAAGATAAATAAAGTAAAGTAAATCAATATCCAAATCCACAAAGATAAAAAAAAGTAAAGTAAATCAATATCCAAATCCACAAAGATAAAAAAAGTAAAGTAAATCAATATCCAAATCCACAAAGATAAAAAAAGTAAAGTAAATCAATATCCAAATCCACAAAGATAAATAAAGTTAAGTAAATCAATATCCAAATCCACAAAGATAAATAAAGTTAAGTAAATCAATATCCAAATCCACAAAGATAAAAAAAGTAAAGTAAATCAATATCCAAATCCACAAAGATAAAAAAAGTAAAGTAAATCAATATCCAAATCCACAAAGATAAAAAAAGTAAAGTAAATCAATATCCAAATCCACAAAGATAAAAAAAGTAAAGTAAACCAATATCCAAATCCACAAAGATAAAAAAAGTAAAGTAAATCAATATCCAAATCCACAAAGATAAAAAAAGTAAAGTAAATCAATATCCAAATCCACAAAGATAAAAAAAGTAAAGTAAATCAATATCCAAATCCACAAAGATAAAAAAAGTAAAGTAAATCAATATCCAAATCCACAAAGATAAAAAAAGTAAAGTAAATCAATATCCAAATCCACAAAGATAAAAAAAGTAAAGTAAATCAATATCCAAATCCACAAAGATAAAAAAAGTAAAGTAAATCAATATCCAAATCCACAAAGATAAAAAAAGTAAAGTAAATCAATATCCAAATCCACAAAGATAAATAAAGTTAAGTAAATCAATATCCAAATCCACAAAGATAAAAAAAGTAAAGTAAATCAATATCCAAATCCACAAAGATAAAAAAGTAAAGTAAATCAATATCCAAATCCACAAAGATAAATAAAGTTAAGTAAATCAATATCCAAATCCACAAAGATAAAAAAGTAAAGTAAATCAATATCCAAATCCACAAAGATAAAAAAAGTAAAGTAAATCAATATCCAAATCCACAAAGATAAAAAAGTAAAGTAAATCAATATCCAAATCCACAAAGATAAAAAAAGTAAAGTAAATCAATATCCAAATCCACAAAGATAAATAAAGTTAAGTAAATCAATATCCAAATCCACAAAGATAAAAAAAGTAAAGTAAATCAATATCCAAATCCACAAAGATAAAAAAAGTAAAGTAAATCAATATCCAAATCCACAAAGATAAATAAAGTTAAGTAAATCAATATCCAAATCCACAAAGATAAAAAAAGTAAAGTAAATCAATATCCAAATCCACAAAGATAAAAAAAGTAAAGTAAATCAATATCCAAATCCACAAAGATAAAAAAAGTAAAGTAAATCAATATCCAAATCCACAAAGATAAATAAAGTTAAGTAAATCAATATCCAAATCCACAAAGATAAATAAAGTTAAGTAAATCAATATCCAAATCCACAAAGATAAAAAAGTAAAGTAAATCAATATCCAAATCCACAAAGATAAAAAAAGTAAAGTAAATCAATATCCAAATCCACAAAGATAAAAAAAGTAAAGTAAATCAATATCCAAATCCACAAAGATAAATAAAGTAAAGTAAATCAATATCCAAATCCACAAAGATAAATAAAGTAAAGTAAATCAATATCCAAATCCACAAAGATAAAAAAAGTAAAGTAAATCAATATCCAAATCCACAAAGATAAAAAAAGTAAAGTAAATCAATATCCAAATCCACAAAGATAAATAAAGTTAAGTAAATCAATATCCAAATCCACAAAGATAAATAAAGTTAAGTAAATCAATATCCAAATCCACAAAGATAAAAAAAGTAAAGTAAATCAATATCCAAATCCACAAAGATAAAAAAAGTAAAGTAAATCAATATCCAAATCCACAAAGATAAAAAAAGTAAAGTAAATCAATATCCAAATCCACAAAGATAAAAAAAGTAAAGTAAATCAATATCCAAATCCACAAAGATAAAAAAAGTAAAGTAAATCAATATCCAAATCCACAAAGATAAAAAAAGTAAAGTAAATCAATATCCAAATCCACAAAGATAAAAAAAGTAAAGTAAATCAATATCCAAATCCACAAAGATAAAAAAAGTAAAGTAAATCAATATCCAAATCCACAAAGATAAAAAAAGTAAAGTAAATCAATATCCAAATCCACAAAGATAAAAAAAGTAAAGTAAATCAATATCCAAATCCACAAAGATAAAAAAAGTAAAGTAAATCAATATCCAAATCCACAAAGATAAATAAAGTAAAGTAAATCAATATCCAAATCCACAAAGATAAAAAAAGTAAAGTAAATCAATATCCAAATCCACAAAGATAAAAAAAGTAAAGTAAATCAATATCCAAATCCACAAAGATAAATAAAGTAAAGTAAATCAATATCCAAATCCACAAAGATAAATAAAGTTAAGTAAATCAATATCCAAATCCACAAAGATAAAAAAAGTAAAGTAAATCAATATCCAAATCCACAAAGATAAAAAAAGTAAAGTAAATCAATATCCAAATCCACAAAGATAAAAAAAGTAAAGTAAATCAATATCCAAATCCACAAAGATAAAAAAAGTAAAGTAAATCAATATCCAAATCCACAAAGATAAAAAAAGTAAAGTAAATCAATATCCAAATCCACAAAGATAAAAAAAGTAAAGTAAATCAATATCCAAATCCACAAAGATAAAAAAAGTAAAGTAAATCAATATCCAAATCCACAAAGATAAAAAAAGTAAAGTAAATCAATATCCAAATCCACAAAGATAAATAAAGTAAAGTAAATCAATATCCAAATCTACAAAGATAAAAAAAGTAAAGTAAATCAATATCCAAATCCACAAAGATAAAAAAAGTAAAGTAAATCAATATCCAAATCCACAAAGATAAAAAAAGTAAAGTAAATCAATATCCAAATCCACAAAGATAAAAAAAGTAAAGTAAATCAATATCCAAATCCACAAAGATAAATAAAGTTAAGTAAATCAATATCCAATCCACAAAGATAAATAAAGTTAAGTAAATCAATATCCAAATCCACAAAGATAAAAAAAGTAAAGTAAATCAATATCCAAATCCACAAAGATAAAAAAAGTAAAGTAAATCAATATTCAAATCCACAAAGATAAAAAAAGTAAAGTAAATCAATATCCAAATCCACAAAGATAAATAAAGTTAAGTAAATCAATATCCAAATCCACAAAGATAAAAAAGTAAAGTAAATCAATATCCAAATCCACAAAGATAAAAAAAGTAAAGTAAATCAATATCCAATTCCACAAAGATAAAAAAAGTAAAGTAAATCAATATCCAAATCCACAAAGATAAATAAAGTAAAGTAAATCAATATCCAAATCCACAAAGATAAAAAAAAGTAAAGTAAATCAATATCCAAATCCACAAAGATAAAAAAAGTAAAGTAAATCAATATCCAAATCCACAAAGATAAAAAAGTAAAGTAAATCAATATCCAAATCCACAAAGATAAATAAAGTTAAGTAAATCAATATCCAAATCCACAAAGATAAATAAAGTTAAGTAAATCAATATCCAAATCCACAAAGATAAAAAAAGTAAAGTAAATCAATATCCAAATCCACAAAGATAAAAAAAGTAAAGTAAATCAATATCCAAATCCACAAAGATAAAAAAAGTAAAGTAAATCAATATCCAAATCCACAAAGATAAAAAAAGTAAAGTAAACCAATATCCAAATCCACAAAGATAAAAAAAGTAAAGTAAATCAATATCCAAATCCACAAAGATAAAAAAAGTAAAGTAAATCAATATCCAAATCCACAAAGATAAAAAAAGTAAAGTAAATCAATATCCAAATCCACAAAGATAAAAAAAGTAAAGTAAATCAATATCCAAATCCACAAAGATAAAAAAAGTAAAGTAAATCAATATCCAAATCCACAAAGATAAAAAAAGTAAAGTAAATCAATATCCAAATCCACAAAGATAAAAAAAGTAAAGTAAATCAATATCCAAATCCACAAAGATAAAAAAAGTAAAGTAAATCAATATCCAAATCCACAAAGATAAAAAAAGTAAAGTAAATCAATATCCAAATCCACAAAGATAAATAAAGTAAAGTAAATCAATATCCAAATCTACAAAGATAAAAAAAGTAAAGTAAATCAATATCCAAATCCACAAAGATAAAAAAAGTAAAGTAAATCAATATCCAAATCCACAAAGATAAATAAAGTTAAGTAAATCAATATCCAATCCACAAAGATAAATAAAGTTAAGTAAATCAATATCCAAATCCACAAAGATAAAAAAAGTTAAGTAAATCAATATCCAAATCCACAAAGATAAAAAAAGTAAAGTAAAAAAATATTCAAATCCACAAAGATAAAAAAAGTAAAGTAAATCAATATCCAAATCCACAAAGATAAATAAAGTTAAGTAAATCAATATCCAAATCCACAAAGATAAATAAAGTTAAGTAAATCAATATCCAAATCCACAAAGATAAAAAAGTAAAGTAAATCAATATCCAAATCCACAAAGATAAAAAAAGTAAAGTAAATCAATATCCAAATCCACAAAGATAAAAAAGTAAAGTAAATCAATATCCAAATCCACAAAGATAAAAAAAGTAAAGTAAATCAATATCCAATTCCACAAAGATAAAAAAAGTAAAGTAAATCAATATCCAAATCCACAAAGATAAATAAAGTAAAGTAAATCAATATCCAAATCCACAAAGATAAAAAAAAGTAAAGTAAATCAATATCCAAATCCACAAAGATAAAAAAAGTAAAGTAAATCAATATCCAAATCCACAAAGATAAAAAAAGTAAAGTAAATCAATATCCAAATCCACAAAGATAAATAAAGTCAAGTAAATCAATATCCAAATCCACAAAGATAAATAAAGTTAAGTAAATCAATATCCAAATCCACAAAGATAAAAAAAGTAAAGTAAATCAATATCCAAATCCACAAAGATAAAAAAAGTAAAGTAAATCAATATCCAAATCCACAAAGATAAAAAAAGTAAAGTAAATCAATATCCAAATCCACAAAGATAAAAAAAGTAAAGTAAACCAATATCCAAATCCACAAAGATAAAAAAAGTAAAGTAAATCAATATCCAAATCCACAAAGATAAAAAAAGTAAAGTAAATCAATATCCAAATCCACAAAGATAAAAAAAGTAAAGTAAATCAATATCCAAATCCACAAAGATAAAAAAAGTAAAGTAAATCAATATCCAAATCCACAAAGATAAAAAAAGTAAAGTAAATCAATATCCAAATCCACAAAGATAAAAAAAGTAAAGTAAATCAATATCCAAATCCACAAAGATAAAAAAAGTAAAGTAAATCAATATCCAAATCCACAAAGATAAAAAAAGTAAAGTAAATCAATATCCAAATCCACAAAGATAAATAAAGTAAAGTAAATCAATATCCAAATCTACAAAGATAAAAAAAGTAAAGTAAATCAATATCCAAATCCACAAAGATAAATAAAGTAAAGTAAATCAATATCCAAATCCACAAAGATAAATAAAGTTAAGTAAATCAATATCCAAATCCATAAAGCTAAAAAAAATTAAAGTTTCTGCGTGTAATTTCAAATTTACAGCTTTTCACTAAATCTATATATTTTTTCTGTCTGTCTGTCTGTCCTTCCGTCTGTCGCGTTTTTCAATTTACATACATTTGCATGAAATATTAAAATATATTTGAGGCGATACAAAGTTCGTCGGGATAACTAGTACATATTATTATGATAATATGTACGATCCTTTTGTCTGTCCCTGCTAATCTCTGCATCGGCTGGATAGATTTTAACGGAACTTTCACAGGTAAAGAGTTGATGTAATAAGGTAAAATATAAAATTACTTTTTATAGTGCGAATTGGGAAGGAGAAAACTATATCACGCGGGCAAAACCACGCTCTGGTTAGAAAAACCACTCTATCTATTGGTGAAACCGCATCAAAATCCGTTGCGTAGTTTTAAAGATGTACGCATACATACAGAACGGCGATCTATGACTGCTCCCACACAATGCAGTCTGAGTGCGTATTCGCACGGCTTTTAATTTTTTTTTTATAAGGTTAGGTTAGGTACCTTTTATCGCCGGGCGCCACTGGAAATACGTTCTGCTTGTAACCAGAGACGCCTGGCAACGGACGTTAGAGAGGCCGCAGCCTTGGGCCGCGGAATTAAACAAAAAAAAGGTACCTTTTATTTGTTTTAATTTTTTCTTTTGTGTTATGTATGGTGTGTTGTGCTTAATAAACTCATATCTTTCTTTCTTTCTTAAAAATGTTTATGTTATTATGTTATAAATGTTTAATAAAACTTACACATCTCGTGCGGGTGTTGCAGGCATCTTTTCCGTAATAGGTTCCGTGACAGCTGATGATATTGAGGAGCTGCCGAAGCCACTACCTAAGAATTTAAAAAAAGGCTTTGAAAATTTCATTTACGTGTATTTATAATGTGTAGTTTTAATTATAGAATTTAGATAATAGTGTTCATTAACCATGAGGATCGTCGTCAAACACACCGCCGCCTTAACAGGCGTTCCCCTCGCTCACATGATTAGGGCCTATGGGCCATAAGTGAGAAATAAAACAAATTGGCGTCTTGACAACTCACTAGACTAGATCTAATTGCGCGGATATTGTCATCCCACAAAAGTGCCAAGCTGCTCAGTTATTTGTTGCAAAAAAAGATCAGTCACATCTAGTTTACAAAAAGATGGTATTACCTTCCATAGGTAAGTATTTTTAATCAAATAATAATACAAATTTCTTTGTTTATAATAATCAAAGTCTCATTGTTTCGGATTTTTCTATCAACTCGAAGTCGGTCGTTTCATACAATTCGCAAATCAGTCAAACATGTCAAACGACTGACAACAAATACACAGTTATACTGTCTGTATCGGAGTGATGTACCAAGTTAGGTATCGATAAAATACCTTGAAAATGCAAAGAGGTGCAATATAAATTACTGGTTTGAATATTATTTAAATTACGTAGGTCTGTAGGTATATTATGATCTTGATTTTAATAAAGGTTTTGTACTTGTATTGTACGGTGTTGTACTCGTAGTGCCCTTGCCCTTATTTTATGCTCCATCGAGTTGATGCTACTGTATCACTAGTGTTAACGAAGTGACGAAAGTTCATTCAAATGTTTATTTTCATGGGGTAGGTATTTGTTATACATACAGAGTGTAATATTCATATGGGCAGCATGGAAAAGTCTGAAACTATAAGACATACGAAGATCTGTTCTTAGTAACCATGTAATCGATTGTAGTAAAAATAGAAAACTGCATTATGACATTATGCATTATGATTTAAAAATAAACTTGTACGAGTATTAAGCTCGGGAAGCGAAGCTCTAGAAATCTCTTTTTGAAAAAAGCTTTTTTTTTTCTTTTGTGTAGGTCTTAAGTAGTAAATATTACTACGAAACGTCTGAAATTAATAAAATGCATTGTTTTAGTAGGTGTTCCTAAGAATAGATCTTCATTTGTCTTATAGTTTCACACTTTCCCACACTGACCTATTTGAATGTACAGCCTGTATACATAGTCCACTGTATACAGCTATAGATATACCCTGTATACAGACTCTTCGATTTTCTTTAGTTGTATAGATTTATATGATGTATAGGTTTGATATAATACCTACCCTAAGTTACAAATAGCAAATAAAGTCACACTTTTATAAACAACATCCACCTTTGTATCATTTTGAAACCTGATTTTAATAGTCGATTTTGTCAAATTTATCGATAACGTGTATCGACACTGTTACATCAATAGTGGGCGGTAACTTTTGGTAGTGTCATTATAGTGTTATGATATAAAATGTATATGTATGTGTTTGTGAAAATGTTAATGTGTTATTCTTAGTGTCATGTGTGATTTTCGTAGTGGCACCCGATTGGGTTGAGCGTCTGAGAATGTGTGCGTGTCGATGACCCCCCCGCACCAAACATGCTAGACTTTTATATAGCGGGAAAATGCATAATGCCTTGTCCCGTCGTATACGGCGACAGCGTATACGACGACCGCGTTGGTCTATGTCGTTAAATAACGAACGACCTTACCAAATATGGCTTGGTAAAGGCTTACATGTCGCAAGGTGACTACCCTAAACCTTCAATTGAGTCTCAAGTCTCACACCCGTATTCACAAACGACACTATAAGGCTTGCGAACGCTATGCGCTGAAAAATCATTACGTTTTGACAGCGCATAGCGTTTGCACGCCTCATAGTGTCGTTTGTGAATAGGAGTGTCAGTCACACGAGTGCTTAGTGTTAGATCTCTCGCGAGTGCTTGCATTTAGCCAACATGGCACTTATAATATGTAGATATAGTTACCATAGGACACTTGACTGCGAGGAGGTCCTCCTCTCTTGGCAGCCTCCAGCTTCTCTCGCTGCAACTCCTTAGCGCGCTCACGCATCCGATTGGCGGCCTCCCGCTCTTGTGTCTTACAGTATTAGATAACAATTATATTAGATGCACTCTCATAGTCTAGTGGTACCCAATATGTTAACACAATCGATATAAATGCAAACATCTAATCAGGCCGGTCTCTGGGTGACCATTTATAAGATATTTTGAGACCCCCTCCGTGCCTCGGAGAGCACGTTAAGCCATCGGTTCCGGTTGTCATACGAACATCTATGGCAGTCGTTAGGGTAGTAGGAGCCTTAAACAAAAAATCCAACCAGTCTAACTACAGAACTTCGATATCGCCCATGGGTTGTGGCGGTCAGATGGTAGTCATCATCATCATTATCATCTCAGCCCATTTGACGCCTACTGCTGGGCATAGACCTCTCCCAAGACGGGGGAATCAGGCTACATATACCACGCTGGTCAGACGGGTTGGTATAGAGTACAGTAGAGTTTTCCTTCTCTAAGAGATGGCAGTCGCTTCACGGAAAATATCGAAATTCAGCTGCATCGCAGTTAGACTAGAAAGCCGACTCCAACTGAGTTGGGAAATGGCTCGGTGAATTATGACTTATATTAGATGCACTCACGAATGAAGCGTCTCCGGTTGAGTAAGCGAAAGAATAATTATTTTCAAATGGTTATTTATGTACTTAATTTAGTATTTTTATAATATTGCTTGACAAAAATTGAAATATTTTGACATTCATATGTGCTCTTTATGTGCCTAAACTGAATAAACGAAATTGATTCTTTGACTCTTCTTTGAGTAAGACCTGATTCCACACAAAGTCACTACCTGGTATTTGTGTCTATGTTTGAGGGTATTTTATAATAGATAGAGTGATTCAAGAGGAAGGTTTTATTATATAATTTGTCAAGCTAGCGAAGCCACAGTCGTCTGCTAGTTACTAACATAGTATAATTTAATTTGTGCTCATACACACCTGTCTAACAGCCTGATAAATCTTCTCCTCATGCGAATCCATCTCAACAAACGAACGGACCTGAAAAGTTAAAGTTTTATTATGTAGTAATCTTCTAAGGTTACATTTTACACGTCTATAACTCGTATGCGATAAGTTGAGACCTGTCCGCTGCTGTGATGTCAACAACATGTTTTTACCAGCCCTATTTTTAGTTGTGGCTTTTGTTGTACTCGGAAAGTGATATTTTATATTAATGATAACTAAAAGAAATTCGATTGCAAGTCTCAACTTATAACAAAGTAGGGTTGGTTAGGAGATTAATGGCTTGAGAACGGTTGGACCAATTTCGTTAATTCTTTCTTTGTTGTGTTCATTATTATTATCAGGAGAAGTATCTCTGGGATGAAAAAAGAAAGTCGTGTGGTACGAAGTTCGCCGGTACAGCTAGTGTTCAATATTTAGTAGAGAGGAACAAAGTAAAGTAAATACATACTTTTCTTTGTCCCCATTTTATGGGAGAAAATTTAAAAATTTAATTGCTTCGAAAATATACATACACTATTGCAAAATTAACTTACACATGGATATATTAGTAAACAATTGGTTGTATCTGCTTACCTGTGCCAAGTTCACACTCTCCCTGTACCCGAGAGCCACAATCTCATCAAACGCAAACAACAGATTGAAAGCCTGATTCAATACTTCCGCTTCAGTCAGTGGAGCACAGTATTCTGGCACCTGGCAAACATAAAAGAAACGGACATGATGTATGTACATCACGCATCACTAAGCTAAGCAAAGCTGGTGCATTACACATCAACACTATGCCAGTGTGTTGCCAGAGTATTGCCGTAATCAAGCACTAAAGAAAATCCATAATCACTGTAATTAAAACCAAAATTCCAACAGTCAGGACATAACATTAAAAAAAATCCTTAGTGCGCCTTATCCTTACTATAAATGCGAAACTCTGTGTCTGTTAAAGCTGCTACACACAGTGCAGTGGCATAGCCACCAAGCATCATTCCGGTTGTGACAGTCATGTAAAACGCTAGTGAAGTACCTACATATTTTTAGTTACAATGAATATAGAAATCATCAGCACTGCCGCCGCAGTTGTAGTTTTTATTATAATTAGAAATAAATATAAAAGGAAGAGAAGGTTTTGGGTGCGTCCAAGTTTACGAAATAAAAAATGGCAGAATGGTACTGTAATGATAGAAGATTATAAAGACGATGTGGGGTGTCAGCGTTTGCGTAATAGTATGTTCTATGGGTTTCTGAGAATGACATATGAAGACTTTGAATTTTTGCTGAAGAGTACTAAAGTGTACATTAGCAAAAAAAATACTAGCTGGAGAGAGGCTATACCCGCTAAAGAGAGGTTGGCAGTAACGTTGCGGTTTTTAGCTACAGGAGAAACTTATTTCAGCCTTGGAAAACTGTTTAAAATTTCACCAAAAGTCCTTTCCTCACTGATTCCCGAAGTCTGTCTAGCACTGATATCAAAACTGGCACGCTATGATAAAAACGGGTCTCCCTTGTTTGACCGAAAGGAATTTGACAAAATGTTCACTTCCCAAAAAATTTCATATGCCAAATTATTACTTAGCAAAAAATCTATTCACAAAAAATTGTAACGCAAACCTAATGTTTGGGAAATTAACGTTTAAACTATAACTTGTTTACCAACTAAGTAATTATCCTAATCTAAATAGTTCAGTTTCGTAGGAGGCTCGTGCGTAGGAGGTCACAGTTTTAACCTAACCTAACCTACCCATTTTCTTTAAAGAAGAAATGAATTAAAGACCAAATGCCATAATGACATTATACTTGGTAATATTTTGCCAAATAAAAATTTGACCAAATAAAAATATGCGTACTAAAATCATTCGAAATATTGCAATGGTACCTATACCTATAAAAAATGGTTGTTAAAATTTGTTTGGGTAATGAAATTTTGTCAAAACCTTTTCGGCAAAACATCAGCTATCCGATAAAAACACACCACTTTTACTCAAATGCCGGGAACGAACTGACGCCGGCACCCCGCGGGCACACCCGCGGCTTCGCAAGCCGTCGGGTTAGCGGCGGCATTGCCGCCGGGCAAACCGTGTGTAGCAGCCTTTACACTTTCACGCCCAAACTACTTAACTAATTTAAATGAAGGGCCTGAGAAAGGGCCAATGTGAGTAGCAGAGTTGATATGATGGCACTTAGATAGTTATCAGGCTGACATGCCCATTATGGACAAAAGCCTCGACAAAAAAAATAAACAAAAAATTATTGTGGATACCAGTCCATGTCTACTCTACAAGTACAGGGGCTACTTTTTTTCCGGGTACTGTGTTCAATTGGGAAGAAAAACTATAACTTGCGGGTGGAGCCCTGAACAAATGCGTAAAGTGTAAAACATACCACTCTGCTGAATAGACGCAGTGTTTCAAGATCCTCCAGGATGTTACTAGCTTTTGTTGTGATGAGCAGCATATACAATTTATCCAATGGCTGATATACATATCTGAAAATAGTTAAGATATACAACTAACTTCTATAATTTTATCAAATTTTCATAATATTGTTAGTACCCAACCCCTATCATCTCGTTTCATCCTAAAGTTGCGTGAAAGCAATTGCTCTTTCATATGTGACATAAGTTTGTCTCTTTTTGTGTATAATTGAGAGTACTTTAATCTTAATCTTTACTGAGTACCTACAAGGGTAGTAATAAAATAAAAAATAAATAGATTCTTTCAGCATAATCATTAGCCACAGCCTATTGCTGTCTAGTCTGTCTACTGCTGAACATGTGTCTGTCCAATTAGTTTCCAGTGTGACCTGTCCATTGACAGTTGCATACGAGACCCACAACTTTTCACAAGGTTGTTGGTAGATAAATTGATTATTAATTAAATATGAACTAGCTGACGCACACAGTTTCTACCTACCTCGAATAGCTGTTATATATTATGTCGTACATCAACTGGTGTATGTAATTTGCCCCACGTTGACCTTAATCTGTCTGTAACCCAGCAACTTTGGAGATAAGTGTATGCATACAGATGTGAATAGAAAACCAACCTTTTTTGTGTTATTGTGTTATTTTTACATCAGACACCTATTTTTGTTCCTGTTATTAAGTTTATAGTATAGAACAGATAAATACCGGACAGATTCCGTTTCCACAAAAGTGTGCTGACGTCCACCAGTCATTAACTTGGGAAATGCGGCCAGAAGACCCTCGATACGTGCTTTCGTCATCTCTACAAACTGACGAGAAACCAGTGCTGCAAATAAATATAAATTGTTAATGTTTTTTACATCAAACAGATTATGAAGACTTTAAAAACGGATAAGAAATACCTTTCCCAGACTTCGTACATACTGTCGCCGCTATTAACACCTGAAATAATGGAAAACATATTGTTAAACTTGTACACTAGATGCCGAACTTAAGAGCGGTGGTTTTAATAAAATAAAGCAAGTTCACTGTTAATCCCATAGTAATAACATTGTTTACTAGTTTCATTATGACCTACCATATTGAATTGTGCAGTTTTATAAGGAATATCATCCAAAAATCACAAATTACTATAATCACAATATTGACAGGCTGGCTGGCTGACAAATTGACAGCTGTAGGCCGACGTGTGTGTTTGAATCTTTTTTACATTTCCAAAATGGCTACCTAGCTTTTGTATATTTACTTAGATGATTTATGTGATAGTTTTCAATGTAGAAAATATTGAATGTTCAATGTTGAATACGTCAATTGAGAAACCTTAATAATTTAAATTAAACCGTTTGAATGCCAATAGAAAACAATTTTGCCATTTGTTCATTTATAATTATCCCAGAGTCTGGAACTTGTGCCCGGTAGATGGCAATAGGCTCGCCCCCTATTACATGGGACCTAACATAGCTGGCGAGATGTGGGTGTGTTTGCACACCTCTGCCTACCCCTTCGGGGAAAAAGGCGTGATGCTATGCTATGTTCATTTGGGATAAGGGCAGGTAGATGATGTTCATTTCCAACTGAATAGTTTTTGACCAAGCACAACACTAGAAAAGTCAAACTCAAAATGTCAAATTTGTCAAGTGTAAGTTTTTAAGCACATTGGAGTTATTTTACAGTGGTTTTTAGCTATTTTCATAAAATAACTTATACTTTTTTAACGTAATTGAGCTTTCTACATAACGAGTTAACTTTAATTGTTGAAACGATGGAGCTACGGAATTGATTACGTGTTTATATTCTATGGAATACACTCTCATACCACAGAAGCCAAATAACAGTAGTAAGTGTTAATTTTAATTATTTTGTAATGGTATTTACTAGGTAGTGTTTCCGGACACACGTTCTCGTGTGTACGTACATTGAAAATGAATGTTACTGTCATTAATTTCGCCAATAGTCGAACATATAATTTGCATACAATAATAATTTTCTTTGTGCCTTATTATTCACTATTGTTATAACGTGATTGTGCTATCGACAGATGTTTCATGATGTTTGTGAACTATTTTGCATCTTAAATAAATTGAATTTATTCTTAAAAAGTAGTGTAGCTTTTTTTTAGGTGTTTTGGTGCAATGGATGAGACTTATCTTATTGATAGTGACAATGAGGTACATAAACTGCTCATTAATGTAGTTCAAAACTATTTTAAAATTGTGATCTAATAGGTATCTACTGTTAGTTCTCTTACTCACTTTTAATTAACCCCGAAATTCACCCTAAGTCTATTATAATCCAATTGAGTTGACAAAAGACTACAGAAATTCAGGTTCTTAAACAAATAAGTTTGTCAGATATGAATACTGAAGGACGTTGTTGACGGTCCACAGTCGTGAAGTATGTGTAATCATGAAGAGATGTGAAGGGTGCCATTGTCGTACAGATGGGGGGTCACAGGGGAGATCGGACCAGCCCTGCGACAGAGACCCCCTCATAGTCACCCCCAATAACTCTCAGGAGGATTCTAACGATTACACAAATTTAGTAAGATCAAAGTCATGATGTTATAAAGTAGTTAGCACTTTATGCACCATTTTTTTCTTTCTTGTTCACTGATTGTGTTGATTGTGTGCAATATGTAATGTTAGTTTTATGTGTGTGTATGTAACTATGTGCCACAGTGTAGTTTTTATTATTGTTGCATAGTTATCAGTAATTTATGTACTGCAGTTATATTAAAATAATATTTATATCCACTTAATATTTACATTAAAAGTTATCTAAGAAATTGATTGATAGGTACTATAAAATACTAAATTATTACTTCACATTAAGCGATACTTAAGTACTGCATAGCAGTTCTACCTTTAGAGGTCCAAACCAGCCTCTTCTGTGAGTGGCATGGACAGGACTCTTTCAAAGGGACCTTATCAAAATCTCTAGAGACCGTGTATTTTTATAATATATTTGTTACCTCATATCTTTTTGATGGGATGAACCGATTTTTATTTTATAATTGAAAGCTACTACTTTCCATTAAGTCCCATGTCAATTTGGTCCCATTCCGATAATTGGAAGTCGATTTTTTTGACAATGGGTGACATATTTTTTTTATCTTAGTTATTATTAATATTCTTATTAAATCTCATTTTACAACCTAGAAACTGCAAATATTGTAGATAGAAGAGTTGATTGCGCCCAGATTTCGCCAGTTAATATTGGTCCCACATAATAGAAGGCGAACCTTCTGCCGTTTTCGAGCATTTAGGGTATTCTTGCATTAGATCGAATGCACGTGAGGTCGACTGAGGGTCTTGAGATGCTTAACGGACCCCTTAGAAGCCTCTGTGATCCCTATGCAACTAGGTGAAGCACATTACACTTTATTTGTAGTATATCGAAAGTCTTTTGTACTTTAAATAAGTACTATACATAGACAAAACGTAAACTGATACTTAAAACATATTATGGTCATTAAACTCCTGATAAAACGAGATTACTGTAGATTAAAAAGCGTAGATAATATTGACGCGACCATCGTATTGTGACACGCGCAAATACACAAACGCTTCTGTAGGGGGTCTCATTACATTGGTTCTGATTTCCCGCGTACTAAGACCTCATAGTCATAATGCCTAGTGAATACAGTCTCTGTAAAGTCCTGTAACGATGCGGTGGTGTTAAGTTTTTTTTTTATGATAAGTGTGGGAAAAAGTATGAATTTACGGTGCCTAATTGTGTTCTGTGTGTTTTGAAATGAAGAAGAAAATTAAAATAACGATCACACCTAAAAAGGTAAAATTAGTACTTTATTTTTTTTTAATTATTTATTTATCATTTATTGAAGTCTTCATGTGAACAGTTACAAGATGTTATATTAACTTATTCTACGGCCCATAGATATATACCTTAAACCTAAAAATACATAATAATATAAATTTTACAAAAATGTATTAGTAAATAAATCTTAAAACTATATTAGTTTGTACTTTATAAATAAGAATATACTAGTTATCCCGACGAACTTTGTATCGTCTCAAATAAAAAAAATAAAAAAGAATATTTTAATATTTCATGCAAATGTATGTAAATTGAAAAATGCGACGGACGGACAGACAGACAGACAAATTGTCGTATTAAATATATAGATATCTTAATGGGCTCCTGTCGACGTTTCGCGGTTCGGGGGTGCGCGCATCGGCAGGTGTCCTCTGAAGCGCCGGAACTTCACCCGAGTCGGCCAGAAGTCGGGACTCATGACGGTATCGATGCGGTCTGTAGGGACCTGTAACACAAAAGAAGAAGAAGATAAGAAGATTCATAATATACATGCCTTAGTTCAAGTCTCGGAACCCTTTTCGTTTCGTAATTTCCATCCTCGAATTTCCTTCCAAACGGAGTGCTGGAAAGATGAAACTTTGCATGAATGTGTGTATTTTCCACGCCCCGTAACTGTTCTAAAATAAACGCAAACAAAATCTAGTCAAACTCAAACTAAGTAGAGCTTAAACCTTAAACCTATTCCATACTCTGTGCTTGTACCCATGAGAACTAGATAACTTTTAATAAACTTTTTTAACTAGATTGCAAACCTACGACCAAATAAAAGTCTCCGTTTCAACTTGCAAACTGGGGAGAATTTCTTTCGTCTGTACCCATCTACGGGTTCTGTCAGATCATGTTTGAGGCCGTATTTATCAACCGATTTGCATGAAACTTTACACACACACTCCTTGCTTACAATGAATAACATTTCAATGATATTTTTTGGATTGGATGACAAATGAAAGAGTAATAAAGAAAATTGAACAAGAAATTTTCTAAACTATGCCGCTCCCGAAGTCTACGGTTCACAGAAACCACTAGTCTATTAGGGAAACACCTCATGGGGGTTTCCTTACGAGATCCATTCCAGCCAAAACGGTTTCGTTTCTTACGACGTGCCTTAAAATATAATTATAGTTATTCTCGTCGTCGTAAACATGACTTTAGGTGACTTAAGCATGAAATGGAATACAGCCTAAATTCCGCGACTCATTTCACACGATTCACAGCCCACAAAATTACGTTCGTTTGGCCTTAGCCATCAAATTTAAAATTTTAACACAGCGTCCCAATCAACTCAAACATGTTTACCTACTTGCTCTTCTATGAAATCTTCATAATGTGTCTACACAATGATATTAGCGTAACAAAGCACGTAGCCATACTTACTGAGTTAAAATTCATGCTACTTATTACTTTAGACATTAATTAGCATCGGAAAGCAACTGTTAAGTTGAGTTTTCAAGGTGTATGATAACAATTGGAGTCTGGGGTGTATTTATATTAAAATACACTAGCGGCGCCCTGGGGCATCCTTCCGTAACCGGGACTTTAAGACGGCAAGTTTAAAAAAAAGCGGCACCCGCGAATTCTGCCACGTCTCTACTTCATTGGGCACTAACATGCTACATTGGGCACTAACATACTACATAACAATATTTTACGGACTTTTACCTCGAGAGGCTTAGATCAAAAATACTATAGATATTGGATTCAGTACAAATACAACGCGGAATCTTGGCACTCGAATACTATACTATATAGGTAATTATTACAAATACCATTTATAAAATAAACAAGATTGTACATTGATGGTTGACATAGAAATAATTAGTAATAATTTAATACAAAAACATCAATAGGCAAGCGGCAAACCCCCTGAAAAACTGAAATGACTGACCAATCACTGAAAATGTAAATGCGCCTATACATGTTTGTAGTTTTTGTAAACCTTGGACCAAAAGGAGTCAATTGATAAGAAAACAAAATCTGTGCCGGTGGGCTATTAATTGTTATAAACATATCAATTTGTAAACTGATAAAAAGTTGGTTTTTATATTGGAAAATGATTTCTAAGGGTAAAACGGGCAAAATAAGACACTTATACTCTTGTGTTTTTTTCTGAAAAAATGCGTAAAGACGTTACAACCATTTTAAATCGCAAAAATGGTCAAATTCAAAATATTTTATCTCGGGGATTTTTTATCGAGTAAAAAATCCTGCGGCAGAATACTTCTCAGATCTTAAGCTTCAACTGACTATTTCTCAAAATGAGAAAATATACATTTTTCACATCGTAAAATAGCGTAGCGTTTTTCCGAGTTAAGATACACTATTATACGCATGTAGAGTCACGTCAACTCGTATAAAGCGCGTGCAATTTGACAGGATTCAAACGGGCAATCAATAAGGAACTCCAAACTTTTTTTTTTTTTTATTGGAAATCATTGAAAAATTATCTTAGAACTTTTTTGCTTTGGCCGATCCGATTTCTCACTGCCTCCGGATTGTGGAACGCTAAAAAAACGCTATGTGTATAAATAGATTTTACGATGTGAAAAATTTAAATAGTTCACTTGCACTAGTTCTGGATTGGTTTACAACCAACAATTTACTTCTGAACGCGAAAAAGACGAAGTGTGTTCGATTTAGTATGCCTAATGTTCAGAACTACGGTACTAATATTATTTTGAACGGTGATACCCTTAATCTTGTAGAATCAACCGTATTTTTGGGTATTACTCTAGACAGTAAATTAAAGTGGAACGCCCAAATATCGGGTCTTGCAGGGAAACTTAGCTCTGCGGCTTTTGCTATTAGTAAAGTCAGACAGCTCAGGGATGTAGAAACTGCCAGTCTGGTTTATTTTAGCTATTTTCACAGTGTCATGTCGTATGGAATTTTACTGTGGGGCAAAGCAGCTGATATAGAGATAATTTTTATACTCCAAGAGCGAGCTATACGTGCGATTTATAAACCGAATGCACGAGTTTCTCTTAGAGAAAGATTTAAAGAAATAGGCATTTTAACAGTTCAATCACAATATATATATGCGAATATTATGTTCGTTAAACAGAATATACATTTATACAGTATGAACAGTGACATACATGCAATAAATACTAGAAATACGCATAAATTGGTTGGGACGTATTATCGTTTACAGAAGGTTCATGACTCTTTTGCAGGATTTGGTGTGCGTTTTTATAACAAAATTCCTCTAAACATTATGAACCTTCCTTTCAATAAATTCAAAGTGGCTGGTAAGACACACCTCCCAAAAAAGGCATATTATACTATTAAGGATTATCTAAACGATACAGAGAAATGGCAATGAGTTGCTTGCTCATCACTCGAGCTGAAATGTTGTTTTATTGCTGAAACTCACTTATTATTGTTAAATTATTATTATTATGATATTGTTAGGTATGGGTACTTTGAGATTATGTGGCACCTTTAACTAGTATTTGACTTTTTTTGTGAATAACAGAGATCCATAATTTTTAAGTTCACTTGGTGCCTTGCCCTCTTTTTATTGTTGTAACAGAATCATTGTATTTACTGGCGAATAACAAGAGTGGCCGTGAGTTTTTCTTGCCAGGTTCTTTCCTCACAGGCTCTACCTATTGCCTTGCGAATCTGGCGATAAATGTAAATGTAGAAGCATTTTTTTGACGTTCATAAGTATTACTTTGTGACTTACATGAATAAAGATATTTTGATTTGATTTGATTTTGATATATTTTTTCATTTTGAAAAATAGTCAGTTGAAGCTTAAGATCTGAGAAGTATTCTGCCGCAGGATTTTTTTGAATTTGATCAAAACTCGCCGAGATAAAAAAAATTGAATTTGACCATTTTTGCGCTTTAAAGTGGTTGTAACTTCTTTAAAACGCATTTTTTCGAAAAACCACAAGAGTAAAAGTGTCTTATTTTGCCCGTGTTACCCTTAGGCCGATACCTCACCGAGACGCCATGGCGACGTCGCCAGTCGGTCGCCAACTAGTTCTCATTGAGATATATGACGGCTAACTCACTTGGCGACCGACTGGCAACGTCGCCAGTCGGTCGCCAAGTGTCATATATCTCAATGAGAACTAGTTGGCGACGTCGCTGGCCACGTCGCCATGGCGTCTCGGTGAGGTATCGGCCTAATGCACGGATATCAGCATTTTATACTAAACATTTACATTTTAAACTACCTAAGCTATTAATTTGTGTTAAGTACTTACGTAATTAACATTAATAATTCTTAGCCGTCATATATCTCAATGAGAACTAGTTGGCGACCGACTGGCGACGTCGCCATGGCGTCTCGGTGAGGTATCGGCCTTAGATATAATTTTCCAATATAAAAACCTCCTTTCCAATATAAAACTTTTAATCAGTTTACAAATTGATATGTTTATAACAATTAATAGCCCACCGGCACAGATTTTGCTTTCTTACCAATTGACTCCTCTTGGTCCAAGGTTTACAAAAAGTACAAACTTGTATAGGCGCAATCACATTTTTAGTGATTGGTCCAATGATTTTATATACAATGGATTTCGGATCATCGCTCAAAAGTGTCCGAACTAAAAGAGAAACAAAACGCCAAAAGAGAAACAATCGCGCGCCAGTCTTGATTTTGACAACTGAACGACAACACGTTGCACAATGCCGTACTGTATTGTAAAAACGTGTAAATTGAAGACGGTGTATCATATTTTCAGTAAATAAGCTTTTGTTTTATCATTTGCAATTTATTATTTCACTTAAAATACAGTATTTCGTCGATAATAAATTAAAACACAAAAGTAAATATTGCAATCCAGTCCAATACCGAAGTATCTATCTGTCTCTTTCGAATTCATCCCAAGCTCGGTAAAAAGAAAGAGACCATTTCATTTTCACTGAATAATGTACTAACAAAATTACCATTCAGATTTATTCGGATAACCGATAGCGATGAAACTATTTGGAACAAAGATATAGTGGAGACGCCTTGGCTCTTTATGATTTTTTTTTCGTTATATGAACCAACATCTATTTCAGTTTTCCTTGGGATCCAGTACACTGTGCACAATGGAAAAATATTATTGCCCTAGCACGGCGAGAAGAATATTTTGATCCAAAAAATAACAATCTTGTTTGTTCGGCTCATTTTATGGACATAACAAAAAGAGGTCCGATCTTTATGAAACTTGTACAAGAACCCCTTGATTGACTAGAATTTTTTCTTTTGATTGGGTAGGAGGAGATAAGCCCAAAAATGTTTTTAATTTTCACAGGGTATCATTGTTTTGTCATAAATATAATGACATAATTACACATGTCATTTTATTTCGTGTATGTACTGTTATTTTTTTTATTTGGATTCTCGGTAATGTATTCCCACGGGAATCGGGGCCGAGATAACTATATCTCGCGGGCGGAGTCACGGTGATCAGCTAGTAGCCAATAATTTCGTATCCCAAAAATTAACCATAAGATAAAAATTAATTAATGACGCGCAGTTTTAGCAACTAATTCAGTCACTTGAAACACGGCTATCTTGTAGTAGACTTAGCGACATAGCGTTATGAAAATAGTAATGAAAGCGGAAGAACTTTGACACCCACAAGAAGTTTGGCATTTATAATATTATAATTAGTTAAATTCATTAATTCCCTTTTTGTTATTCATACACTACAGTTACTTATTATGGAACAGACTCGAAAAAAAAATCTTTGTCAGTCGTTAATTAGTTTTCAGCTTATTTCGTCTAATATAAACAAGTAATTACAATTTATAAGATTATGGAATTTATTATAGTCTTACATTAATTATTACGCGTACGTAGGTACATATCATGGAATCCTTAAAAGACTTTAACAAAATAAACCTACTCCATTGTTTCTATGATCACGTAGTTCAAGTTGAAGCTGCATAAGGTGAATTAGTCAGGCGGACAGATAGAAGCTACCTACTTAATGCGATCAATTAGTGCAAACAAAAGTGAACACTATTCCGTTGAATCAAGGTTTAAATTTTAATATGAAATTTGTTTATATCTATGTATGCCTATGTATAATGTATAGGTCGACTCGGGACATTATTTTCTTGCGATTTGTTCTAGATCCTATGTCCATTGTATTATAAGGTCTTTGGATTGGTCAGTCATTTTCATTTCTACGCATTTTTTCGGGGTTTTCGCTTGCCTACAATGTACAGCGCCGTTGTCGCTTCCCTCGAGAGTTAGCAAGCGGAATAGGAACTTAGTGCGGCGCGCGGTTGAAGCGCGCAGGTGTGCAATGACTGAGGTGAAGTGGTGCCGTTTTTAAAGCACTGATCGGTAATCTATGTATTTTTAATCTAAGTCGAGAGGTATTGGTAGGGTGTTTCATTAGGCAGATAGTTTTAAACTTCAAGTACATAATTGGGCTGGATAATTTGCTGTGGGCTCTGTTATCTTCATCATCATTTCAGCCAATTGACGCCTACTGAGTATAGGCCTCCTCAAACGAACGCCACAACATTCGGTCTTGCGCTTTCAATGGCTTCCCGCGACCCCCACGCTGCGTCTCCCAGTATGCGATCGCCACTCGAGGACTTTTTGGTCTCATATGCCATCGGCTCTACGAGCGATATGTCCTGCTTCCTGCACCCTGCCACTAAAGCTTGATGTCAGTGAACCTGGTCCACCTTCGGATATCATCATTACGAATTCGATAGCGAAGTGACACTCCGTGTATATCCTTTTCCATTGCTCTTTGGGCGTCAATGGCCATGTCTCAGTTCCGTAGGTCATACACACACATACACACACACACACACACACAAACACACACACACACACACACACACACACACACACACACACACACACACACACACACACACACACACACACACATATCACGCCTATATCCCGAAGGGGTAGGCAGAGGTGCATTACACACCAGTTCGCCAGTAGTTTTAGTCCCACGTAATAGGGGGCAAAACTATTGCCGTTACCGGGCACACTTATAATGAGTTATTTTCAAATGGCCGAATAAATTTAAATCCGTTGCCGTTCGATGAAATGTTGATGAAAGGCAACAAAATCTTACGTGCCAGCTGCTTTGGCACAGCCAATTAAAGCCGGAGGTCTCGGATTATATTCGACTATATTCCGTAGGTCATCGCTGGCATTTGTCTGGTGACCCGCAACTACGTATTAAATTAATTCAATTTTATCAGAACTTGCCACTATGGGGTTATGCTAGTTTAGTACGTACGAGGAAACACGTAACGGCGAGTGAACCGTGTCCATCGATAGCGTGATTACATTAATAACTAAGTACAAATACAAAACAATGATTGTAGGAAGTTTATTGTTCTAATAAAGTGTGGCTGTAGCCGCTGTAGTTTTTGTTGAATAAATACGTTATTAAAGCCAAGTTAATGACGGCTCGTTTAAAGGATACCGGAGACGAGAAACAGAAGGAATTTCTGATTATAAATTAAAAAGAAACCGTGAAGTGCGTGTCGTACTCGCGCAAAGGGTTCCTTACATCATTAGACGAAAACAGAGACAGAGAGAGTGAGAGAGAGAGAGAGAGACCAAAAATCTGCAATAAATCACGTTTACTGTATTATAATATATTTTATCAGGACAAATTACTAAAGTGGCAACAGAAATACGTAATTTTTTTTTCCACTACATTTACATCAGGGGATTATTATAAAAAAAGAATTTATGCTGCAATACATTATCTATATACACACAGTCTGTGTTAGAAGTTCGTAGCCTTGATGCGATGGGTCACCTTCATGTTAGGTCAAGTTTATCACTTGGCGTTTCTCACATTCATCAATACTCTTAATTTTATAAAGCTGGAGACTTGGTGTGTTTGATTGAACGTAGTTTGTTCAAGCAAAACAACCAGTCTGCAACTTTCGAGCTCAGGAACAACTGGTATCGAGTTGTATTTCTTATCAACCGACTTCCAAAAGAGGAGAAGGTTCTTAATTCGACTGTATGTTTTCTTTTTATTCTTTGTATTTTTTTTTATATTTGATACCGTCCAACTCCGACAGTTATTTGAAGTTGGTTGTTTTTGTATATTAAAGCAACGAGTTTGCTTGAACTGTTTTTAAAATATTAATAAAGAAATCATAAATAAATCACAAAAACTGATGTCATCGACAGAACTCGTACCCACGACCTTTCCCTGACAGAGGGAATGCTCTGACCACTGAGCTACGATGACCAATACCGACAAAATCGAATGCTTCGTATGATATTCATAACTTCTAGATGCGCTCTTATTCGGTTGTTTTGTCAATTTTTACCGTGTATTTTGTTGTCTTGAATACTTAGTAAATTTTTCGAGGCTACAAACTAAATAAAAGACATCACGTTACGACCAATAGGATCGTAGCAACAATGAAATATGTTGCGAAACAATTCTACGCGGTTCGAGCCGTGAGCAATAATGTCAACCCACAATAATTATGTTTGTATCATACAAATATATCAAGGACCTACGATACGATAGCCGTTCAATTAAAAAGATTATATGAAGTTATTTGAACAAAATAAACGTAACAATCAATCCACCAAGTGGAACTTGCTACACATATAAAAAAGTAAAAAAAAAAAAAAAAATAAAGAAATACATAATCTGTGTAAATTTAAACTTTCTTACTATCACGGTATATGAGATATAGCCTGGTGACAGACGGACAGCGGGGTTTTAGTAATAGGGATCTCTTCAATATTTACATCATCAACCCTTTTTTTTTAATTCCGCTCTCACGTCCATTGCCGGGCGTCTCTGGCTCACACGTCAACAACCTTAATATAAAGTTCTCGTGTCACAGTGTTTTTGCCTCCTCCGAAACGGCTGGACCGATTCTTATGACCGTTTTTATGCACATTTAGTAGGTCAGAAAATCGGGTGTAAACTATTTTTTAAACCCCTAAGTGATAAGGGTGACCCACTCTAAGGGTGACATAGAGATGTCAAAACTAAGTTTGCAGTGTCAGCTATGGCGACGACGTGTGTCTCGATTATTGCTATGCAACGCGCGCCGGGCTCAAATTGATTAGACATTGACATTGTCGGCGGTCCGGATTCGCAACCGGGTGGAAAGTGCAAACACGCATTACAGGAAAATCACCCTAAATATAACTTGGCAAGTATTAACTTGTAAAGAAATAGCCACTAAAGTTATCGTGCTGTGACAGTACTCGCTGCGCGCTACTACACTAATGCAGCATACTCTATGACTGTTTGGCACGCCACACCACGGAGCGCTATACATGGCGTATGTGTGTATGTGTGTATGTATTATGTACCTAACTGTTTCTCTTTTAGATTTAAGTGTTTTTTTCCCGGTTTTAAATTATTTACTTATGTTATTTGAAAACTTCGAAACCCTAAATCATAGGTAGCGAACGTGGCCTTAGGCAATTAAGAGCGTGGAATCTAGATCTGGCAGTGTTAAATTTTGTATTTTGAAATCGATGCACTACGTATGCATAGAAGAACACAAACATTCTTTGTGCACCTAAATGTTTCCTGAAATTTTCGGGCAGATTTGTAAATTAAAAATTATACTAAATATAATTACCTCGGTCTTTAAGTGTGTACATCTTATGTATTTGTCTTTGTATTATTAGTATAGTAAGTATTTATTTGTATTCTCTACCATTTCTACCCTATGCTTCGATTTGTGTAACATCTCTTCTCTCTGTAATTTATGCTTTCGATTGTCGGCACTTGGTGGAACTTATAGTAATACATTTTTGAAAAAAACTCACTTGTACACCATTCCACAAATATTATATATTTGTGGAATGGTGTACAAGTGAGTTTTATTCAAAAATGTATCTCTTCTCTCCTATGTCTATAATATTTATCCTGCAAAACTGTAAGGTCCGCTGGAAGAGAAGTCATTATTGACTTAAGTACGCCTTTGTACATGTTGTAAATATATTAATGTGATGTTTGTTTTCTTCGATGTACAAAAAGTATAAATAAATAAAAAAAATAAATGGCTATACTATATTATGTACTGCCAGTTTTAGGGTTCCGTACCCAAAGGGTAAAACGGGAACCCTATTATTGAGACTTCGCTCTTTGTCCAATGTCCATCCGTCCGTCAGTCTCCAGGCTGTGTCTCATCTATCGTGATGGTTAGAAAGTTGAACTTATTACAGATAATGTATATTATCTGTTGCCGCTAAAAAACTAAAAATTGAGTAGCAAGATTCCACCCGAACAAACATATTACATACAAACATGGCAAGTTAATAAAAAGCTTGTAAAAACAATAAAATCAATATTTAGGGGGCTCTCATACAACAAATGTAATTTGTTTTGCCCTTTTTATAGATAATTGTACGGAACCCTTCGTGCGCCAGGCCGATTGGCCGGTTTTTAGGTATTTTTATCAAACTTAAGTTCATTATCCTCATACTAAGTTTCGTTTTGTTTTTGACAAGGTTTAAAATACCTTCGTGATATGAAGAAAAGGGTAACGGCTCATTACAGGTCTTTGATTTATTTGTCCATTAATAATATTGCCATTGACCCTAAATCATGTGATGTTAATGATAAGCGTTATTTATTTGGGGCGGGGCCCCAAGAGATTAGACTACGTCCTCGCCGTCCGCCCTGGACCCCAACTTGACCACGGTAACGCAGTGGCAAGTTGGGTGACCGAACGTCGACATCGAGAACTTGAGTGGCCAACACAGGAAGAAACTGCTTATCATGAATAAGCCAGAAGAGACCCCCGGTCCTGACACTGCCCTTCCCCGGGCAGTCTCAGCCGACGACTTACTGCATTATTCCCGGAACCTGATTATGCCTATCGATTTGGGGGCTCGCGTCGCGCCGCCTAGTTGCAGCGCGACGTCGACGCCCCAAGGAAATGTTGCTGCTGGGACTGACGATGGGTCAGCTCCCAGTAGTGTGAGGGGTAAGGGCCCTTCTTCTTCGCAGAAGAGGACCCTCGAGAAGGGGGGGCTACCGCGCGACCGGAGCACTAGTTGCTCTGGGTGGGGGTCCCTCCTCTCCAGCGATTCGGAGGAGGAGGTGCCGGTGAAGACGGTGCGCACGCGTCTCGACGCCTACAGAAAGCGCCCGCCAACACCACCCCCGTCATCTGTGCCGTCCCTGCGCAGTCGCAGGGATATCGGTGTGCCGCCCGCGCGGGAGATAATGAGTATTTTCTCCCGCATGAACGCGGCCATGCGGGGGAGTAAAAACATGTCGGGGAGGAAGAAGATTGTGGCTTCACTGGTGGATGAAGCCCAATCCTCCCTCGACAAGCTCCTCGAGCGGAGCGTCACAGAGGAGGAGGCGAAGCTCCGCAAGCAGGTTGCGAGCCTGGAGGTGGAGCTCACTGCCTCCCGAAAGGAGATGGAAGATCTCCGTCGGGAGGTCGCTGAGCTGACCAAAGCGGTCAAGGCACCTCCAGGTCCCATGCCGCCTCCTCCTCTGACGGCTGGACCAGCGCCGAAGACGGCGCCTAGGACCGCGCCCACCATGGCGCCCGGCTCGCCGCCGAAGCCTGTACCGACTACGGTGCAGGTCCTGACGGCGATCGAGAGGCGCCTCGCGGTCCTGGAGGACCGGGCGTACCGCCCTCCGCTAGCGCGTCCCGCGGTTTCATACGCGGCGGCTGTCGGCGGTGCTCCCGCTCCGGGTCCAAGCGGCACACCCGCTGTCCGCCGCCCCGCTCCGCCCCCGTCCGCTTCAGCGAACCGGATGCCGGCCGAGACCGCGGCCCAGGCGCGGAAGGCCAAGGGGCGTGGTAAGAAGAGTGGCACCCCTGCCGCCTCGTCTTCCTCTAACGTCGCTCCCGTTGCTTCCTTACATCCCTCCAGACGGGAGGGATGGGAAGTAGTGGGAGCCAAGAAGAGGAAGACGAAGGCTGCCAAGAAAGCGGCCAAAGCCGCCGCGGCGAAGGCGCCGAAGAGGCCCCGCCCCCCTCGCTCCACCGCCGTCGTCCTGACGGTGACGACGGTGGGTGTGGAGAAAGGGGTGGGGTACGCCGACGTACTGAGGACCGTGAAGTCCTCAGTCAACCTCTCGGCCCTCGAAATACAAGGGGGGCTCCGGTGCAAGACGACACGCACCGGGGCTCGCCTCCTCGAGGTCTCCGGCGCCTCCAGCGGCCCTAAAGCTGACGCCCTAGCGGCTCAGCTTAGGGTCGCGCTGGACGAAGAAGCCGTCCGCGTCACCAGACCCACCAAATGCGCCGCATTGCGCATCACGGGTCTGGATGACGCGGCCACGACGGAGGAAGTTGTCTCCGCCGTCGTGGAGGCGGGCGGCTGCCCCCGTGACCAGGTGAAGGCTTCAGATATCTCCTTCGGCTCCACTGGTCACGGGATGACAGTCGTCCAGTGCCCCGTCGCGGCGGCACTGAAAGTGGCGGACGGACGAAGCCTCCTCGTAGGGGGCTTCCTAAAGGCGCAGGTGCACCTCCTTCGTGCCCGGGAAACCAGATGTTTCCGGTGCATGGTGGTGGGGCACGTCGGAGTGCAGTGTACAGCGGAAGTCACCGTGGGCGATCGGTGCTTCCGCTGCAGCCGGCCCGGTCACAAGGCAAGTGCCTGTGACGCCCCGCCTCGCTGCTTTAGATGCGAGGCGGAGGGCAAGACCGCGGATCACCGGGTCGGCAGCACAACCTGCGCCGCCTCGAAGCCAAAGCCTCGTCCGCCCGCTGAGAGCGGTGGGGGTGCCGCCCTTGCGCGGCCAGTTGCTTCGCGGCGGGATGCGGTTATGGACGTCAATTAATGTCTGACGCCCGTATCCGTATCCTGCAAGTGAATTTGAACCACTGCCGTGCTGCTCAGGATCTTCTGTACCAGAGCATCCGGCAGTGGTCCATAAACTTGGCCGTGGTCGCCGAGCCGTACTACGTCCACCCGGGAAGCCCGGTGGACGAGGACGGCTCGGCCTGTTGTATCTTTGGGGGGTCCGCCGCAGACAACTCGCGCCTTGCGATCATTGCAAGGGGCCGCGGGTGTGTTGCGGCGGACTATGATGGGTTGGCAGTCGTGGCCACCTACATCTCGCCGAACATTGACGAGTCTCAGTTTGAGCTATGGCTCACTGAGCTCGACGTCGTCTTCGCTGCGTGCCGTCCTCGTCCTGTCCTGCTCCTGGGAGACTTCAACGCCTGGAGTGAGGCGTGGGGCTCCCGGGAAACCAGGGACAAGGGGAGGCTTCTTGAGGACTGGACCAGAACACGTGGTCTGGAGGTCCTCAACCGGGGGAATGTCGCCACCTTTTGGCGGCGGGGGGGGGAATCGATCGTGGACGTAACGTTCGCATCCCCTGACCTCGCCGCCCGTATTACAGGCTGGCGCGTGGAGGAGGGTGAGGAGACGCACTCGGATCATCGGTACATCCGGTTCGATGTCGTCCCCCCACCTGACCTCCCACAGCCGGTGGCAAATCCCCCGGATCCGCGTTGGGCACTTCACCATCTGGATCGGGAGGCTCTCCTGGAGGCATCCATCGTGCAGGCCTGGATTCCAGCGCCGGACCGGCCTGCCGATGTGGATGCCGAGGCGGAGTGGTTCAGGAGAGCCATGTCGCAAATCTGTGATGCGGCGATGCCTAGGGTTACACCCAGACCGGCCAGGAAGCAGGTGTACTGGTGGTCGCCGGAGATTGCAGAGCTGCGCGCAGCATGCATCTCCGCCCGCCGCCGGTACACCAGGTTTCGCCGGAGGCGTCGCCGCCCAGACGACGCGGCAGCCCGAGAGGCGGAGCTTTTTCAGGCATACAGGGAGGCTAAAGGTAATCTCCAGGAGACGATAAAGCGGGCCAAGACGGCGGCCCGCGAGGAGCTCCTGGAGACCCTGCAGCAGAACCCATGGGGGCGCCCGTACCTACAGGTCAGGGAGAAACTCCGACCTAGGGCGCCCCCACTGACCCAGAGTCTCCAGCCGCAGCAGCTGGAGCGGGTCATGGGCTCCCTGTTTCCGACGAGCGCGGAGGAGCACGTCCCTCCGCGCATGGCTCCGTCTCTGCCCGACGCGGATTGCACCAGCGAAGACGACGTACCCGAAGTCAGGGTGGGGGAGCTAGGTGCGGCAGTACTCCGGCTTAAACGCCGGAAAATCACTGCCCCCGGACCCGACGGCATTCCTGGCCGTGCATGGGTCCTGGCCCTCGAAGAACTCGGGCCTCGACTGATGGGGCTCTTTAGCGCATGCCTCGAAAGGGGCCAGTTTCCCAAGGTGTGGAGGACGGGGAAACTGGTCCTGATCCGTAAGGCGGGGCGGCCGGTGGACTCACCGTCCGGATACCGGCCGATCGTGTTGCTCGACGAGGTGTGTAAGCTCTTTGAGCGCATTATCGCGGAACGCCTCGTCGAGCATCTCACGAGTGTGGGGCCAGACCTGGCGGATAACCAGTTCGGTTTCCGTCGGGGACGCTCCACCGTGAGCGCGATCATGCGCGTGAAGAGCCTGACGGAGGAAGCAGTCTCGCAGGGCAAGGTGGTGGTGGCGGTGTCTCTTGACATCGCCAACGCGTTCAACACCTTGCCATGGAGCTGCGTTAGGGAGGCGCTCGTGTATCACGAAACGCCTCTCTACCTCCGTCGTATTGTCGGGGCCTATCTCTCGGAGAGGGCCATAGCTTTCCCCAGCTGGCTCGGGCCAGCTCGGCGAGATGTGTCGTGCGGTGTTCCGCAGGGGTCGGTCCTGGGGCCGCTTCTGTGGAACATCGGCTACGACTGGGTGCTGCGGGGTGCGTTGCCTAGGGGTGTCGGCGTAACGTGCTACGCCGACGATACCCTCGTCACGGCGCGGGGTGCAACGTACCAGGAGGCAGCACTCAAGGTCACGACGGGTGTTGCTCGAGTCGTGGGTCGGATACGGCAGCTGGGACTGGAGGTGGCCTTGCACAAGTCCGAGGTTCTGTGTTTTCACAGACCTCGGAACGGTCCACCAGAAGGTTCCAGCATAAATGTGGGAGGCGTTAGCATCGGCATCAAGCCCTCGATGAAGTACCTAGGGATCGTACTTGATAGCCGATGGAACTTCGGACCACATTTCCGAAGTTTGGTCCCCAAGGTGACGCAGGCATCGGTCGCGCTTTCGCGACTGATGCCCAACCTAAAGGGACCCAACGCCTCCTGCAGGAGACTGTACCTGGGGATCGTGCGGAGTATGGCCCTATACGGGGCTCCCGTATGGGCGGATAGGTTGGCGGTCAAGGGGAACGTGACTCTGTTAAACAGACCACTTAGAACCTTGGCCGTCAGAACCGTACGGGGGTACCGCACGATCTCCGGAGAGGCTGCATGTCTCCTAGCCGGGACCCCTCCATGGGACCTGGAAGCGAGAGCCCTTGCGTCATTGTTCCAATGGCGCAAGGAGGCGCTGGAGCGGGACCACAGGCCTGCGTCTCGAGAAATCGAGGACCAGCGGTCCCAACTCCGCCAGGATCTCATGGAGTCATGGAGGGTGCGACTTGAGCAACCCAAGGGGGGTGCCATCTTCATCGCGGCGGTGAGACCGATCATGGACGATTGGCTGCAGAGGCAGCATGGTGACCTCACGTACCGTGCGACGCAGATGGTTGCCGGGCATGGATGCTTCGGTAGCTATCTGTTTCGCATGCATCGTGAGGTCACACCCCGGTGTCAACACTGCGAGGTTTCCGACGACGACACCGCACTCCACACGTTGGTGGAGTGCTCAGCGTGGGCGAGTCAGCGCCGGGACCTCGTAGTGGGTCTGGGCGTGGATACCCTCTCGCTGGGGACCATGCTTCAAGCCATGGTATCCAGCGGGAGTAGGTGGAACGCGGCCGTGTCCTTCTGCGAGCAAGTCATGCTCGCGAAGGAGGCGGCCGGGAGGGAGAGGGAGCGTACCCTCCCCGCCGAGTTCCGTAGTCGGCGGCCAGGCCGCCCCAGACTACGCGACTACGCCCAAGACTATCGTCCTCCATGATCGGGGCCTGAGGACGGCGGGATCGCCACCCACCGTCCTTACAGAAGCAGGCTAGAAGGGTTGCGTGCTGCGGGGCCTTTGCCCCATAGCACGCAACCAGATTCACTCACTGTCGCGGGATGGAACCCGACCCCAATGACGCGGGATTCTCGTCCCGACCAAACACCCGCAGAGACCACAGGGGTGGTCAAAGTCCGCCGGGCGCCACTGGACATACCCTCTGCTAGTAACCAGGGACGCCCGGCAACGGACGTTAGAGCGGCCGCGGCCTTGGGCCGCGGAATTAAAAAAAAAAAAAAAAAAAAAGCGTTATTTATTTACTAAATGGGGTGCTAAGGGCTGTCATACTAAATTTAAACAGATAATTATTTCAACCTTGAATAACAATAGTTCGACTTAGATTAGACTTTGGTTCTTGGCGAGCGCGTGGCTGGTAGCCTTTTAGGTTACATCTGGCGCTGGGCAAAATCCAGGTCCAGACGCCCAATATATATAAATACGGAACAACGTTTCCTTGTCCCACACCGTGAACTAGTTCAGAGTAACTAATGCTGTGTGGGATATATCAAGCAAAATCATCGATGAACGATGGAGCCAAAGAAGAAGAAGCAAAACACTACTTCGACTCTTCTTCTATTTGCACTTGTTCTCTAGATCTCTATTCCAATGGAACATACATTCGGCTCTGAAATTGGATTCAATGGAATCTGCAACTTTCGTTCTAGCCTTTCGATCTGCTGTAATTGTATATTGTTTTCTATTTGTTTTCTCCATCTGAGCCAACACTTCTTTCGGACTGCAGAGATTCTATTTAGTGTTATATAACATCTGACCTACAATAAGAATATACAAAAAATATTTACATTACAAAATATCGTTTCAAAAATCCACCTTGTCATTGCCGACTGGGAAGGTTCCCAGAATGCTGGCTGTGTTGCCACGTTGTATGGCGATACTTATTCTTTGGGCCAGAAAATAGCCAGATTTCTGGTCCTGAGAAGCATCGATTAAGCGTTTAGCAATGTCTCTATAAAGGCGGTGAGCGCTCAGACCCCATGAACTCAGTGTCTCAACTCCAAACGGCTCAAATATGTAATTACCTGCTAGGTTAACATATTTACGCCGTTTGAGGCCTTCAGCCGATGCAGCAGCGGCGCCGGTACATCTGACTTAGCTGTTGGAATGTGGGTTTAAATTACAAAGTGGTGAAGAATATTCTATAGTGCCCTGTAACGGCAATAGGCTTGCCCCCTATTACGTGGGACTAACAAATTTACTGCCTCAGTGTGGGTGTGTAATTCATTTCAACGATCTTCAATAATTTTGACCTCTACTTGTAGTTACTTATTCAATAGTTTATTAATAACACAAATCAATAGTAATCAAAATTAATTAACAGTCTTCGAGTGCGATCGATACAGCAACATTTACTTATTGCTAGTTTAACCTTCAGTTCTTCTGCTTTGAAGGCTTTTTACTTACTAAAAGCGGGAAGTGGGTTATTTATTGTTTTTAAATTACAGCCCAAACGTCCTTACGTCAGTATAGAGAAATCCCCAGGGCACCGACGGACTTTGTCCACCTATGCGACCTCTGTCAAGGGGAAGGTGGCTGTCATCCCGCATCTTTAGGGGCGGGAAATGGGTAGATAAAAGGGGTCTATAATTGAAAAGAGTGGTGCGTCCAGCAGTGGACTGATGATGAGTCGAAGAGGGCCCATCCATTTTGTGGATTTTCTCTTTATAAAATTAATATAAAAATATTATGTTTTATTGGATTGGCAACACTATTGAGAACTAATTCATGAATCGTGAGCCCAAACTATAATTTTCAATTCACACAATTAAAAAAGAAACATGTAACTAAATGCTACAGCATCAATTACGGTATGGGCTGAATAGAGCGATCCCTCTCGCACGGGTCGTGATCTTTCATTTAAAAATCGGTCAAATGCGAGTTGAGCCACCCGTCGTGGGTTCCATACATTTAAATAATGTATTCAAATACTGATTATGTCTGTAAGGATCATGACTAATCGAGTAACTTGAGAAAGGTGAAAGTTGGAAGTATGTATTTAGTTATATGGATCTTTGTTTCTCTTTCATGTGAACACTACTGCACGGATTTTGATGGAACTCGACAATAATAATAGTTCATAGATATCCTTCGTTAATTTTTTTCTTATCGTTCGATAAAAATTGCGGTCATATAGTGCTTTCGTCTAAACAATTTAGAAGTCATTTAAAGATTTTTTTACAAATATGTAGAATTCATATACAATTTACGACAAAACCATAAAAGTTGAGGTTATAATAATGCATTCATCTACAAATCTAAACAATTTTATTATTTATTATTATTTAAATATATTTATTTTACAAATTCATACTATACGTACAAAATCATTTTCACACACATCTTGTTGATTCAAATGCCAATAACAATTTGCAAATTTCTCTTATTATTTTGTGAGACAGAGCCTTTTAAAGGTTCTCTTATAAGTTTAGAGGTAAGGTAACCCTAAAACATACTGGCGACAAAGCCCGGATGACATACATGCGCAGTCTCTGTGCGACTGTGAAGTGACTGTGTAAATAGTGTGACCATATGTAAATTAAAAATAAACCAGCTATTTCGATAGCAATGGGTGTGAAGGAGTCATGTGGATATGTATGTAGCTGTCACATGTTATTTTTTTTACGTAACCCTATTAACATGGGACCAAAAAATAGTGGCCAAGATTCTAAAGGATATATTATCTAATATCACTGCATATTATAAAACTAAGTCCTCCTGTCGGTCTGTTCTCGATAAACTCAAAAATTATTGCACCGATTGTCATGCTGTTTTCAAGAGTGGTTCTCTTGGAAGTTTTAGGCTGTAATGCTATTTCCCGCGGAAAAAGACGCGGCTGACCGCTAGTGTATCATAATTAAAAGTAATCATAACATAGTATAAAACAATGTCTGTCCGTCTCTATGTATGCTTAGATCTTTAAAACTACGCAAAGGATTTTGATGCGGTTTTCACCAATGGATAGACTGGTTCTCGAGTAAGGTTTTTGTATGTAATTGTGTTGTTTTGTATACAATTTGACAAGCGGACGAAGTTGTGACCGTCTGCTAGTCTAATATATCAATTTCTCGTGTCACAGTATTTGTTTCTAAAACTCCCCGAAACGGCTTGACCGATTCTTATGATATTTTTTGGGCATATTTGGTAGGTCTGAGAATCAGTAGTAAACTATTTTTAAACATCTAAGTGATAAGGGTGGCCCACCCTATGGACGGTAAACCGGGTTACTAAACTTTTCAAAACGTCCGTTCAATAAAACGAATTTACTGTGTCCAGGGAATTAAAGTTTATCTTGAACTCGTTAGGGTTTCTCTTGTCCTTTCGTTTGTAATCCAACTCCATATTACTCGCTGATCGTTCTTAGATATCTTTGTTAGGAACATGCTCTGAAAATTTTTCAGTCTTTATAAAATAACATATGAATGGCCGTCGTAGTGGGATCTTACTCTATCAGCATCACCATCTGCCTGCCCTTTAACTAATTATTTCATGTCAGCTCAAAATGTCCACCTCCTCCAAATATTTATGTCAGAAGATACTTCCTTAACGCGTTCCATCCATCTTTTCATTGGCCTACCTCTAGTTGTAAAGCTCTTACTTTATTATCATCATCTACCTGCCTTTATCCCAATTATTTGGGGTCGGCGCTTTCTCCTCCACACATCCCTGTCAGACGTCATCTCTTCAGTCACTCCTCTCCTTGTCATATCCTCTTTCACACATTCCATCCATCTTTTCTTTGGACTACCTCTACTGCTTAAACCCTCTACACTCTACAGTCATACTTTGCACCTTTCTTACGACATTGCTTTCCTCTCTTCTCATAACATGTCCATTCTAAAGCTCTTACTTTATTATATTGCAAAATATAAAAAAGAACCATGCTTCATTACTTTAAAAACAAGCTTATCCATTGGTTTATGTAAATCGGCTGCAACCTCAAAATGCTAAACTGCAACATTTAAAAGGAATGTGGACACGTAACGTTACCTACAACTTTATCTATGACTCATGTTTTGTGGTCGCTTCCGCTTAATTTATGGGCGAAACCCAGAAGAAAATTGTGGAATGTACAAGTGAGTTTATTCAAAATGGATAATAACTGTGTTATTTAAATTTGTCATTATTCACTTTGCATAATCTTTGACTGGACATCACTTTTGCGAACTCTTCAAATGAATTTCACACGTCATTTCACGCACTATATCTAAAAAAGAAAATAGCATTTTTTGAAGTTTTCTGCAAATGGTGGGGACTCGACTGGTTAATCTCTACACTGAGACGACAAACATTGACTAAATTCGACACGCGCTCACTCTCTTGACATTACTGGAACCGTGTCAAATGGAATACTAATGTATATAATCGTCCTAGTATTAAAACATGCACCATCCAATACTTCCAGGGTAGATATATCGTTTGTACTTGAAAGCGACGAGCTCGCCAAAAACTTTTGTTTACCAATATTTACACAATCCCAAACTCGCAAAAAATCAAAGTCATCAAGCACGGCATCTTTCTCTTACAAGAGGAACGATGCCGAGATTCTGATGACCCTCACAAAATCGGTATATTGTTCTCCCGTGCCTGAAAACTTTAAATTTTTGCAATTATATAAATATTGGGACTTCCAAGGTATCCTTACAAGAAGAAAAATGTCGAGATACTTATGACCCGCACTAAATTGGTAGAACGTTCTCCCGTGCCTGAAGACTTGGAATTATTGCAATAACATAAATTTTGGGACTTTCAAGATAGTAAATGTTAGGTAACGATGTAATCTGATTCACAATTCGACTTGTTGTGCAGTCGTGCGGCATCTGTACAATGTTCCCGTCGTGCATGTCCATCCTGTCACGACGGTCGGAGCAGCGCGGCCCCCGGCCTGGACAGACGGCGGTCGTGCTCAACGTGTACGACATGTATTGGACAAATTGGTGAGTTACTCCTAGAATCTTTGTTCCATATATAAATACTATCGCCACTGCAGCTGATAGATCCAGACGAATAGCAGATCCGAGACATCCACTCTATGGGCAAAACCCAGCAAGCATAAGATTGAAAAGCCGATGTAGCTTTCTCAACACTACTCATGCCACTAGAGCTGATCCTTCTAAGGCAAGAGTGAGCCTATGCCGTGATAGCTTTTCCATACCTGCATTCATCCCACCGGCAAAGAAACCACCCCCTGGACAAAAACTCCCCTGGCCAACCTGGAAGGCGCTCAATACGCTGAATGCCCTTGCGGTTTGCAGTTCGAGCATACATCTGAGAAACACATCCAATCTTAGATGGGATGCTACAAGGTCTTATCAACAGCTGGTAGTCATACTCACAAGCACGCGGTGCAACTGCTGATGGACGATGAACTGGTCCGACGTAGTAGGTGGTCAATCTATTTCTGCTAACCTTGAACTTTTATGTTTGACGTCAGAGCCTCATACGTTAATCAGCAGTTGCACCACTAGTAGGTGGAGATCTTGGTGAGATCACAATGTTGGAGTAAATACATACATATAGTCACGCCTCTTTCCCATTGGGGAAGGCAGAGACTATGGAATTCTAATAGCTACAATCTAGGCTTCTTTTTCTTATCCACTATTTTCATGGGTAACTCCCGGTTTTGGGTACTCTTAACCTGGCATTTAGCCAAAAGATTTCCTATTTGGTCAAATTACGTCCTTAACCGCCGCGCATAATAACAGTTGGTTGTCACAATAACCGTGACGTCATCTATCGCTAAAAAGTACGGATAAAAAACTTTATCCGTACTTTGCAACCGACTTCTAAAAAAAGGAGGAGATTCTCAATTAGATCAATTATCTTTGGACTGAGTGAACCGATTTTGATTTTTTTTAATTGAAAGTAACTACTCAGACAATTATTTGGTCTCATTTCGGTAATTTGAAGTCGGGTGTGACGTGTTTTTCACATCACTATGCGGTTATTGTGACAAGGTTTCACCCCACTGTCATCGTGCGCGGCTTATATTTCTGTTATCCCACACTAGGTATACGGCGGGTGCGGGTGTGGGAGTGTTCCACAGCGGTGTCCAAGTCCACGGGTCGGAGTGGGCGTACGGCGGACACCCGTACGCGTTCACTGGCGTCTTCGAGATCACGCCGAGAGACGAGAGGGAGTTAGGCGAACAGTTCAGATTCAGGTAACCTCACTATTTCCAAATATGAAAAAAAAAAATGCCGGTTTAACCCACTAATCTCTGTAACCTGGACCGATATTAACGAGTCGTTCTCTGACAGATAGCTGATATTACATTGGGCACACTAAAAGTTTTGCACTTCTAGCTAATCGGAACTATTTGAATTTCGAATGTAATATTTTTTTAAACGTTGTAACCTTCTTAGTAATAAAAAAAAACAATTGGCGGGAAATAATTTGTCAATTGTTTTTTATCACACATCAAAGTTCTACGTATGCGACGAAAATGGAATTAGGTCAAAAAGATTTTAGACCGATGATTTTTTATGATTTTAAAAGTTCTCTCCCTCCGTAAGACTGTGCCGCTCGTCTTCAAAATGCTTTTGGGAGAGAAGCACCTTGTTTGAGTACCGTGAGGCGATGGTTTGCTGAATTTGAGAGAGGTCGAGTTTCTTTACATGCCGAATTTCGTGAAGGGCGGCCTTCAACTGCCGTCAACGAAAATAATGTGGCTACTGTTAAGCGGTTAATTAAAGAAAACCCGCGGATTACCTATGAGACAATTCGAGGACTATTGGGGATTGGTATGAGTCAAATCCAGAAAATTTTACACGAAGAATTGAAAGTTCGGAAACTTTGTTGTCGTTGGATCCCTCATGAACTGACAGCGGAGCAGAAGCGGGCTCGCGTGGAATGGTGCTCACAAATGCTACTGAAGTACGACCACAGACATTCTAATGCTGTTTAAGACATTGTCACAGGAGACGAAACGTGGATTTATTGTTTTGAACCTGAAAAAAAAACAGCAATCTTGTGAATGGGTGTTTGAAAATGAGAACAAGCCAACAAAAGTGAGGCAGGCGAGAAACGTTGGTAAAAAAATGGTCGCGTTTTTTTTCTCAGCTACGGGTCCCATCTGAACAATTCCACTTGAAGATCAATTAGGTATTCTACCATTTATTTACCCAGGGTGTTAGGAAAAGTTAGCGAAAGACGACCCAAAAGCCGCGTTCTCCTACATCATGACAACGTTTCTTCACACACGGCCAACAAAACAAAGTCATTTTTAGCTTTCGAAAAAATTACAACTCGTCACCCATCCTGCGCATAGCCCCGACTTAGCACCCTGTGATTTCTGTATTTTCCCCAAAATCAAAGATTTGATGAGAGGTTTCACTTTTACCAACTCCGGAGAGGCAGTGATAGCGTTCAATCAGCACGTAGAAAACATGCCTGCATGTTTTAAAAAATGGTTCGATCGTATGAAAAAATGTTTAAAATGTAAAGGAGAGTATTTTGAAAAGCAATAAACATAATATTTTGGTTTTAACATGTTGTTTTTTTAAGTTACGCAAAACTTATAGTGTGACCTACGTATAAGGAGTAACTTCGGCTCCATATTTCTCAGGGAATTTTTCGAGAAAAGAGAACCATACAATTACTACTATTTCACATATAACGCCTATATCCCCGAAGGGGTAGGCAGAGGTGCATTACACACCCACAATCTGCCAGTATTTTTTGTCCCACTATTTAGTGGGACAAAAAATACGTGACGGCAATAGGCTTGCCCCCTATTTAGGGGGCAAGCCTATTGCCGTCACCGGGCACATTTATAATGGTTTATGTCAAAAATGGACCGAATTTAATAAAAAGTAGCAACTGTATTGTAAGTTTTGAAAAAAATTTGAAACCCGTTGCCTTGCGATGAAATGTTGATGAAAGGCAACAAAATCTTACGGCTGGTAAGATTTTGTTGCCTAATATTTCACACTTTATAAAGAGATTATGTCATCTAACCAGCTGACATATTGGTTTGTTTGCAGACAAAGTGTACATATTGGATATACAGACTTCACCGAAGAGGAAGTGAGAAGATTAGTCACGGAGCTTGGGAAGCAGTTCCGCGGTGACAGGTATATCAATGTTTTAAAAATGGCAGGTATAATGCTAGAGCCGGCCTCGTGAACACTCGAAAACGAATAATAGAATACTTTATTGTAGACAAATACAATCTTAGATCAAAAATACTATAGACATTGGATTCAGTACAAATACAACGCGGAATGTTGGCACTCGAATACTATATAGGTAATTATTACAAATACCATCTATAAAATAAACAAGATTGTACATTGATGGTTGATATAGAAATAATTAATAATAAATAATACAGGCGCATCAATGTACAGTGCTGTTGTCGCATCCTTCGAAAGTCAGCAAGCGGAATAGGAACTTGGTACGGATTCCATGCGCTAAGGTTATAAAAGGAATGTGGAGCCGACATTGCATATAAGACTTTTTTTAATGAAATCGTATATAAATGAGAAAGATAAACTTAAATTCACATTGTTTTATTCACGTATAAATAAACGTATAAAATAAACTATATAGGTAAAAGATTACAAAAACGCTAGTACGAAATAAAATTAACAATTGTATTTCCACACACAACCTGTAACCTAAAACAAACAATCAATCAAACAAATGTATGGGTACACATACGCACCTACGATAATTATGAAATATTTGAAAATACTCGGTGGTATTATGAAGTCTATTTAATTTGGTCACTCATTTGGTATTAAGAATACAAAGTATTTAAGCATTATCAATATAATATCTCCTTTACTTGTAAAATATTTGGCACGGCTGTTATTTTTTATTTATTTAATCCTTTTTTAGTGTCATAAATAACATCCTTTTTAAAATGCTTTGAACGAACAACAGTAGAATTATTAGGTTTAAACATTTCATCTTCTCTTTCACGTGCTATAATACGCCTCCATTTTTCTTGTCTTATTACATTATGGGGAAAACTTAAAACAAAATAAGATATATTCAAAAAATATATCAAAGAGTAATCAAAAATTTGAAATAAATAAATGACGACTCCATCTTTCTGTATGAGACTTGTTCTAACATTGCGGTGTGAAGTTGCGCGCGTGCTCAAGCGCGTAGTTTGCACAGTTAAAAATAACCATAATATTCTTAAACAGTGCATTATTCCACATGAAAAGCAATTAACAATGTGAACTGATTTTTACTTGTCGAAAGTATGACACTCCATCCTCTTTTTTCACTCTAAAAGAATAGTTTTTTGCAATTTTTAAGCGAACACTTTGTCATCGTGAAACGCCTTACTACCACCGCGGTCGCAAAGCGACTGAAGCGCTCAAGTGTGCAATTTTCGATAGTGGACCGAGTATAAGTGGTGCCGTTTTTAAAGCACTGATCGGGAATCTAGGTAATTTTGATCAAAGAATACCATAAAAAAATATACAGAAACTTGTTATCAATTTAGTATGTACAAATGGCGGCCTCATCGCCAAGAGTGATCTCTTACAGGCAACCTTAGGATGGACATAAGTAGACAGAACTGTATAGTTATTGGCGTATGATTAAAAGAAAGATGCAGAGAGTTTTGAAAGGAAAGGTACAGAATTGAACTGAGTATGGAGAAAAATAGTATACTATTGAACAAACAGAGATAAATACATTATTTATATTTTAATTATAATATCATTTAATTATAATAAGAATAAAAGTATGTATAAGACGTCTAAAGGGAAAAAGAAAAAAAAAAGAAAACATTAAATATATTGCACAAAACACATATACTTTTCCACTGTTATATAGTTTATTATATAGTTTTAATTCACATAAAATATCAGCGATATTTTTATGTGAATTAAAACCATATTTTGTATAAATCTCTGATGATGCCGTAAGGTGAAATCGGTCAGTGAAAATAAAATTATAACAGTGGAAAAGTATATGTGTTTTTGTGCAATATGTGTAGCAGATTCAACCAAGTGCCGTTAGTCGACAGTATAAATAAACATTAAGAGCCATTTCACAAAATGCGCCGTCTTAGTACGGTGCCCACTTGTGTATCTAAATTTATTATAATTTCGATTGAAGTTATTTTCGATAGATTAGAATTTCCTATATTACTGCAGAAATCGGTTCTCTAATGAACGTAGTTTATTTTAGAATAATTTTATTTTTGTAATTACTGTGTATTTAAACCAAAAATCACGATCAAATTGCGATGTTAAACTCAAAAATTGGCCGAATGGTTTATTTTTTGACTATCTTTTATGAAATCCATATTTTCATCTTAGCGTTTATTTTTATTGGGAGAGGGAAATGGGGGGAAAAGTCCAAATAGCGTTTTCAATGTGTGCTAATTTCGACCAGTGGCAATCTCACTAATAATATAATAAGTAATGGTCCTTGTACTCGATACCGGGGGGCACTATTTGTTTATATTTTTAAATAAATTGGTATTTTTTTTATAGATTTATTTAAAAATGTGTTAAGTATGTAGTTAAGTTAAATAAAGAAAATAATAAGTAATGTTGTTGTATTACAGATATCATTTAATGAACAACAACTGTAACCACTTCACATCGGCGTTTTGTTTAGTGAGTATTTTACAGACACAAATATACACACACAAAGGTATACAGGATGTAACATTGATATGGGTCAGTGAGGGAAAGTCTAAAACTATAAGATTTACGAAGATCTGTTTTTAGGAACCATGTCATCGATTAAAAAATCTATAGTTAGGTGATTATTGTAAACTGAGGTCTGCATGGGACAGAGTGTTCCATCTTGTTCTAAAAATAACGTTGCTTTGTACAATTTTACGCACAGAAACCAGTTTAAAGTTGTATTGAAATAATATGTAGTACTTTCGAATACTTACAAAAATAAACTAAAAGTTATTAAAACAATGCTTTTTATTAATTTTAGACATCTTGTCTCATAGTAATTTACTACTTTACCTACACAATCGATTTCTAAATAAAAATAGTGTAAGTTTTTTTTTAAAACAATGGTAAATATGATGTTTAATTTTTTTAATAATGACTGTCTCAAAGACAACAGAGGCTGTTCTCTTTGAGACAGTCTTGAGAATGCCTTGTGAAGAGGTGAAACATATGTCGACGTTTGTAATGTCTTCTTTTGAGCGAAATTATGCTATTATTTAAAAATTAAACATCATATTTACCATTGTTTTATCATGGACTTTCGCCAGGTAACGCCTGACTCCATTCATTATTTAAGTTTTTTTTTTCAAAGAGTCCCGGTTTGATTCCCGAGCTAAGTACAAGATTTTTTTTTTAAATCTCTTAATGCAGTTTTTATTTTTACTAAAATCGGTGACATAGTTCCTAAGAACAGATCTTCGTTAGTCTTATAGTTTCAGACTTTCCCTCACTGACCCATATCAATGTTACACCCTGTATATACATATTGACGTAAAATTACGACTACTAACAGACGTTCCGATTTGGTCGGCCCCGACCAAATCGCGGCCGACGGAGCAACCAATCCAACATTACTACAGACGTTCCGACGGTCGGCCATCCAACCGTCAGTTGCCTTTGCTCTGTAATACTGTACAGACGTCATGCCACCTTTGATTATATATATATATCTATATCTTATATTATACTACTATTATAAAGAGGAAATATTTGTATTTTTGTGTGTATGTTTGTAATTAATAAACTCAAAAACTACTGTGCCGATTTCAAAAAATCTTTCACCATTGGAAAGCTACATTCACCCTGAGTAACATAGGCTACTTTTTATCTCGGTAACGTGTTCCCACGGGAACCGGGAACGAGTAAACTAAATCAAACGGGCGGAGCTGGGGCGATCAGCTAGTACATCTATATATTCAAAGCATGCCACCTGCTCTTTCAAATCAAGCGATAGCCGCTATAGTTGTGGCAGCTACTTTGGTGCCCCAAAATAAAAAAAAGAAAGAATTATACTTATATTTTGTAATATAACTATTGTAATATATAATTATACAACTAGCGGACCTGACAGTAAAAAAAAAACCAAATTGTGAATCTAAACCATTTTTCCATTTTCATTGTTTAGGAGGAGTTCAGTGACATACACACGTACAGTAGAATTATATATAAAGATAAAGATAGTTCTTGTGGTTCTTAACCCACAAGAACTATCTTTATTTTTATATTATTTCTCTTTCGTCTCTTTCGTCTTTATGTAATGATATACTTTATATTATTATTACATAAAGACGTTCCTTGTCTGTGGGACTTATCCCACAGACAAGGAAAGTGTTTATGTAATTCCAAAATGTTCACTATTATTTCGCGCTCTCTCCGCGTCGTTCATTTGACGTCCTCCATCTGCTGTGTCGCGAATGCGACTGAGCTGCATTTGGTCGGATGGAGCGCTCCACACGTACCAATTTGGTTGGATGGTCGGCTTGTCGGATGCGTCGGCGAGCCGACCACGTCCGTAGAATTAATAATAATTATGTCGGGCCGACCGCCCTACACACGTTCCAATTTGGTTGTGGTCGGGTGGTCGGGCCCGACCAAATCGGAGCGTCTGTTACTACTTTACGTCTTTATCGCCTAAACGGTAGACATAGACGTTTACGTCGCCTTCATTTCGTCAGTTACTTTGTAAATCCCATATAAAGCCCTATTCACACTACGCTATAATATTATAATAATAATAAGATATAGTTTATAGCAGAATAATACATTAATTATGAACACTTTCACACTTAACTGTAGGTACCATACGCTATATTAAGAATTTTGTGTTTATTTGCTATAATATATAGCACAATAGTATAGCGTAGTCTGAAACGAGTTTAATAAGAGTCTAGCCTATTACATCTTCCAAATACTTTATAAGTATAAGCCATTGCCTCGTCTATGTATCAGCAGGTGCGTCACGAGCAGGAAATTATATTTACGGATATTTTTTTAATGTTTTAGGCGTTATGTGACCGGGACATCCCGTCGTGGGTGAACCGGCTAGCGTATGTAAGTTCCTGCGTGCCATTTCTACAAAGGTGTTTACCTAAGTAAGTACTACACTGCCTACCCTTCTTGCTAACAACAGGTTTGGAATATGAAACTGTTTTTGGGTTTTTATGTCGCTATTACATAGATTTATTGGAATTGTTTCCCTTGCATAATTGGGTTCGATGCCCTGGTCGGAATAAAAAAGAAATCATATTGGATTTGACACAGAAATAGACAATATAAAATAATCATTACAAAACAAAAAGAGAAAATAAGTAAAATAATGTTTTTTTTTTAATTAAGTATTATAATCATGGCGTCGACTAAGGGTCCGTATTAAAACGCGGTTGTCTAAAGCCCTACACACACCTATCGGTCGTTCGCGTATAGACAATAAACGTTACGGTCGCTCATTGGTAGATTCCCGACTTCATTTTGAGATTCTCCCGACTGAACGGACCCTAAAGGATTCCCGAATCCACCTTGACTTTTTTGCGACTGAGGACTAATCGAAAGATTCTCGAATCCACTTTTAGATTCTCGCAACTGAACGGACTCTAAGGGCCTTTTCACAACACTATTGGTTTCAAAGCGAAGTGGAGGCCTAGCGAATCCAGCTGCGGACGCCCGGTGGATTCGAAACGGACTAGCGAACAAAAATAAGAAAAATTACGGCGGCTCCGCTCCGCTTTGAAAAGGCTAGTGTGATAGCACTATAATTTTCCGATTGCGGAATTTGTCAATGAGCGACACGTCCGATAGGTGTGGCTATCCTTTCGGGGATTAAGACATAATTTTGTATGATTTTAATTAATAAATAATCCCTCCCCACGTCCCCAGGGAGTGGCTGACCCCGGCCGCCCTGCAGCAGTCCCTCGCGGCTCAGTCTAGATCCTCCTCACCTAACACGCCGATATAACAACGTGAGTCTACTTTACATACGTATAAAGTGAATTCCCTGAATGTTTGCCTAAGGTTGATTCACGACATGTCAGTGTCAGTGACGAGTCGGTCATCATTACTGACACTGAACTGTGCCGGTACTATGTCGGAACTGAGGCAACACTGTGGCTTCATTAATATGTGTGAATCGACGAGCCGTTGGACCGAGCTATCATAGTCTCACATAGAATTGGTAGATCCCAGAATCCATCAATCAGATTCTCGCGTCTAAATGATTCCGGAATCTGCCAATGAGAGTCGCGTCCAATAGGTGTGACCTTAACTTTAACCCTTTTAAACTACTCAACGGATTTTAGTGCAATTTTCAGCAATAGATAGATTTATTCGTGTGGAAAGTTTAAAATGAAATCATTTTTTTTAAGACATTGTTTTTAAGATCATTTTTCGAGCTTTCAAAAAATCTTTTATAAAATGGACAAGGTTTAATTGCATACAAAGTCCATACTTACTACTTACTTACTAGACTTAGCCAACTTAATTGCAATGAGCCACCGTGATATTAGAGACCCTAGCTGATCTGCTTGTGGTGCACCAGCAGATACACATTTTAGTCTGGCAATAAAAGTGGGAGTTTAACGGTAATAGGCTCTTGGGACGTGGGACCAACTAAATTACTTGCTAACAGTTGTAAACCAACATTATATAATAAAATGCCTGTTGTTATTTAAATGTATTTATATTTATTTATTATATTGTATTTTACAGAAGATATACTGCACAGGTGCAGATAGGCAGATAGAAGTGTGTGAAATAATACATATTAGATTTAATGTTAGCTAATATGAAGTTTGGTGCATTGTCGATCACATATAATATACTTACAAAATATGTTGTATAATACATAAGAAGGTCGTTCCAACTACTATATGTAAAACCAAAGCCAATATGTTTGTTAGATTTAGTCGATTAAATCTATGACGGGCTTATTGTAGAAGTCTGTTAGCAAACAAAAATCGACTATTGTTTATGGAAGGCTGATGGGAGGTATAGACTAGAGAATATTATATTAATGTGTCTTTGAATAAAAAAAATTAAGTAATTGGTAAGAATTGAAAATTGGATTTGAATTGAGTAAGGCCAAATGTATATAACTTTGCGTGTATAAAAGAGATACGTACGTGTACATGTCCGTCCGTTTTATCGAACTGATGTCATTCAGTACACACAGAATGCAGTTTCGGGCCCTTTTGTGATACATTTGCAAGAGCCGTACAAAAGACAAGCGACAGGTTTTGTTTTTAAATATGAAAAAAGGATTTATTACGCAGCTCAACTTGATTCTATAATATGTGTTTAAAAAACTATAATGTAGGGTATCTATCTAGTTTAAAATATCTGAATAAATTGAAATCCTTGACGAAATCTTATGACGTCATCTAAATTCATGTAGGATATCTGGGATTTTTCCAGATTTGGATGATTTGACGCGGATAAGTGTGCACACTTTTCGAGCTGCGGTTTAGCTATTATTTTTCTAATTCTAATTTTACATTACTGTTGGCATTATAATACAATAAAATACATGATTAAACTATACATTTATTATATAATTCTATGTAAATAGTAATAGAGGTAGTCATTCGTTATAAATTGTATAATTAATAAATATTATACGACTAAACTGTGGCGAAAGAGGATATAATTATAGGAATTGTTAATAAATAAAAATTAAAAATATTTCATAGTGTACGGAAATAAACACGCACCTTTATATTTCCCGACGCGACGTTTCGACCAGTTGGCTCCGGACGCGGTTATCAAATTTATATTTATACAACATCATATTCGCGATAATTCCCGTACACATTGATAGATAATGAAACGCGAAAAAAATAATTAATTATAATTATTCTTATACCTACGAATTACTATTCAGAAATTTCACTAAAGTGCCATTTATATAATAATGGATGTTATTAATATTTTCGTCGTCATAATTTTCTTAATGTTTAAAATTACCGCTTTTTATTGAGGTGTGAACGATGATTAGTTGTTTATTATTAAAATTAAAATTAAAATGTGTATTGACAATGCGCCAATTTTTTTAAATGTATTTCATTTGACAACTATACGCATGGCCCCTCTTTTATTGTTATAATTGTAACTGCAGTGAGTGTAAATGACACACGGCAAAAGCTACACTTATCGGACGGTATTTACAACTACATATGTAAAACCAAACCCAATTAGTTATATTTAGACGATTACTCTCTAAAAAATCGACTATGATTTATGGAATGCTGATGAGAGGGAACCAATAAAAACAGAAGGGTTCCGTACCATTATCTATAAAAATGCCAAAGCAAATAGCGTTTTGTGTGGGAGCATCCTAAATATGGATTTCATTAAGTTTCTTAGTATTTGTTATAGCAATAGAGGCAACAGAAATACATCATCTGTGAAAATTTCAACTTTCTAATTATCACGGTTCACAGCCTGAAGACAGACGGACAGTGAAGTCTCAGTAATAGGGTTTCCATTTTACACTTTGGGTGCGGAACCCTAAAAATACATTATTCGTATTTTATTAATATTTTATATCGCCTTTATTTTTATTAAATGTACAATACACTATTTATACTATTTTATTATATGTATTAAAAGATGAAGATGAATTCGTTGGATCATAATATATGCCAAGGAAATTCCAGAAAAAAGCAACAAATGTATCTAAATGTAAAATATATATAAGAAAACTTCTATTACTTAATCGGAACAACATAAAGGATATCTAATTGAAAAATGATACAAGAACTTAGAATTTAAAATTGAATTAAACAGACACAGGCGTTTTTTGGACGTCGCGGGTACGCCCTCGAAACGATAACCCCAGGGCAAATGATAAGATACACAAAATAACCTTTGTTGTAGAATATATATCGTAAAAAAATGTTAAACTAAAGAAGGATCGAGATTCGAGACCCTTAGCTTATTCAATGTTACAAAAAAAAATTCTTCTCGATAAGCGCGGGCCTTGCGTTATGTTGTCAAAAATTGTAGTTCAAATTGAAATACTCTTATATACAAATGTCATGTTAGGATTTGAACCACTACAAATGTGCCACACACACCTGAGTGTTTCAAGTTATGAGATTTTTAACCTCTTTTTGTCAACAAGTAATAAACATACGTGTGACCGCTACTGTACAGCTGTAAAGCTTTGAATACGGGGGTAAAAACGGTTTGGAAGGTCAATGGATACCAATGTTCCGTCCGCACGTACCTATTATAATTATCCCTGACCTGTGCCCTTCTTCTTTTTTTAAAAACATGGCTCCATCGATGTTCGTCCATGGTTTCGCCAATGTCAAGGTACTGCTTGATTAGTGGATAGTCCCGCACAGAAGAACTATCCTAACTAGCTCCAGGTGCAGGACAAGAAACGTTGTTCGGTATGTGAGTGTCTGGGAACCCGATTTTTGCGGAGCGCCAGAAGTAACCTAAAAAGTCATCAGCCACGCACTCAGCAAAAATGGAACTCCGAGCTGTGCCCTGTAAACTAACAAAGTGTCTTGACAAACTTATTTACATTTTTGACAAACACTGCGGTAGACGTTCAAATATCTTTGACACACACCATTCACTACGATAATCCAATTTTTCATCAAACATGTCAAACACGTGGAATTTGACAAAACATTTGTTGATTTATAAGGTAGTTTAAAACCATAAAGCCTCATATATACCTAGGTATCGGACGCGACCCTCATTGATAGTATATGCGCGGACGTCCGATAGGTGTGTGTACGGCTGAAGACGTCCGAAAATAATTTGATTCGCTGTACTAAGCCGTTTTTAACCGCTCGCACTCGTGGGCCGCGTGTTCCGAAGGGTCTAACCCTTCTGATTATGTTTGGATGTTCAAGCGCGGGACCTACATAGCGGTACAGCGTCACCGGTCGCACTATTACATATTGTTACTAGTGGTCGCCCGCGACTTCGTCCGCGTGGTAATTTGGTTCCCGTCGCGCCGCGTCATATTTTAAACACTTCACACAATATCTTTATAAATTGTATGTGTATTATGTGTTATTCTGATGTATAAGCTATATTATTGTAAAGTTTCATTAAAATCCATTCGGTAGTTTTTACGTGAAAGAGTAACAAACATCCATCCATCCATACATACTTACATACTCACAAACTTTCGCGTTTATAATATTAGTAGGATTTAGGCCGATACCTCACCGAGACGCCATGGCGACGTGGCCAGCGACGTCGCCAACTAGTTCTCATTGAGATATATGACGGCTAACTCACTTGGCGACCGACTGGCGACGTTGCCAGTCGGTCGCCAAGTGAGTTAGCCGTCATATATCTCAATGAGAACTAGTTGGCGACGTCGCTGGCCACGTCGCCATGGCGTCTCGGTGAGGTATCGGCCTAATGCACGGATATCAGCATTTTATACTAAACATTTACATTTTAAACTACCTAAGCTATTAATTTGTGTTAAGTACTTACGTAATTAACATTAATAATTCTTTAAATTCCCACAGCCGCACTACCTATGTTACGACGTCGCTGGCCACGTCGCCATGGCGTCTCGGTGAGGTATCGGCCACTGTCAATTTGATATCCATTCTTACCACTGCTAGTAAGTTGTGAACTAGGCTATTACAATTTGTATCTACTAACACAATTAAACCAAAAAATTTATTAACATTACCTTGCCTATTTTAGCTGTTGTGGTTAGCAACGGGGTTAAAGTGCACGTCTATTTAGGGAATTTGCGTACCTTATAGGAATGATTTAAATAAAAACCGGCCAAGTGCGAGTTGGGCTCGCGCACAAAGGGTTCCGTATCAAAACGGCAAAAAATCACGTTTGTTGTAAATAAATATTGATTTGATTCTGTTTTCTAGTATTGGTTGTTATAGCGGCAACAGAAATACATCATCTGTGAGTATTTCTTACTTTCTATATATGAGATACAGCCTGATGACAGACGGACGGACAGCGAAGTCTTTTAATAGGGTTTCCGTTTACCCTTGGGTACGGAACCCAAAAAACTATAGATGCTTAATTCGCACTCAGAACGTCATTGTCTTATTTAAAGATCCTTATAAGTATTTTTAAAATTTAAAATCATTAATTGCCACTCAACGTGACATTGTCCGTCTTATGGTCACTCTCCCAATTTGACATTGATGGTTAGGAATATTAGGACGCCTAATAGTCTTTACAATTTAGTCGGTTCGAATTTTGGGTCACACAGGTGATTTTTCAAAAATCTATGAATGCAGTTAAAATTGTTTTTAAAAATAATAATATACAATATTAAAGGTGTTAAGGTGTTAGTGGTCAGGCAATAAAAGTATTTGATTATTAAATTATAGTTTTATTAACAGAGTAATACACACAATGGCGTTGGCGATAGAAAAGTAAAGTGAAGATAGACATTGACAGATGACAGTTGTCAGAACCACAGAGTACACATTTTATTCTTAACATCCCCCCTAAATGCGTACTCCTTACACATACCAATAATCCCTCTGAGAGATTCAAACTAAAGTTTAGGAAGGCTTTTGGTGAACATATCTGCTGCCTGCAGTTTAGTTTAACAGTACTCAACATCCATTACATTTTCAAGAAACTTATCTCTAAGCTAATGATATTGGATGTCTATATGTTTAGATCTCTTATGTAAGTTAGCACCACGGATCAGCTTGATTGAACTCTGATTATCAATAACCAGCTTAATGTTTACAGAGAAACCAATTTCTTTCATGAGACTTTTAATTGAAACAAGCTCCTTCGTAGCTGCACAGGCAGCTAGATATTCCGCTTCTGTTGTTGACAGACACACTTTTGTAATTTAGTGTTCCAAGTGATAGCACCACCATTTATTACAAACACATAACCAGTTACAGATTTGCGTGTCACAGAACAATTGCATAATCAGCATCACAAAAACCTTTGGTGTTGCTATTCTCAGTCAAACTTGAGCTAAATAGTATGCCCAACTGTTTATTTGTTTTTAAATATTTAAATACCTTTTTTACAGCACCCCAGTGCACATTACTAAAGTCATTCAAGTATCTACTCAGTGATCATACTATAAAGTAAATATCAGGTCTGCTAGCTATAGCAGCATACATAAGTGAGCCTACTGCCTCACGGTATGGTACATTTGGCGTGTCAACTGATCCTTCTATTAGGTGGGACTAAAATACTGGCAAATTGTGGGTGTGTAATGCACCTCTGCCTACCCCTGCGGGGATATAGGTGACATGTGTAAAACTTCATACTGCGTGTTTCTATTCCAATTTGGTTCCATTTCAGTAATTTGATGTTGGTTTCGTGTCAATGTTGGATGTGTTTTTATTTATAAAATTCGATTGGTAATTACTCCTCACTTAGTACTAAAGCAGGCCTATGTCACTCGCCTAACAATCGCAAAAAATACGTGACGTCAGTGACAACTTGAAGTTGTAAGTCAGTAAGGGTTGTCACTTGTTTGTGACACGGCATTGACCATAGAGTTGATATTGAGGCATTAATGTCATAATTATTGGTCAAATTATGCAGGTACATTCCTGACAACCCTAACGTTCGAATGATGTTCTCTGTAAACAAAATAATGTGCTTTAATTAACTCTTGTACTCTCTCTCTTGTACCATACCACATATTTGGTCGGACAAATAAACATTTCAATAATGTTAATGATTCTCTTCCCATATAATAAAAATCTCACTGTTGGTAATTTTTTTTTTGGGATCGTCAAGTCAACATACTTAACCCCTATTATCTCCCTTAGCTACCCGAATTGAAACTTCTCGTATATGTGGGAGACTCGGCAAAATAAAGTTACTTACGAAAATGAGCCTGCTGTTAATCAATAAGTTTCAATGTTCTACGGCCTGCGTACTATAAGATATGAGAACATATTAATTAATTTGGTATTTCGTAGTAACAAGAGGGGTGTTTTACGAGTTAGGCTTAAAGTTTGACATGACGTTTGTAGCTGCTGTCTTGTTTTTATTTTTTTAGTTAGTTTTGAATGTATGTTTTTTTAGATATTGTTTAAATCAAATAGGTAGAGGAGGAGGTGGTAATTTGGAACCCCACTTTGTTTTTTGAGTATTTTAAGAAAACTATTTGGCTAATCATCACTAAACTGTCTTTCTATATTAAATAACTTGTCAACTTTTATTTTAGAAACTAATTTATAAAATAAAATCACCCATTATAGGAAATAATTTGCTTCATTTGAAAAATAGAAAAAAAGTGTTTGGAGCTTTGGTGCTGGTATTATGGAACCCGGGTTCCAAATTACAAGTATGAAATGAATTTAATTACAAAAATCACAAATAAAATACTCCGCGTCGCATCCTGAACATTCAATATGTGCCCACAACCTACACGATTGGCACTGAATCCAAGTTTCACCCTGTTGATCATTGGAGTAATTTTCCGAGCAAAAAATGCAACAAGCGTCATCTTGGTTTGTAGGCTGGACATGCGCGGTATCATTTTCCGACATGACCGTGTCACCTGATGTAACAGAAGACTCAGAATCGGAAGAGGAAGAGGAAGCATCCTGGCTGTTTGGAAGAGTTCTAGAAGACTGTCCACCTCTAAGCCCACGAGCTCTTCCCCGAGCTCTTCCCGGACTAGTTCCTCTGTGCGCTATAGACTTGATTGACTCCTCAAGTTGCTGTTTGTAAGGGGATCCGGTCAATAAAGTAGCGGCAGATGACTTACGGCCTCTGTTAGACCTTTTGTTCTTTGGTGTCGGCACCGGTAATATGTGTTCAGGAAGAACAACAGGATAATCAATCACTTGCGGAGAAGACTGGTTTGCCTGTCCACTAGGGCCTGGTTGAGGTTCTGGCTGTGGTATTTGAACAGCAATATGCGTACTGGTAGACGGTAGATGCGGGTCATCATCAGTAGTTTGAGGTTGAAGAGTGGTTTCACAGCTTGCTAGGTAGTCGACTTCAGAAAAAACGTGTCTGTTAATTGGGTAAATACCAGTTACTCTGAAACCATTTACAGCAATAGCTCCTGTTTGGCACCTGAGATAAGCACGTCCCAGCAATTCAGATATTTCGTATGGAGTCAACGTCTGGTTGGAATTGAGTAACCACTGTCTAATTTCTTCACTGTAGTATGTTTTCAAAGGACCCATAAAAGACCTGTCGAGAGGTTGCATTTTGTGTGTTGAATGTGGCGGTAAACTAATAATTGTGACGTGGTTAGCTCTAGCTGCCATCAAAACATCTAAATTCCGTGTATGTGAATAATGACCATCAAGAATTAATAAAATAGGCGATGCTTCAGTCGGGTTGGTCTTTTCAACGAAATGATGAAACCAGTCAGTAAACAGGTTTGACTGAATCCATCCTGACGGATGACATCTTCCTATAGAACCTGGTGGAGCTCCTTTCATCAACGTTTGTGTCATGTTTTTGCGTGGAAATATTAACAGCGGTGGAATAAATATGCCACTTGCGCTCATTGCTGATACTACTGTCACCAATGATCCACGCTCAGCCGCAGTTATGCTACCTATTTGTCTTTTCCCTCGCAGACCAATTACTTTAACCATTTTACTTTGTACGATAGAAAGCCCTGTTTCGTCGACATTAAAAATTCTCTCGGGAGGATAATTATGTTTTAAGAATTCTTCTTCAAGGAGGTCAAAGAACTTATCCACTGCTTCTTTATTGAATCCTTGAGCCCGAGCATTGGAAGTTCCTGTAGGTGATCGAATGGATAGTTTATCTTTGTGTCGTAATAAGAAATGATCAAGCCAAGCTCGCCCAGCTATGTTATTTCGAAACGGATGTTCAATATTATTTTTCACAGCCAACTGATATGCCATCTTTCGAACATCCTGACGGGTCAAGCCATAAAATTTACTTTCCATAATAAGAAGGTATGACACAAGGCTTTCTTCAAGATGAGTTGGCAGGACAGGTCTTCTTCCTATAGTAGTATTTACAACCTCATCGGGAGGCTGGTCACTGTGCACAAACCTTTGCAAAGTAGATTTTGGAACACAATACAGTTTAACTGCTTTTTTCAGACCCATTTTCTTTTCTCTTACTGCTTTTACAGCCTCAATCATGTTAGCATTGGCCCAACTCTTTCTTTTCGACTTCGGCTTTGGTGACAATTGACTTCGAGGCATGACTGAAACCAAGAAAAAAAAGATGCTAAATGTATTGTGGGTAATTTGGAACCCGACCCAAATTACCTGCACCTATCGGGTTCCAAAATCAAAACCTTAGTTTGTTATCAAATAGTCAGGAAAACAAAAACTAGTTCAAATAAATCATAAAACTTACCTCTGGCAATGTGAACTTATGCGTATATACTTCGTGTAACACCTACTGTAGTTACTTTTAGACAGAAATAAAAGTTTTGACAGTAATATGAATTATAAGTAAAAAACATTTGCCGGTAACACAAAATTTCAACTTCGTATGACAGGTCCAAACTCGATGCAAAAATGGCGCTAGTGGTGGTAATACGTTAAATGACATCAGTTCAACGTAATTTCATAGGTTTTTAACAGATGTCGTTGTCTGTTCTTGAGATATTAAGGGGTTCCAAATTATCAGCAGGTTCCAAATTACCACCCTTTCCTTACTAATAAATGAAATATTCCTGAAATCTGCATAAAATAATGTTTTTTTTCTGTAACTGGAATAGTTTCTAATGTATATGCCTATAAACAATACAAATATTTTTATTTTCTAATAGCTCTTACCATTAATTCTTTTACATTATGGTATATAAATCGTAAAAACTAAAGATTATAAGCTCAGGCATGAACCAGCTTAGATCCTAAGCTTTGTATTGTAAAAATATAACAAGTTGCATACTAATTTTTCGAAACAAATTTATTTAATATTTAAATGTTAAATCTTATTGGAACAAAGTTCTCTAACGCGGCTTACGGGTAGTACGATTTAGTGGAAATCGTCACGTTACGCTTATCAGTGGTTCCCAACCGGTAGTCCGCAGAAGCCAAAATAAGGTCCGCTTCTTTTTTAATTAAGCGTTGGCTTCGTTATTGAAACCAAAAATAACCCAGGTTGAGTTGCGTTTCAGTTGCGTAAAGAACTTCGTTCCTGACGGGGTATCCCGACCGCACAATTTTTTTAACACCATTAGTGAACGAAAGAAAACATAGACACAACCTGAAACAAAATCTTTAAAATGAAGGGCCCCACGATGTATTTTGTTTTCTATGAACAACCATTACTATTTCGAAATAATCTATTGTCAACGTAGCTACGTCTCTGATTGCAACTATCTTCTTCTTCTTTTTTAAAAACGTGGCTCCATCGATGAACATCGATGATTTCGCCAATATCAAAATAATGCTCGATTAGTTGATACACTCGCACACACACTATTTGATGCACAGAAGAACTAGTTATTCCTAACTAGCTCCAGGTGCAGGACAAGAAACGTTGTTCGGTATGTGAGTGTCTGGGAACCCGATTTTTGCGGAGCACCAGAGGTAACCTAAAAAGCCACCAGGCACGCGCTCTACAAAAATCGAACTCCCGATTGCAACTATCGCATGATTAGCGCGGGAAATGACAGGCCGTTGACAGGCCGGCTGCACAACAATCGAACACCCCTTCGCGACACAATTTGCCTAGCGTCGACGGCACAATCTGCGATAGGTGAATGGGTCATTTTCAAATGCTTCTATATTTTTTTCCGTTCACAGTACACCATGCACTAGATTTTCTTTGAAATGTAACTCTATAGCCTCGCATTTACCTACTGGAACATTCCTAATGGATATATTCGCATTGGTTTTATTTGATAAATAGATACTTACTATATTATTACATAAGTAATACAAAATCTTTATTTTTTCACAACATCACATAAATTAATGGCGGTACCATCACATCGTTTGTTTACTCGGGTAAACTAGTGTGATAAATTCCGTAAATTTTTTTTCTCCGAAAAATAATTTACGTAATGTAACTCTTTAGGCTTTCACATTAATCGGAAAGAACTCTCATTGCCCGATTCCTGAATCTACCAATGTGAGATTCTTAGACAACACTCCTAATAACTTTCCACTCAAGCTCCGTAGAGTGTACATTTTTCTCCCATTTACACTCCTTCAAAATCGGGACTTTTCTAGTCAAATTTTTCGAGTTTTCTTTATAAACTCAATTGGGTGTCTGCATCCCTTAAATACGTTCTTGACGGGTAATTGTAGGAAAGTATCATCAGCATACATATTAATAAATTCTTCAAAACTAGGTATTCAAAACTAGGTATTTTTATAATTGACTGCTTCGGTGGCGTGGTTGGTAGTGCATCCACTTTCGACGCCGGAGTCTCGGGTTCGATTCTCGGTCGGGACAAACTTTGTGTGAAGACAGATAGATACGTTTGTACCGAAGTCTGGATGTTTCCTATGCATAATATGTATGTATTTACAAAAAAAATGTATATAAGTATTTATATCAGTTTATCTAGTACTCATATCACAAGCTCTGCTTAGTTTGAGACTAGATGGCGTTGTGTCAATTGTTCCAACATATTTATTTATTATTTATTAATATTTACGATAGAATGCGATTTCGAGTGCAACTTCAAGTAAGGTCGTGAGCTTACTTGAGATGACATTTCTTTTCTCCACTTATAAGACTGAATTTGTTGTTTAAACTCTGAGTGGAGTTAGTTTCAATAACCATAACTACCAAATCACTCAAAAGTGGTTGAGTAAAGTGGAGTGGCATTTGGAGTGTTGTCTAAGAATATGGGGATAAGTTACTAAACATCTGAATCTTATTCTATCGCATTATGGTAAAGCTTAAAGCTTAAAACACACTGGTCCTTCACGTACGACGCGGCGACGTATGCCATGCGACGTGGGAAACAGCGACACACTGGTCCTACGTCTTACGACGTCTGACGTTTACATTATCTACGCGCTATGACACTTTAAACGTGTGCGACAGCGTCGTACGCGTGGGATAGCATGGGAACACGCGAGTCTGGCGCGGTGACGCATAAGACAGCGAGGTGAATGACCAGTGTGTTCGTTACCATACACATTGTATGGGCCAGATCCTGTTCAGATGTCATAATGCGTGGTGCACGTCGTATGTGAAGGATGAGTTTGAACGTCCCTCTATAGTTTTTACTGTCTTCTTAAATTATGTGGTATTGCGAATATCTTTGGTAAAACGCATCCCTAAATGTATTGCAAAACAATTTGTTTAATTAGTTATTCACCAAAGTTATTTTTAGTGTTTGTATTGTAAGTAAATTCTTATAATTTTATGTGTTCGTGTGTTTATAAAGCCATATTTTAACTAATTAGATAATTCGGTTATTCTAGAACCATGATGACCACTTGTGTCGCATTTTTTCCAAAAAAAAAATACTTAACTGTGGCATGTGTTGTATTTCTGCGACAAATACCAGTATGGGTATTTTAGTTTTGTCGCTTAAATGCAACGCAAGCGGCAAAAAGGGCGTCTGTACAATTATTTATAGTTAAAATCCTATTTATGTGTTAATATAATTAAGTATAGTTTTTTGTTTTGAGTGTGTGTTAAAATGAAATCTCTATTTTTATTATGATAACTGATAATGTATCGAAGTAATCTAGATTTTAATATAACACTGTTACATAGGTAATGTATATACTTACCGTTTAGTGAAGTTGTGCCACTTCGTTGTTCGGTGATATTTACTGGGTTTTTTCACAATGTTGTCAAGAATAAAATGTTTGGCACTGAATAACATTTTGAATGAATAAACTGTATAAAAAGTTTGCAAGCTGTTGTTTTTATTGAACTCTGGACATTATTATAACGGCGTATATAAGCCACGCAATTTGACAATGGGATTGGCGACCATGTTGGTGACGTCATAGTGACGTAGATTAACCTACAATACTGTTTTGTTGTCTGTACTTTTTAACGATTGATGACGTCACGGAGCGGTTATTGTGACAAGGTTCTAACCTACTCACATCGTGCGCGGCTTATACGTATTTGAAGAAAGTCGGGAGGTAGTTACATGACGTTTCAATGGAATCGCTGCTATGGTTTGCCAGTAAAAACCCCTAAAAGTATAAAAGCCATGAACACTTTTCGTTAAGCTTGTCATAGGCATAAGAAAGAAGAAAGAAATAAAGATTTTTTTTTTATTGTTGCATCACAACTTTAAACGTTACTCAAAGAACAATATAACTTTTTGGGTGCAAAGGAGCCCTTCTTACATCTATCGGGCCCCAGCGACCTCACCTGCTAGTGGCGCACCTGCTGATTAACGGACGAGGTTCGTATATTACGGTACCCATGTGGTGGCTTTGGCCCCTACGTGGATACCAGGTGGTACAACAGTGTTGGTCCGGAGGGGTACCACCGTGCAGCTGTGCTAAAGCCCCCCAAGTAACCCAGCCCAGGCTGGGTTGCGTTAGGGGTTCAGCAGCTGCACTGCCGGGCCCGGGGCGGTGTATGGTGCGGCAGGCAGGGGTCCAGTGGGGGCGAAGCGGAGTCTAGTGTGGGTGGTGTGGGTCGATTCGCCGGCCAGGGAGACCCTTACCAACGGCGTTGCCGCGGCCGCCCGCAACATAGTCATGGGGCCCGCCTGGGACCAACCACCCCAGTAGGCTGCCCCACATGTTGCGCATAATCCTGTTGTGGGGTCGCCGCTCCGGGTGGTAACCGGTGTGGGGTAGCGGCGGCCTTGCATCAGGGGGGTTTGGGAGCCCTTCCGTCCGGCGGGTCGGCTCCGACCTAACCACACGGTTCTAGACGAAGTTAGCCTCTGCACTTTGTCACTTACTGCCGCACCAAATATCGCCCTGTCTTCACGCTTCCCCATATTTCACAATGACAGTGCAACAAGAGAATAGACGGTACACAGCGGCCCCTAGAAACCCCACAAAGTTGACTTCGTTTGAGGTGGAGTTCGCGAATATCCGCGGACTCCATGCAAACCTCGATACCGTCCACCATCACCTGGAGTCGGCACGGCCTTCTGTGATGTTCCTAACGGAGACACAGATACGCCGCCCTGACGACACGTCGTACCTCTGTTACCCGGGCTATATCATTGAGGAACAATTCCGCGATAAAGCCGGGGTGTGCGTGTTCGTTAGGGCGGATGTTTGCTGCCGCCGGTTGCGCTGTCTGGAGAACCCCTCCTACTTCGTCCTTTGGCTGCACGTGGATCATGGCTCCATGAGCCAGATCTACGTGTGCGTCTACCGCTCCCACACAGGGGACACTGGGACAACAAGGCTTTTCGAATACCTCAGCGAGATGGCTGACGATGCGCAGGTGCGGTTCCCGAACGCTGACCTGGTTTTCCTGGGGGACTTTAACGGTCATCACGTTGAGTGGCTGGGGTCCCTTAGGACCGATCATGCGGGACGAACCGCCCATGCATTCGCTCTCTCCCACGGGCTGACCCAGATGGTACGGGGGATCACCCGGATACCTGACAGGTCAGACCACACGCCCGCCTTGCTGGATCTACTGCTGACGAGTCGCCCAGCCGAGTACAGTGTGTCGGTACGCGCCCCACTGGGCACATCCGACCACTGTGTGGTGCACGCCAGCTTCCAAGTGCCACCGCCTGCTCGTGCTGAACAAATGACTCGACGACTATGGCACTACTCGTCGGCAGACTGGGACGGTCTCCGCGATTACTTTGCGTCCGTCCCGTGGAGCCAGCGCTGCTTTGTAGGGAAGGCGCCTTCGAATAGCGCTGCTGCCATTGCTGGCGAGATCAGTCTAGGGATAGAATATTATATCCCTTTCACTGATGTCGCCAGCATCCGCAAAGCTCGCCCCTGGTTCGGGCGTGAATGTGCCGAGGCTGTCCAGAAAAAACAGTCGGCATATCGCGCCTGGGTCAGGGCTCGGGCGGCACGTGACCCGAACGTGAACCGCCTCAAAGCAGCGTACAATCGGGCCACTAGGTTCAGCAAGAGGGCCTTCAAGAGAGCGGATGCCCAGCGCGTTGCGCGGCTTGGTCAGGAGCTCACATCCCATCCCACGGGCAGCCGTGGATACTGGCAACTGGCCAAAGCCGTACAGTCAAATTTTTGTCAACCTTCGCTGCCACCACTGCGTTTTCCTGATGGATCACTGGCTCACAAAGCCCAAGAGAAGGCGGACATGCTCGCAGACCTCTTTGCGGCTAATTCCCGGGTCGATGACCGTGGCCTGCAGCCCCCCGCCATCGCCAACTGTGGTCACACTATGCCTGATATTGTTATCAGGCAATGTGATGTACGGGCAGTGCTGCGGTCACTCGACACGTGGAAAGCCAGTGGCCCTGACGGCATTCCGGCGGTGGTGCTACGAAAATGTGCTGCTGAGTTGTCTCCAGTATTAACGCGTCTGTACCGCCTGTCATACTCTACAGGCCTCGTGCCGGAGGCCTGGAAGGAGGCGAACGTACAACCGATCCCCAAGAAAGGGGATCGATCCGATCCAGGCAACTATCGACCCATAGCTGTCACCTCAGTCATTTGCAAGGTGCTCGAGCTTCTTATTAATAAGCAGCTCATGCGATACCTGGAGGATCACTCGCTAATCAATGATCGGCAATATGGCTTCAGGCCAAAACGATCAACGGGTGACCTCCTGGCATTCGTCACGCATGTATGGGGTGAGGCTATGGAAAAGTTCGGCGAGTCCTTGGCTATTAGCCTGGACATCACCAAAGCTTTCGATAGGGTCTGGCATGCTTCGCTCCTTTCCAAGCTTCCGGCATATGGTCTACCTCCTCAACTGTGCAGCTGGATTGCCAGTTTTTTAAACGAGCGCCGAGTGCGGGTCCTCTGCGATGGCCAGGCTTCTCGCTTTTTGCAAGTGAATGCCGGGGTACCGCAGGGGTCCGTACTGTCACCAACTCTCTTTCTTCTGCATATCAATGATATGCTTTCAATCTAGACAATCTAGACATCCTTGGCATAGACGTTCGTCGCGAGCTCAATAACACAAAATACATTGAGAGATGTATTGGGCTAGCTTCGCGGAAACTAGGAATACTGAACAAGGTAAAGCGATTCTTTACACCGCACCAGAGGTGTCTGCTGTACAAAACGCAGATTAGACCCTGTGTTGAATACTGCTCTCACCTCTGGGACGGCTCCGCGAAGTATTTGCTGGACGCACTCGACGCTATGCAGCGACGCGCTGTTCGCATTATAGACTGTCCGGAGGTAACGGGAAGCCTTGAGCCGCTAGCCCAGCGCCGAACAATTGCTTCCTTGGCCGCGTTCTACCGTATTTACCACGGTGAGTGTTCTGAAGAGCTCTTCAACCTGATCCCACCCTCTCCCTTCCGATCCCGAACAACGCGTGCCGGGCAGAGATGTCACCCTCATACCGTGGAAACCGTCTTCGCGAGAACCGAGCGTTTTAAACGATCGTTTCTCTGCCGAACGATGGTGGCTTGGAACGCCCTGCCTGCGCACGTGTTTCCTCCAACATATAACCCTGGGCTCTTTAAGCGAAGCGTGAAGAGGCACATTACAGGGTCGTCAAGTTGAGGGCCACTCTCTATAGTATTCCTGTGTACTGTGAGAGTCGCCCTCAATTGCCAGACGTCGCCTCAGCTTACCATCAGGCGAGTGGCGTCAATTTGTCGACCTAAATATAAAAAAAAAAAAAAAAAAAAAACTTATCTGTGGTCACCACGGCCCACAGACGTAAAATTAACGTAGTGACATGGTCGTGTCACTATAACTATCACAGCACAGTGTGGGTTGGTTTGACACTTATGAATGACGTAATCGTACGTGTGGCAGGAAATACGTGGCAAGCACGTTTTGCCTTAGGCATGTTTGTTGGTGAGTGGTTACTTATAAGAAGGGTGAAAGTCGGTCTTCAACAGCTCTTAGATCTAGTAGAGACGTCGAAAATTAGGACAGTTCAGGCCAGCAGCGCGATAAGCGAAGGAGGCGGCCGAGAGGGAGCGTACCCTCCCCGCTGAGTTTCGCAGTCAGCGGCCAGGGCGCCGCATACTCATCTACGCCCAGGACCATCGACCTCCATGATCGGGGCCTGAGGACGGCGGGATGGATAGCGACCCGCCGTCCTTACAGAACCTTCCTTACTCCGTCTACGCCGTCCTTACTCATCGACGCGGGATAAAACCCAACCCCAACGACGCGGCATTTTCATTCCGACCAAACCCCCGAAGAGGCCACACGGGGTGGCCAAAGTCCGCCGGGCGCCACTGGAAATACCTTCTAGTGTTACCAGAGACGCCCGCAGCAATGGACGTTAGAGCGGCCGCGGTCACGCGGAATTAAAAAAAAAAGCAGAATGACAAAAAAAATTATTTTGATTTTATTTATTTGAGAATTTATATTACTTTATTTCGAGCGTCCAGGCAATGTTTGAAATATTACGAATATTATTGTTAATTAAGTAGGGTCACATGTTCAACAATGAAACAAGTGTACACAATGAAACATCGCCATATTTCAAAAATGCGACATTACCAAACCGTGCAAATCAGTGTGCAAGTAGCTCTTTATGAGCGCCCCCCACTGACCTAATCAGGCGCCGCACTTCGTGGCGGTAGCATGTTTGCGGAGCATATTTGCAATTTTCATCTAAAAAAGTAAGATTTTTTTTTTACTTTGATTTTTTCCCTAGTCTTTTGTGTACTACAATTGGTAATTTTTGTGTATTACGTATGAATAAGCATATATCTAAGATTCTTGTAGCCTACTTTGATAACCAAAGAGTTCATATTTAGTGCTTTTTTTTTGAGGTCTTTTTAGCAAAACCCGAGGTGGTCCACGATGAAACGTTTCAACATGGACACAATGAAACTGTGTCATTGTGTACTAGGATTGATTCATTGTACATACCTAAATAAATTAAAGTAGAATAACTGGTAATTAGTTATCTCTTTAAATATCTTTACATATAGAAACGTCTGTTTGCAGTTTAAACCTACACAGCGCGTGTTAAAGCGCGCAGGTAGGCAGGCATTTTCAGTCGTCGCGTTCACTCACCGTCGTCGGGTGACCATAATATCTCTGGGTAATATTATTTATTTGTAATAATAAATAAATCTATTTAGTAATATTTAATTGGTTTTTCTTTTTAAATTAAGTGAAATTTCAACAATAATTTTACTGTTTCATTGATTAACAATACGGTGTTTTATTGTGTACACACCCATGGACACAATGAAACATTTCTCATTTTTTAAAAAACAACATCTGGAAGATTTTCTATAACTATTTGAGATAAACTGAGTACACAGTTCGTTAGTCAATTAAATTCTCGAACTCTGTGTAAAAAATTGTAACTTTATGGTTATAAATAACTGAGTTACGACTCTCAGAACTTTTAGTGTTTCATTGTTGAACATGTCACCCTACATACTTTACCTCGGTATTGTAAGTAGGTATACAATGCCTAGTTTATGTGAAAATTCATTATTTCTCACATTGTGAGGATATAAGTTTTGTTTCGGCTAATATTGTTGGGACTGTTATATAAACTCATCACATTTCAGGATAATGGCTGAGGCTAAGCGCTGCAAAAAAAATAGGTTTTGACAGCGCTTAGCGTTTGCGCGCCTGATAGTGTCGTTTGTAAATACGAGTGTCTTTGACTGACATCCCTCGTTGTGTAGGTGCTACCATAGACAAAAAGTGCCGGACTATGAGATTAGATAAAGTACCTACTTGTATATGAAACTGCACATAACTAGGTATAAATAAAACAGCGGAAAGACTTGTGTGTATACCTGTATCTCGGTATTTTATTTTAATATTATAACTACATTATTTAAAAGTTTATGAGAAAAGATGATAGTTATAAGATGTAAATTTATCGGAATATAAATCTAATCCACCAGTCGTAATAGTCGCCTACATGCTTGATACATAGGTACCGAAATATGGGTAATATCAAGCCCTACCAATGCCTGATACAGTAAAAGTGACAGTTTTGCAGTTTTAGGATAGGTATCTATAAATCCAACTTCTACGACCAAGAGGCAGGCTACTACGACGATTTTCCACAATCTGTAAAGAAAAACAATATTTTTTAATAATATTTACGGGCGGGGCCAATTCATTATACCTAATTAACGCACGAAGGTATCCGTACCATTATGTGGCTGATACGACCTGCAGGCGATCTGTTAATGTGTAAGTCCCTTAATGCTTAAAAAGGACGAAGTTTTGTTAGAAGGTCTCACCTTACTCCAGCGGCTTGTCAAACGGAGAATGTATAACTTGCCTCGGAGCCAAGTCGTAACCTTCACATACAAGAGAGATCGGCTTGAACTTCAGGCAGCACTTGCGCATCTCCTCGAACACTTGCAGACAGCTAGAATCTTGGAAGTTATGCTCTGAAACTGAAAGTTCATTCCACTGCCATTCTGAATTCAATGTTTATCTAAAACATTGAATTCAGAATGGCAAAATAGAAAAAAGGCTAAAACCTCACACACGCACACTTATCGTATGCGACTCACATTAGCAGATTCCAGATATTATCGATTGTAAATGCAATGGTGCATTTTTTCTTTTTGTTTTCGTCGGTTAACATCCTTATTATTAATGATGGTAAATACAGGACTGACATTTATTTACAATAAGAATTACAATAAACATAATTATATACATTACAAAATATCGTTTAAAAAATCCTCCGCGTCATTGCCGACTGGGAAGGTTCCCAGAATGCTGGCTGTGTTGCCACGTTGGATGGCGATACTTATTCTTTGGGCCAGAAAATAGCCAGCCTGTCCCGGTCCTGAGAAGCATCGATTAAGCGTTTAGCAATGTCTCTATAAAGGCGACGATCACTCGGACCCCATGACCCCGGTGTCTCAACCCCAAACGGCTCAAATATGTAATCACCTGCTAGGTTAGCATATTTACGCCGTTTGAGGCCTGCAGCCGATGCAGCAGCAGCGCCGGCACATCCATGATGTGCTTGGAAGGTGTGTAGGTGCTAAAGTGTCAACGCATGTAGCGTCCCACACCAAAGGCCTTCCCATCTTCCACGGTAGCAACGACATACCGTCCGGTGACGAGGGTATCGTCGGCGTAGCACGTTACGCCGACACCCCTAGGCAACGCACCCCGCAGCACCCAGTCGTAGCCGATGTTCCACAGAAGCGGCCCCAGGACCGACCCCTGCGGAACACCGCACGGCACATCTCGCCGAGCTGGCCCGAGCCAGCTGGGGAAAGCTATGGCCCTCTCCGAGAGATAGGCCCCGACAATACGACGGAGGTAGAGAGGCGTTTCGTGATACACGAGCGCCTCCGTAACGCAGCTCCATGGCAAGGTGTTGAACGCGTTGGCGATGTCAAGAGACACCGCCACCACCACCTTGCCCTGCGAGACTACTTCCTCCGTCAGGCTCTTCACGCGCATGATCGCGCTCACGGTGGAGCGTCCCCGACGGAAACCGAACTGGTTATCCCCCAGGTCTGGCCCCACACTCGTGAGATGCTCGACGAGGCGTTCCGCGATAATTCGCTCAAAGAGCTTACACACCTAGTCGAGCAACACGATCGGCCGGTATCCGAACGGTGAGTCCACCGGCCGCCCCGCCTTACGGATCAGGACCAGTTTCCCCGTCCTCCACACCTTGGGAAACTGGCCCCTTTCGAGGCATGCGCTAAAGAGCCCCATCAGTCGAGGCCCGAGTTCTTCGAGGGCCAGGACCCATGCACGGCCAGGAATGCCGTCGGGTCCGGGGGCAGTGATTTTCCGGCGTTTAAGCCGGAGTACTGCCGCACCTAGCTCCCCCACCCTGACTTCGGGTACGTCGTCTTCGCTGGTGCTATCCGCGTCGGGCAGAGACGGAGCCATGCGCGGAGGGACGTGCTCCTCGGCGCTCGTCGGAAACAGGGAGCCCATGACCCGCTCCAGCTGCTGCGGCTGGAGACTTTGGGTCAGTGGGGGCGCCCTAGGTCGGAGTTTCTCCCTGACCTGTAGGTACGGGTTTGCATGGGTTCTGCTGCAGGGTCTCCAGGAGCTCCTCGCGGGCCGCCGTCTTGGCCCGCTTTATCGTCTCCTGGAGATTACCTTTAGCCTCCCTGTATGCCTGAAAAAGCTCCGCCTCTCGGGCTGCCGCGTCGTCTGGGCGGCGACGCCTCCGGCGAAACCTGGTGTACCGGCGGCGGGCGGAGATGCATGCTGTGCGCAGCTCTGCAATCTCCGGCGACCACCAGTACACCTGCTTCCTGGCCTGGCCAGGCGTTGAAGTCTCCCAGGAGCAGGACAGGGCGAGGACGGCACGCAGCGAAGACGACGTCGAGCTCAGTGAGCCATAGCTCAAACTGAGACTCGTCAATGTTCGGCGAGATGTAGGTGGCCACGAGTGCCAACCCATCATAGTCCGCCGCAACACACCCGCGGCCCCTTGCAATGATCGCAAGGCGCGAGTTGTCTGCGGCGGACCCCCCAAAGATACAACAGGCCGAGCCGTCCTCGTCCACCGGGCTTCCCGGGTGGACGTAGTACGGCTCGGCGACCACGGCCAAGTTTATGGATCACTGCCGGATGCTCTGGTACAGAAGATCCTGAGCAGCACGGCAGTGGTTCAAATTCACTTGCAGGATACGGATACGGGCGTCAGACATTAATTGACGTCCATAACCGCATCCCGCCGCGAAACAACTGGCCGCGCAAGGGCGGCACCCCCACCGCTCTCAGCGGACGGACGAGGTTTTGGCCTCGAGGCGGCGCAGGTTGTGCTGCCGACCCGGTGATCCGCGGTCTTGCCCTCCGCCTCGCATCTAAAGCAGCGAGGCGGGGCGTCACAGGCACTTGCCTTGTGACCGGGCCGACTGCAGCGGAAGCACCGATCGCCCACGGTGACTTCCGCTGTACACTGCACTCCGACGTGCCCCACCACCATGCACCGGAAACATCTGGTTTCCCGGGCACGAAGGAGGTGCACCTGCGCCTTTAGGAAGCCCCCTACGAGGAGGCTTCGTCCGTCCGCCACTTTCAGTGCCGCCGCGACGGGGCACTAGACGACTGTCATCCCGTGACCAGTGGAGCCGAAGGAGATATCTCCAGCCTTCACCTGGTCACGGGGGCAGCCGCCCGCCTCCACGACGGCGGAGACAACTTCCTCCGTCGTGGCCGCGTCATCCAGACCCGTGATGCGCAATGCGGCGCATTTAGTGGGTCTGGTGACGCGGATGGCTTCTTGGTCCAGCGCGTCCCTAAGCTGAGCCGCTAGGGCGTCAGCTTTAGGGCCGCTGGAGGCGTCGGAGACCTCGAGGAGGCGAGCCCCGGTGCGTGTCGTCTTGCACCGGAGCCCCCCTTGTATGTTGAGGGCCGAGAGGTTGACTGAGGACTTCACGGTCCTCAGTACGTCGGTGTACCCCACCCCTTTCTCCACACCTACCGTCGTCACCGTCAGGACGACGGTGGTGTAGCGAGGAGGGCGGGGCCTCTTCGGCGCCTTCGCCGCGGCGGCTTTGGCCGCTTTCTTGGCAGCCTTCGTCTTCCTCTTCTTGGCTCCCACTACTTCCCATCCCTCCCGTCTGGAGGGATGTAAGGAAGCAACGGGAGCGACGTTAGAGGAAGACGAGGCGGCAGGGGTGCCACTCTTCTTACCGCACCCCTTGGCCTTCTGCGCCGGATGCTGGCCGCGATCGCGGCCAGCATCCGGCTCACCGAAGCGGGGCGGCGGACAGCAGGTGAGCCGCTAGGACCGGGAGCGGGAGCACCGCCAACAGCCGCCGCGTATGAAAACGCGGGGCGCGCTAGCGGAGGGCGGTACGCCCGGTCCTCCAGGACCGCGAGGCGCCTCGCGATCGCCGTCAGGACCTGCACCGTAGTCGGCACAGGCTGTGGCGGCGAGGCGGGCGCCGTGGTGGGCGCGGTCCTAGGCGCCGTCTTCGGCGCTGGTCCAACCGTCAGAGGAGGAGGCGGCATGGGACCTGGAGGTGCCTTGACCACTGTGGTCAGCTCAGCGACCTCCCGACGCAGATCTTCCATCTCCTTTCGGGAGGCAGTGAGCTCCACCTCCAGGCTCGCAACCTGCTTGCGGAGCTTCGCCTCCTCCTTTTTGCCGCTCCGCGCCCTCGCGCGGTCCTCCCTGGACAAGCTCCTCAGCTTGTCAAGGGAGGATTGGGCAGGGAGAATACTCATGATCTCCCGCGCGGGCGGCACACCGATATCCCTGCGACTGCGCAGGGACGGTACAGATGACGGGGGTGGCGTCGGCGGGCGCACTCTGGCGCGTTGACGCGTTGAGGCGCTGAGACGCGTGCGCACCGTCTTCACCGGCACCTCCTCCTCCGACTCGCTGGAGAGGGGGCACCCCCACCCAGAGCAACTAGTGCTCCGGTCGCGCGGCAGCCCCCCCTTCTCGAGGGTCCTCTTCTGCGAAGAAGAGCGGCCCTTACTCTTCACACCACTGGGAGCTGACCCATCGTCAGTCCCAGCAGCAACATTTCCTTGGGGCGTCGACGTCGCGCTGCAACTAGGCGGCGCGACGCGAGCCCCCAAATCAATAGGCATCGAAGTCCGTTGTTCAAGCATTAAGTCGTCGGTTGACACTGGCCGGGAAAGGGCAGTGTCAGTACCGGGGGTCTCGTCAAGCATATCCATCGCAATGTTGGCCACTCAAGTCTCGATATCGACGTTCGGTCACCCAACTTGCCACTGCGTTACCGTGGTCAAGTTGGGGTCCAGGGCGGACGGCGAGGACGTTGTCGAATCTCTTGGGGCCCCGCCCCTTGGAACCAGGCTTGGTCATTAATATTTACATTTAAAATTTTACACAAAGATTTTTGTATTAAGTTGTCTAGTCTGCCTAAAATGTCTACATTTTTCCAAAATTGTCCTGAACGGAGGGCATGTGTAATTTGGGTACGAAAAGACAAAAACGAAGAATAGTGAAAGCTGAATGAATACTGATGTTACATAGACTATCAATAACCTGATCAAAATTTTGAATATTTTCCTCGATAAAAGTGGAAAAGCCATCTTCTAAAATCGGGGAAACCAGGATTTGTAGAGAAGTTTTGTCTAAAACTTTTATTTTCGGGGCCAAACAGTTGAATTTAGAGATTGTTGTTAATTTATCTGTGTTTTCAGATATAAAAATCTCACATTTATTCTGGTACAGTTCTAAGCCAATTGACTGAAACTCGTTCTTTATGAATGCTAAATCTTGTAAAACGGTCTCTACTTTTCCGCCTAAAGTCCCGTCATCTAGGTACCAAATGTTGAATTTTGATTCTGGTCCCAACGGGTCACCTTGCTGACATCCAACGGCTGAATTCAAAAGGTGGTCTTTATAAATTAATTTTGTTGGCTGACTATAGCATTGCCAAAGGAAGTTAAAAAATTGGGGGTTTCTAATTTGGCCTGTGTTACCAAGGTGTCCCTGTATACAGAGTTGAAGGCGTTTTTCAGGTCAACTTTCAAGATGACCTCTACATCTTCGCTACTGTCAAGGTAGGTATGTTGCAAGCGCATGGATTGCGGCCTCACAACCTCCTTTTGAACCAAAAACCTAATTGAAAGGGCTGAAATTTGGTAGTAAGCTCTGGACTATAAAAACGACAACAACGGCAATGGGACGAATGCCACCATCCTTCTTGTGCAGGGCACATAAATTGGCCCCATACAAAATATCTTTGATGCCACTGTCCACATTGCCTGAGAGCATGAGGTTGACTAGAGCTGTTAGCTCCCTCAGAAGTGCATCACCAGCTTCCCCAGCGCTCGGACACAACAAATCCTTAAGGTGCTGTGGTGTCAGACCGTCAAGTCCACCAGCGGATCCAAAACGAAAGGATTCAACAGCTGTGCGCACATCCTTGGCAGTAGTGTCAAGATTGGTAAATGATGGTAATAGCGGGATAGTCACCCGCCGTCCTTACAGATAAAACGCTACCCCAACGACGCAGGATTTTCATCCCGACCAAACCCCCGAATAGGCTACACAGGTGGCTCAAGTCCGCCGGGTGCCACTGAAAAAAAACCTGGTGCATACCAGAGACGTTCGGCAATGGACGCAAGGGAAAAAAGGGGGTCATTGTCCTACGTAATAATGGTTTAGAAGTTTGATTTTTTCACAGCTTCAGGGACAGTTCGTGGCAGATAGACGGACAACAAAGTGATCCTATAAGCCCGGGTTAACGGGTTAACAGGAAAATAATTGAGGCTCCTAACAAAATAAAAGAAACATGGAAAGTTATAAACAAAGAGTCAGGTAAATGTAAAGTGAGTGATACTGTTACTAAAATTAAATTAGAAAACAAGAATATAACCTCTCCGAAAGGTATTGTAAATGCATTTGAAGATTATTTTACCAACATTCCATTTAAAGTAACTTCTTCTGTTAATTCATGTGCCCACAGTGCTGTGGCCCTTCTCGAAAGTAATATTGATTCTTCATCTAAATTTAACTTCAAACATATAGACCCCAGTGACATCTTGAAAGCATTTAAAAATCTCAAAATTAAAAAGTCTGAAGATCACTGGGGCATATCAGTTAGCTTAATAAGTAATGTAATTGACATCATTGCACCTGACTTGGCACTAATTTTTAATGAATGTGTAGATGAAGGTATATTCCTTAACCTAATGAAAAATAGTAGACTAATACCATTATTTAAGAAGGGATCTAAGTCAGAACTTGGTAACTACCGCTCCATTTCTATTTTGCCAGCTCTGAGTAAGGTGTTTGAGAGAGTGATGCTAAATCAAATGCAAGTCCACTTCACGACCAACAATCTTTTCCACAGCCAGCAATTTGGCTTTACTCGCGGAAAATCTACCACCGATGCGGGAGTAACCCTAAAGTAAGTAAGTAAGTAAGCTTGATTTACGACGCATGGGAGGGATCGCAGGATGCCATTGGGGTATTCTGCGATCTGTCTAAAGCATTTGATTGTGTTGACCATCAGACACTTGCTAAAGTTACGTCAGTATGGTTTTAACAATAAATCCTTAGAACTATTAGGATCTTACCTGACAGACTGTTCATGTGAACAACGTTAAGTCAAACGGAACTAACGTCAAAATAGGCGTACCTCAGGGATCAATTCTAGGTCCTTTTCTCTTCTTGGTTTATGTTAATGACTTGCCCTGCATGATCGAGGCACAAGCTGGCATAGTAATGTTCGCGGATGATACATCACTTATATTCAATTTAAATCGGCATAGTACAGATGCGAATAATGTTAATAATATTTTGAATGATATTTCAAATTGGTTTTCTACAATACATTTCTACATACTCATACCACCGAGCCACGGTGGCTCAGTGGTATGAGTATGCGACTGCCGCCCCTGAGGTCCCAGGTTCGATTCCGGGTCGATTCAAATTATTTGTGTGATCCACAAATGTTTGTTTCGGAGTTTGGGTATTTTCTATGTATAATATGTATGTATTGAGAAATATATAAGTATGTTTATCAGTCGTCTAGATCCCATAACACAAGCTTATATTAGCTTAATTTGGGCTAGATGACGTTGTGTTAAGAATGTCCAAAATATTTATTATTATTTATTTATTATAAACAACCTATTGTTGAAAGCAGAAAAGACTAAATGCGTGAAATTTACAATGCCCAATGTCAGACAAGCAAACGTCCATGTCGTGCTGGGTAGCCAAGGGTTAGAATTTGTAAATAACACTACCTTTTTAGGAATAACAATAGATTCTAAATTACAATGGGGTGACCATATCATCATTTTAGCTAATAAGCTTAGCTCTGCTGCATATGCTGTGAGACGGATTAGGCAGTTGACAGATGTAGCTACTGCTAGGCTAGTTTACTTTGGTTACTTCCATAGCTTGATGTCCTATGGAATACTACTTTGGGGAAATGCAGCAGATATATAAACAATTTTTATATTACAAAAGAGGGCAGTGGGCAGAGGGCGTGCCATTTATTGTTTAGGTAAAAGAGATTCTCTTAGGGAGCGATTTAAAGATATTAATATTTTAACTGTAGCTTCCCAATATATATTTGATAACATACTGTATGTCAGGAAAATATATCTAGCTATACTAAAGTAAGTGACGTTACAGACAGAAATCTACGTAATAAAAATAAACTACTCCCTCCGTGTTATCGGTTTAGCAAGGTTAGTCATTCTTTCAAGGGGGAAGGTATACGCTTTTATAATAAATTGCCTGAATCGGTCCTTTGTATGCCCGACAATAAATTTAAAACCTTTATAAAGACCACTTTATGTAAAAAAGCATATTATAAGACCGTTGATTACCTTAATGATAAAAGTGTCTGGCTTGAGCATGGTGCAGGCGCCTCCTAAAGGCCGTAATTGTAGCATATTTTGTACTTAGGCGACTATAATATTTTTTTTTTGTTGTATTATACACTCTTTTTGATTTTGACACGAGACCAATGTACATTCGTCCACATTTAGTCTTAAGAAAATGTGTAAATGAGTCAATTATTTGAAAAGAGTGACCGAGAGTTTTATTGCCAGGTTCTTTCTCTCGGTTCTACTTATCGCTTTGTGAATCTGGCAGTACATGTAAATATAGAAGCAATGACATTTTTTATTTTAAGTACTTACTGACGTTTGTAAGAGCCATTTAGTGACCTATACAAATAAACAAATCATCAACACAAAGGCTTCACTGTCCGTCCGTCTGTCACTAGGCTATATCTCATGAACCGTAATAGTAGTACTTTCACAGATAATGTATTTCTGTCGCCGCTATAACAACTAATATGTACTAAAAACAGCATATATATAACAAACGTGTTTTGCTTGCCGTTTTGGTGCGGATTTCTTAGTGCGCAAGTCCGGAACTCGCACTTGACCGGTTTTTCCGAAGGTACGGAACCCTAAATCGCCTTTGTCTATCCCTGCGGGAATAAAGACGTTCTGTACCTGTAGAATAGAATGGCATACCTTTAGGCATAGGAGTGCAAGTCGAGTTTCCTTTGTCTGAATCATGTTGAGCTCTCAATGTAGCTGCCGCTTGCACCATAAGTATTGTAATAGTTATTTGAGATAATAATGCACACAGATCAAAAAAGTTGAAGAATGCGGCCCTCTCCTTGCTAGCTGGACGCCGAACTGATGATGCCCGTAGAACTGCCGTAGACAAGGCGGACATATAATTACGGCAGATAATTTTTTCTATCAACATTTTTATATCGGATTCGACTGGGGCTACAGGTGAACTCCGGGAGACTGATAGATGGCTTCAGCGGAATTCAGCGTCCGGATATGCAATTGCGCACTGCACGTCACAATGTGTTAACACCTCACGACACGATCACTCTCCGATATTTATTTACATCACAATAAACATTAGCTGAGCTGAATTTTGAATTCTTTATATCTACACAAAGGGGTTTGACAGTCACTTTGTTAGTCATACTGAATAGGGGGCGCGTCTATTGCTGTTTCGGGGTGACATATTTGGCAGAACTGCGAGTTAGCAGGCGAGGATGACTAGGGCCATTTTAATATTTTTGGTGACCGCGAATCCAGTAGATATCTACCATAATACTTAATACATATTCTAGTGCTGGTTTGCGTTATTCCAGTTAATTCCAGTAGCATACGCTAGATCGTTGTCCATGATACCCCACCCCCACATACAAACCTAGGTTTTTTAAGCGGAGCATGAATAGGCACGTCACTAGGACGCCAATTTGCGAGCCACTGTCGATCGCTGAGAATCGCTGACGTCCGTCGTCTTGGCTTACCGGGCACTTACCCGTGGTCCCACCGCTACGACCCACTAGTGGGACCACGGGGAATTTTTTTTACCCGTGGTCCCACTGCCTTGTGGTGGTACTATGAGGAAAAAACAATTACCCGTAGTCCTACTACATTAGAGATGTGTCGCAAAGCTTTGTTGCATTTTTTTCTTCCCATAGTACTACCAAGCAGTCTAGTAGTACTGTGGGAAGAAAAAATTTCCCGTGGCACTACTTCAATGTTTTGGTTTTATAATCCTTTAAAATATTATTATTTTATGACTTTATATTATGGTCAGTCTCTCTAATCTTGAAGGCTCGTATGTTGATATATATTCCTGGTACATTTGAGGTTTGTGTCTTTTACGAGTATAATGGACAATCATTTTCATCTGTACTCGGTGCACCTGTTGACACATTTAAATAAACTAAACGGATCGAGATTCAAATAAGATTTCGAGAGTGCTTATGTAGTTCTGTAGTCCTAGTATTTTATTAGAGGCTCGTGTCTTTTATAATAAAATATGGCCTCACCATCACTAAACAAAACTTCTTCGAACACATTTTGAATAAACCAAACTGGGCGAGATAAGAGTTGGCGAGTGCTCTTTTGTAGTTCTGTACTCCTAGTACTTTTTTTTTTATATTTGGTTCGCCAAATTGACGCCGCCCGCCTGGTGGTAAGTCGTGACGACGTCTAGCGATTGTGGGCCACTCTCACAGCACACAATACTATAGCTCTTCACGCTCCGCTTAAAGAACCCAGCATTATATGTGGGAGGAAACACGTGCACAAGCAGGGCGTTCCAGGCCACTATCGTTCGGCAGAAAAACGAACGTTTAAAACGCTCGGTTTTCGCGAACATGCTATCCATCGGAAGGAAGAGGGTGGGATCAGATTGAAGAGCTCTTCAGAACACTCCCCTT